>CM036762.1:51674406-52234406 GCA_020796225.1 Arion vulgaris | reverse complement strand
ATTATTTTATAAATTAAAATATAGCAACCAAATACCATGATTTATTATTTTATAAATTAAAATATAGCAACCAAATACCATGATTTATCCGTACAAAAATATCTGACCCCACCAATAAAAATGATGACGAGCCGCCACTGCGTATGAATATTTGTCAACGTAACGATAGACCACCATAGATGACTCTGCCTTTACCCCCTGATTCTCTCATGAACATCCTCCGACCCTAATTCTTTCTTCCTTTACAAAATAAAATAGGTTAGACGGTGCAATAGTTTGGGAAATGTAAGCCGGGGACCATTGTGCTGTGTCTTTCTGTACAATATTTGTATTTGTAAGGATCTGGCTAGGCAGCTGATGCCCCATCAATAACAATGGAGGTTGGAAAATAAATGTTACACGGCGGTCTTTTGTATTGTCATAACGAATAATATACCTGGGACTTGTATTTATCTGGTTACTATCAATTACCCGGTTTGTTTCAGGTTTACAAGTATTTATTCGAAATACATCTAAACTTTGCTAAGCTTTTTTTAAACATACACATCATTTTTTTTTTATTTAGACAAAAAATATTTTAGGCATGAAAATAAATTAGCATCACAATTTAAAAAAAAAAAAAACAAAAATTTTTAGACATGAAAATAAATTAGCATCACAAAAAAAAATATTTTAGGCATGAAAATAAATTAGCATCACAATCAAAAAAAAAATATTTTAGGCCACCTGCTTTAAGTGTAGCCAATCAACGCTGCAGATTTAGCAGTCGCGTGTCCGGTGCGTGGTTTGGTGTAACATTTGAACAACACATCATCACTTGTTGTTACGTCTAGGCACTTGTTACACTAAGCCATTTTTGATTCAGTGACAGTCAGATCTCAATTTTGAAATCAACATTTTTTTTTGCAAATATCTACTGCAATTCAGCACTGCATGATGAAAGCTAAGTCCATTTGTTCTACAAACCGACCGGTCCAGTTTTCATGATGACACTTAAGTCCATTTCTTCACGAAACCAACGGGCCAGGTTTGCACGATGAAAGTCCTTCTTTCTTCCTTTCGTTCGCTTGAAATATTGTCTATATATTCAATGTTGTCTCTTGTATATATACTTCACTGTCTTTTGTATCTCGTGATGATGAAAGTTAAGTTCATTTGCTATAGAAACCGATAGACCAAGTTTGCATGATTTAAGTTAAGTCCATTTGCTGTACAAGTTATGCTCCTACAAGTAGGCAAGTACATCCGATTTCTGCGATGCTTTTTATTTACTAGGGTAGCTTACCCTTCTAGGTCGCAGAGATACTATTCTTTGCTTCCGTTGCGGTTCATGGCACAACATCGGGGGATATTCTAGAAACCAATAGGCCATGTTTGCATGATGAAAAAGCATTTGCACATTTGTTCTAGAAACCAATAGGTCATGTTTGCGTCATGAAGTTAAGCCCATTTGTTCTAGAGACCAATAGGCCATGTTTGCATGATGTAAGTTAAGCCCATTTGTTCTAGAAACCAATAGGCCATGTTTGCATGATGAAAAGTTAAGCCCATTTGTTCTAGAAACCAATAGGTCATGTTTGCTGATGAAAGGTAAGCCCATTTGTTCTAGAGAACAATAGCATGTTTGCATGAAGTTAAGCCCATTTGTTCTAGAGACAATAGGCCATGTTTGCTGATGTAAAGTTAAGCCCATTTGTTCTAGAAACCAATAGGTCATGTTTGCGTGATGAAAGGTAAGCCCATTTGTTCTAGAGAACAATAGATCATGTTGTTAGTTACCCATTTGTTCTAGAACCAATAGCATGTTCTGATGAAGTTGCCCATTTGTTCTAGAAACCAATAGGTCATGTTTGCGTGATGAAAGTTAAGCCCATTTGTTCTAGAGAACAATAGATCATGTTTGCGTAATGAAAGTTGCCCATTTGTTCTAGAAACCAATAGGTCATGTTTGCTGATGAAAGTTAAGCCCATTTGTTCTAGAGACCAACAGGCCATGTTTGCATGATGAAAAGTTAAGCCCATTTGTTCTCAGGAGAAGAGAACAAACAGTTTTTGCAAGAACCCCAGAGGAAGCAACGGAAGCAAAGATATGATCAACAAGTAAACAATGTACATGTACTAAGAGCTTCCAAAAAAAACAAATAGAGAAACACAGGATTCGAACCACTTACCCTCATTTCCTACAGATCATTTCTATGGCTCGCTGGTTGTGTTCGTAAGGACGCTCGTATTGCTAGGCTAGGCGATGGGTGTCGTAAGAAATGAGGGTAAGTGGTTCGAATCCTGTGTTTTCTATTTGTTTTTCGAGTTCAATACGTACATTGTTTATTGTTCTAGCTCTAACAGTCCTGGTACCATTCCAGAACTTGGACTACTGCTTCGTTATTGATAACTTTATACATAAAGTTGATGGTTGATGGATGGATGGATGGATGGATGGATGGATGGACGAGTGGATGAATAGATGGTTGGATGGATAGGCAAGTGGGTGGAAGAGTGGCTGAGTGGTTGGTTGGTTGGGCGGGTTACTGGATGAGCGAATGCATTGGATGATTGAGTGGGTAATGAATGGATGGATGAAGTGAGACATTAGTGTTATCGGTAGACAGACAGACAGACAGATAGATAGACAGACAGACAGACGGAGGAAAGGGTCGATGGGTGGCTGGGTGGACGAACGGACAGACACGTGGGTGGACGGACGACAGATAGAAAGATCGTTTTCTCAAAAATTTAGGGTAATGTATTCCCCAAAATCTTGGCAAAATATGAGGCAGTAAAGTTAGTTATATGTCAAAGGTCGACACAGAAATCACGCGCAATAACGCGTTATTAAAACCCTCCCTTTCAACACCTATCACCCCAGATCCCTTCTTCTCGAGCCCAACATCTAATGCATGACCATCCCGTTCTTCAAAGGATCTTTCTATTTATATATGTATATATCTTTTTTTTTTTCAAAGTCAAGAGTAGGAGTTTTTGTGTGTGTGTGTTATAAACAGTTGGTGAAATAAAAAAACTGGGCCATATTTAGTTTTTATTTAAATACAGAACAGAACTTAACTATTTTCTAAGATTCCGATATAAGATGATGGTAGAGGTGGTACAGGCTGATGTATTTGCATGGAAACTGAAGGGGGAAAAAGACGTTTTTCGTTTTTTAAGGTCTCCAAACAAAGAGAGTTCAAGTAAGTGCTACAAGTTTCAGTTTTATGAAATGTGTTTAACGCTTGACTAGGGGTTGGTTTTTACCCCTAGTGTTACCCCATTTACCCCTAGTGTTACCCCATTCACCCCTATTTCACGGCTGTAGGGAAGAAAGTGAAATGTTAAAAATTATTGCAAGACGAAGAAAGTGTATTCAATATTCGAGGTCATAGATGTTTGAGAGTGAAGATTGTAAATGTAGCTGCTACCGTAGTTAAATAAATAAACGTGCCAAACTTAGGCTGTACTCTAATAGTTGGAGAAAAGACATTATGGTCTTTCTCGAGGAAGGAAGACTAACAACTGCACCTCCATGCATGGGCGTCCATACGTTAAGGTAAGGAGGGGAGGGGAGCAAGCTCCACCCCTGGAAGATGCATTTTGGATTTAGGCCGAAAACCGGTTTCGAATGCGCAGGTCCTAAACTAGTAGGGGCTTAACAGGGGGTGGCAATGTCCGCCTACCCAGCGTGTTCGTAGCGCGTTGGACTACAGGTGACAAGTCCTCTGTGAGTGCGGATTTAATTCCGCGGACTGACAGAAAAGCCACAGATTCCCAGATTTACGGTGTTCGTGGCACCGAACCGAAGGGTTACGATGTCCATGCCACCGAGCCGAAGAGCTTTCAGTTCAAGTGCTTCTGGATCGAAAAACAAACGGTGGTGGCAAGTTCAAACCGTTCTTGGCAAAGACTATTTATATCTCACAATAAGAATGTACTTGACAAAGACTGTTATATATCACAATAAGAATGTACTTGGCAAAGACTGTTTATATATCACAATAAGAATGTACTTGGCAAAGACTATTTATATCTCACAATAAGAATGTACTTGGCAAAGACTATTTATATATCACAATAAGAATGTACTTGGCAAAGACTGTTTATATATCACAATAAGAATGTACTTGGCAAAGACTATTTATATATCACAATAAGAATGTACTTGCAAGACTATTTATATCTCACAATAAGAATGTACTTGGCAAAGACTGTTTATATATCACAATAAGAATGTACTTGGCAAAGACTGTTTATATATCACAATAAGAATGTATTGGCAAGACTATTTATATATCACAATAAGAATGTACTTGGCAAAGACTATTTATATCTCACAATAAGAATGTACTTGACAAAGACTGTTTATATATCACAATAAGAATGTACTTGGCAAAGACTATTTATATATCACAATAAGAATGTACTTGGCAAAGACTGTTTATATATCACAATAGAATGTACTGGCAAAGACTATTTATATATCACAATAAGAATGTACTTGGCAAAGACTATTTATATATACAATAAGAATGTAAAAATTGTTGGAAGAACGATCGACACAAAGAAACAATTTTGGATCAAACAGTTTTATTTGAATCTATTCTTCTCCATTTCCACGTAGTAGACTGTCAATTATTATAACCAGTGGCGGCTCGTCATTAAGGGCCAGTGGGACCGGGCCCCACCAAAAATAATGTATAACGTGTATTTATTCATTTATACATTACAATATAGCAACCCAAAACCACGATTAATCCGGAAAAAATATCTGGCCCCACCAACAAAAATGATCACGAGCCGCCACTAATATAACTTTGTTTCATCATCACCAACCCCTTCCCTCTCGCCCGAGTGGTTACCGGGCACAAATTTGGGGTGTAAAGAATAGAACCACTGTTACCTGCCCGCATGTCGTAAGAGGCGACTAAGGAGGTTTGGCTGAAATCGGATGCATGTGTCCTAAACGTGTAGAAGTCTATGCGTCTAGGGGCCTACCAAACCAATGTGAACGTATACACGTTCTTGGCAAAGATCAAACATATAACAAAGAGTGATTAAAATTAATCGTAAAGAACGAACGCAAAGAAGAAGAAGATCATCACCCCACCAATAAAAACTTTTGTGGACGCCCATGCAACTATGCAGTAGAAGTATTCCATCTTCTGGGAATCATCATCATCAAATAGCTTGTCCTGAGCAGAACTTTGCCACCCCCACAGTTCTCCAGAATGTATCTCTCTCATAGGCCAGATGTTCTGCCTCTGCAGCCGTCATGTTCAAACGATCAGATACATCCTGAATCCATCTTCTACGTGGTCTTCCTGTTCTTCTCTTTGCCGGTATGCCTCCTTCCATGATGGTCTTCTCCAGCCCCTCATGTTTTTTATATGTCCAAAATATCTCAATTTTCTCTTTCGTAATTGTAGCATCAGCCAGTTTTCTTTGATTTCGAGTTCTTTCTGGATAGATCTATTTGTTCTCTTCTCTGTCCAAGATATACGAAGGACTCTTCTGTAACAATTATATTCGAAAGGACATATATGTTTTTCCACTGCTTCTGTGAATATGATTCCTAAATATTTGACTTCTTATACTTGATTTATTGTGGTGTCATTGGCATGAATGTTTAGTTTATTATGTTTTCTTTCTATATTCATTATTTCATATTTAGTGTTATTGATTTTCATGTCATGATTTATCCTTCTTCATCTTCTTTGCGTTCGTTCTTTACGACTAATTTTAATCACTCTTGTGATATGTTTGATCTCTGCCAAGAACGTGTATACGTTGCACATTGGTTTGGTAGGCACCTAAACGCAAAGACTTCTACACGTTTAGGACACGTGCATCCGATTTCAGCCAAACCTCCTTAGTCGCCTCATACGACATGCGTGGCAGGTAACAGTGGTTCTATTCTTTAACCCCAAATATGGGCCTCGGTAACCACCGGGTGATGATTTATCCAACTTTTGTTCGAAGTGTCAATATGTTGTTGCAAGTCTTGTTCCTTCAGTGATCATCTGTGAAAAGCAGTTCATTTATTTCATCATTATCTGAATTTGACTCTTTAGTTATTTAACTTGCTCCAGTTCTGCTTCTTCTTCGAATACTCCATATCGATCACTTCTTAAACCACTTTTTGTGATCTGTATGTGATCTAAGCCTAAGAGCGAGTATTCATTGTGCCAGTTATGCACCTAAAAGTATACCAGCACATCCGATTTATGCGACGCTTTTTATTTATTAGTGTAGTTTCCTAGGCCCTACCTCAGTCGCCTTTTGCCTTGTAGGCAGCAGTGGTACTATTCTTTGCTACCATTGTGGGCCCTGGCAACGCAACGGCGAACTTGCTCTACAATAAACTATAGATAACATTCTGGTAAAAAGGGACTGTTCTTGAACCAACTACGGTACACAATCTCTCATTGGCTTTCTTATATTTTTTATAGACACTCTCCCGCCGCAGACATATATAAAGGAAGTAACTTTTTTTATTTTAAAACCCTTCCTCGAATTGGTGTTCCCCTCCCTCCCCACATCACATTTTCTTTATAATAAATACAGAGAGGCAGGGTGGTTTAACTTCATTCATATTTCGCCTCGCCCACCCCCGATATTGCTCGGGGCACATTCCAACGCTAGCATGAATGGCAAGTGAATACACGTACCTGGAGATCAGCTGATTGCTGTCAATAACACAATGGTAGGGTGTGACTAACATTTACATTGGCTGTTTCGTGTGGGGAGGCGTGGCATTAAGTAAAAAAAGCTGGACTGGATTAGTGAAAAGGTTGTTAGAAAGTATAAGAACCGAATGTTTCCGGCATGCTAGCTTGCTATGAGAAATGTTTAGAACAAATAAGCAAATTGAAAACTTGGCTAGATGCATAAAAGAGCCATACAGAAAACACATGGTGTAGATGTATGTATATAACAAAAAAAGGAAGCATGGAAAAAAGGGGATCATTATTATTCTTATCCATTTGTTATACACATTTACTTATCTGTTTTGCCATAGCTGTATTTTATCTTTTTATGCTAAACACTTCTTGTTCGCTGTTCTGTCTTTCTTGTATTGCTGTAATACCTTAATATGCCATTTGCTTTATCCTTTCGTTCGCTTGAAATATTGTCTATATATTCAACGTTGTCGCTTGTATAAACTTCACTGTCTTTTGTAGCTCACACAGAGGTCTAGTTTTCTGTTGAGTGTTGTTTCGTTAGACCAGTGAGTTTGTCTCAGTATATCATATTCGAGGCAGTCTTGAAGTATGTGCTCTGCAGTCTGGTGTGCCTGTCCACATGGCTGAATTGTATATACATAAGGCTGCGGGGGCGATTGTGTCCAGTTCTAAGGCGCAGAATGACAACTTGTTATAATCAGCTCATATTATAGTAGCGCCCGAGTGGTTACAGGGGCCCAAATTTGGGTGTAAAGAATAGAACCACTGTTACCTGCCTCGCATGTCGTAAGGGGAAACTAAGGAGGTTTGGCTGAAATCGGATGCATGTGTCCTAAACATGTAGAAGGGGCGTTTAGGGGCCTACCAAACCAATGTGCAACGTATACACGTTCTTGGCAAAGATCAAACATATCACCACAAAGAGTGATTAAAATTGGTCGTAAAGAACGAACGCAAAGAGAAAATATTATAGTAGTCGTCTTATGTTGGTATTTGTAGCTTTCTGATTGATTTAATCCTCCTTTTCTTTTGGTGGTAGATAACTGGCACACCCGGTTGTTCTTCTGCAGCACCTTCCTTTACCAGTCCATCTGCTGTTTAATTTCCTGCTTTATCCTGATTCTTTTCCTTTTTTTTTTTTGTTTTGTTATATCCTTCTTACAACCATCTTCTTATATTACTTCTATTTGATTGCTATCTCTCTCTGATACTTATATTACTTCTTTTGATTGTTATTCCTATACTTATATTACTTCTATTTGATTGCTTATCTCCTCTTGATACTTATATTACTTCTATTTGATTGTTATCTCTCTCTCTGATACTTATATTACTTCTATTTGATTGTTATCTCTCTCTCTGATACTTATATTACTTCTATTTGATTGTTATCTCTCTCTCTGATACTTATATTACTTCTATTTGATTGTTATCTCTCTCTCTGATACTTATATTACTTCTATTTGATTGCTATCTCTCTCTCTGATACTTATATTACTTCTATTTGATTGTTATCTCTCTCTCTGATACTTATATTACTTCTATTTGATTGCTATCTCTCTCTCTGATACTTATATTACTTCTATTTGATTGCTATCTCTCTTTTGATACTTATATTACTTCTATTTGATTGTTATCTCTCTCTCTGATACTTATATTACTTCTATTTGATTGCTATCTCTCTCTCTGATACTTATATTACTTCTATTTGATTGTTATCTCTCTCTCTGATACTTATATTACTTCTATTTGATTGCTATCTCTCTCTCTGATACTTATATTACTTCTATTTGATTGCTATCTCTCTCTCTGATACTTATATTACTTCTATTTGATTGCTATCTCTCGCTCTGATACTTATATTACTTCTATTTGATTGCTATCTCTCTCTCTGATACTTATATTACTTCTATTTGATTGCTATCTCTCTCTCTGATACTTATATTACTTCTATTTGATTGCTATCTCTCTCTCTGATACTTATATTACTTCTATTTGATTGCTATCTCTCTCTCTGATACTTATATTACTTCTATTTGATTGCTATCTCTCTCTCTGATACTTATATTACTTCTATTTGATTGCTATCTCTCTCTCTGATACTTATATTACTTCTATTTGATTGCTATCTCTCTCTCTGATACTTATATTACGCCTTCTTTTGTTTGTTATATCCTTTTATTTATCTATTTGCTACATGCTTCTCATTCCTTTGTTTTATCTTTCTTCATGTTCAACTGTGTTATCATTTTCTTGTATCTATTACTTTTCTTCTATCCTTATTCATTTGTGAAATTATTAATGCAAGTGTAGGAGAACAGAGAAAAAATCTATATTTCAAAACAAACAATAATGACAACATACAGGGTGTTCAACTTAAAAGCAGACCGTGAATGGAGCTAATCTGGCATATATGTATGGAGATGGGAGGTTCAGTTATGACGTAGTATAGGTCAAGGTTGTGTGACGGTGTGTAATTGTAGTGCGGGAAGGGGCGATGAACAAATGTGACGTAGGACAAGCTAGTCACAAACCGGTTTAAATAGTAAATAAACACAACTCAATTTGTACCTGGCAACTTTCGAATTGTCAGTGGGGCTGCAATTATCTTGAACACCATGTATAAAACAAGCATGACAAATGATGATTTTTTTTAATCAAAGGTGAAACAATAGAAAAATGGAGTTTTTAATATCTCGGCTCACTGCTAAAAACAGATGGGGAAAGGAAAATTAAAAGAAGAACAAACATGGCAAAGTAACCAAATATTTTCTTACCAACACTTTGTTACCAGTACCAAACATGGTCTCTTACATCACCATATCACAGAAAGTTCACCACGTGTGAAATGAAATGCTTGAGGAAGGCAGTGGGAGTCACTAGGAAAGACAAGACTACGAAATGAGGACATCAGAAGCAGAGTGGGCATAACTTCATGCATCGAATACATCAAAAGACAACAAATGCAGTGGTTTGGACATTTAATGAGAATGAAATACAGCTAACTACCAATAACAGCATACAATAAAAGAGATCGGGTACTAGAGCTAAGGGAAGACCAAGAAAAAGATGGATAGACAATATCAAGACCACACTACATAAACACGGATACAACACAACAAGGGCGACTAATCTAGCCCTAGAACGCAAATTAAAGCTCCCATCCCTACGCTTAACGGCAAGAGTGGACAGCCAACTACATCTTCCACCTGACAATAGATAGACAAACATTGCTTTACAAAAAATTAACTAAAAACAGTATGGAATGGAACTGATGAGAAAACAAAGATCACAATACTAAGATCTTCTTCTTCTTTGCGTTCGTTCTTTACGACCAATTTTAATCATTCTTTGTGGTGATATGTTTGATCTTTGCCAAGAACGTGTATACGTTGCACATTGGTTTGGTAGGCCCCTAAACGCATAGACTTCTAAAACGCTTAGGACACATGCATCCGATTTCAGCCAAATCTCCTTAGTCGCCTCTTACGACATGCGTGGCAGGTAACAGTGGTTCTATTCTTTACACCCCAAATTTGGACCCCGGTAACCACTCGTGATCAGTACTAAGATAATGTGGTCTTACAGAAGAATGATGAGAATCCCATGTACTGTTAAAAGGATTAATGTGGAAGTGTTGAATGAGGTCAAGACACAGAGAAAGCATATCATCAATATAAGAAAGAGTCAGTCATCATTTTTCGGGCATGTGATGAAGCGGGGAGGTTTAGAACACATTGTGACAAACCGGTAAAATCTATGGAGACGAGACAGAGAAAGTCAGAGAGAGAGATCAAATTTTGGATAGCCTGACTTTAAAACACAGAAAAGCGTCAACATCTAAGATGATAGCAAACATTAGGGACATAGATTTTTGAAGAACCACGATAGCTTACGTCTGCAAGCCCCTGATGACGATTATAAAACCACATCTCTGTGGTTTCCAACGTTCTTATTAAATGTCTGTTCATTGTCCATAATTGACAATCCTGCAGAAGTATTGGTTCAATAAGACAAAGGAGTATTCTTTTTCTCAGTGTCGTTGTTAATGAGTTCGTACAGACGCCCGAGTGGTTACCGGGGCCCAAATTTGGGGTGTAAAGAATAGAACCACTGTTACATGCCACGCATGTCGTAAGAGGCTACTAAGGAGGTTTGGCTGAAATCGGATGCATGTGTCCTAAGCGTGTAGAAGTCTATGCGTTTAGGGGCCTACCAAACCAATGTGCAACGTATACACGTTCTTGGCAAAGATCAAACATATCACAAAGAGTGATTAAAATTGGTCGTAAAGAACGAACGCAAAGAAGAAGTTCGTGCAGAGAATGTTTTTTCATTTTCATAAAATCTGTTTTCTCTTGAGCTATTCTACTGTTTATCTCAGTTGAATCCTGTAAAACATCTAATTCTATATCTTGTTGATAGAAAAGTGTCTCCAAGTTCTCTTTTAACTCTTATTGACCGTGTACCTGTTTGATCTTTTGTAGTTGTTTCAGATACCGTTTTTCCCGATCCAGAAGCACTTGAGCTTTCAGCTCTTCGGCTCGGTGCCATGGACATCGTAACCCTTCGGTTCGGTGCCACGAACACCGTAAATTTGGGGAACCTGTGGTTTTTCTGCCAGCCCGCGGAATTGAACCCGCACTCCCAGAGGGCTAGTCACCCGTAGTCCAACGCGTTACGAACACGCTGGGCAGGCGGGCGACACAGACCGTTTAAAACACTACATACAGTGAAAAGTAGAAACTATTAATAATAGCTGTCGGCACGGCACTCGATGTTGACATGCAGGAACATTAAATCTAACGCTGAATCCGATAACGTCGCGGAGGGAACACTAGAATGTCTTATCAATAGATCCGACAACGTTTTTCTTTCAAGAAATCCAGACCCTCTGGATTACAATGTTTGACACAAGGCTTATTGTTCTCCTTATTCTTCAGCGCAAACCTTTCCATCCATGTCAAGGCAGGATTGATAACTCTCGTGTGGTATCTCCCACTGTGAGCCGAGGTGTGAGAACTGTCCAGAGTGTCTGTTGACCACAGGAGTAGAGTTGTGGCTCAACACCTTCAACTGGTTTTGTTTTTTTAACGTCTTGTTGATCACGTTGGAGATTTGTTAAGACATGAGCGTGTAAATCGACGGTTTTTGCTGTGGGAAAGTCACAGGTTTACAAGTTCCAGTGTTTATGCTAGATCTCTTCACTATTATATGGTTTATGCAGGTTTATGCTAGGTTTATGCACTATTCTATGGTTTATGCTAGGTTTCTTCACTATTCTATGGTTTATGCTAGGTTTATGCACTAATCTATGGTTTATGCTAGGTTTATGCACTATTCTATGGTTTATGCTAGGTTTATGCACTAATCTATGGTTTATACTAGGTTTATGCACTAATCTATGGTTTATGCTAGGTTTCTTCCCTATTCTATGATTTATGCTAGGTTTATGCACTATTCTATGGTTTATGCTAGGTTTATGCACTATTCTATGGTTTATGCTAGGTTTATGCACTATTCTATGGTTTATGCTAGGTTTCTTCACTAATCTATGGTTTATGCACTATTCTATGGTTTATGCTAGGTTTATGCACTATTCTATGGTTTATGCTAGGTTTATGCACTATTCTATGGTTTATGCACTATTCTATGGTTTATGCAGGTTTATGCACTATTCTATGGTTTATGCAGGTTTATGCACTATTCTATGGTTTATGCTAGGTTTATGCACTATTCTATGGTTTATGCTAGGTTTATGCACTATTCTATGGTTTATGCAGGTTTATGCACTATTCTATGGTTTATGCACTATTCTATGGTTTATGCTAGGTTTATGCACTATTCTATGGTTTATGCACTATTCTATGGTTTATGCTAGGTTTCTTCACTAATCTATGGTTTATGCTAGGTTTATGCACTAATCTATGGTTTATGCTAGGTTTATGCACTAATCTATGGTTTATGCAGGTTTATGCACTATTCTATGGTTTATGCACTATTCTATGGTTTATGCACTAATCTATGGTTTATGCTAGGTTTATGCTAGGTTTATGCTAGGTTTATGCTAGGTTTATGCACTATTATATGGTTTATGCAGGTTGTTTCACTATTCTATGGTTTATGCTAGGTTTCTTCCCTATTCTATGGTTTATGCTAGGTTTATGCTAGGTTTATGCTAGGTTTATGCTAGGTTTATGCACTATTATATGGTTTATGCAGGTTGTTTCACTATTCTATGGTTTATGCTAGGTTTATGCACTAATCTATGGTTTATGCAGGTTTATGCACTAATCTATGGTTTATGCAGGTTTATGCACCAATCTATGGTTTATGCTAGGTTTCTTCCCTATTCTATGGTTTATGCTAGGTTTATGCACTATTCTATGGTTTATGCAGGTTTATGCACCAATCTATGGTTTATGCAGGTTTATGCACTAATCTATGGTTTATGCAGGTTTATGCACCAATCTATGGTTTATGCAGGTTTATGCACCAATCTATGGTTTATACTAGGTTTATGCACTATTCTATGGTTTATGCACTATTCTATGGTTTATGCACTATTCTATGGTTTATGCACTATTCTATGGTTTATGCACTATTCTATGGTTTATGCACTATTCTATGGTTTATGCACTATTCTATGGTTTATGCAGGTTTATGCACCAATCTATGGTTTATGCAGGTTTATGCACTAATCTATGGTTTATGCAGGTTTATGCACCAATCTATGGTTTATGCAGGTTTATGCACCAATCTATGGTTTATGCTAGGTTTATGCACTATTCTATGGTTTATGCACTATTCTATGGTTTATGCACTATTCTATGGTTTATGCACTATTCTATGGTTTATGCAGGTTTATGCACTATTCTATGGTTTATGCTAGGTTTATGCTAGGTTTATGCTAGGTTTATGCACTATGCTATGGTTTATGCAGGTTTATGCTAGGTTTATGCTAGGTTTATGCTAGGTTTATGCTAGGTTTATGCAGGTTTATGCAGGTTTATGCAGGTTTATGCACTATTATATGGTTTATGCAGGTTTATGCTAGGTTTATGCTAGGTTTATGCTAGGTTTATGCAGGTTTATGCAGGTTTATGCAGGTTTATGCACTATTATATGGTTTATGCAGGTTTATGCTAGGTTTATGCTAGGTTTATGCACTATTCTATGGTTTATGCAGGTTTATGCAGGTTTATGCACTATTATATGGTTTATGCAGGTTTATGCTAGGTTTATGCTAGGTTTATGCACTATTCTATGGTTTATGCTAGGTTTATGCACTATTCTATGGTTTATGCTAGGTTTATGCTCTATTCTATGGTTTATGCACTATTCTATGGTTTATGCAGGTTTATGCACTATTCTATGGTTTATGCAGGTTTATGCTAGGTTTATGCTAGGTTTATGCTAGGTTTATGCTAGGTTTATGCAGGTTTATGCAGGTTTATGCAGGTTTATGCTAGGTTTATGCAGGTTTATGCAGGTTTATGCAGGTTTATGCAGGTTTATGCTAGGTTTATGCTAGGTTTATGCAGGTTTATGCACTATTCTATGGTTTATGCAGGTTTATGCACTATTCTATGGTTTATGCAGGTTTATGCACTATTATATGGTTTATGCAGGTTTATGCACTATTATATGGTTTATGCTAGGTTTATGCAGGTTTATGCACTATTATATGGTTTATGCAGGTTTATGCAGGTTTATGCACTATTCTATGGTTTATGCACTATTCTATGGTTTATGCAGGTTTATGCACTATTCTATGGTTTATGCAGGTTTCTTCACTAATCTATGGTTTATGCTAGGTTTATGCACCAATCTATGGTTTATGCAGGTTTCTTCACTAATCTATGGTTTATGCTAGGTTTATGCACTATTCTATGGTTTATGCAGGTTTATGCACTATTCTATGGTTTATGCTAGGTTTATGCACTATTCTATGGTTTATGCACTATTCTATGGTTTATGCACTATTCTATGGTTTATGCACTATTCTATGGTTTATGCAGGTTTATGCACTATTCTATGGTTTATGCAGGTTTATGCACTATTCTATGGTTTATGCTAGGTTTATGCACTATTCTATGGTTTATGCACTATTCTATGGTTTATGCTAGGTTTATGCACTATTCTATGGTTTATGCACTATTCTATGGTTTATGCTAGGTTTCTTCACTAATCTATGGTTTATGCTAGGTTTCTTCACTAATCTATGGTTTATGCTAGGTTTCTTCACTAATCTATGGTTTATGCACTATTCTATGGTTTATGCACTATTCTATGGTTTATGCACTATTCTATGGTTTATGCACTATTCTATGGTTTATGCAGGTTTATGCACTATTCTATGGTTTATGCACTATTCTATGGTTTATGCAGGTTTATGCACTATTCTATGGTTTATGCAGGTTTATGCACTATTCTATGGTTTATGCACTATTCTATGGTTTATGCTAGGTTTATGCACTATTCTATGGTTTATGCACTATTCTATGGTTTATGCTAGGTTTATGCACTATTCTATGGTTTATGCTAGGTTTATGCACTATTCTATGGTTTATGCACTATTCTATGGTTTATGCTAGGTTTCTTCACTATTCTATGGTTTATGCTAGGTTTCTTCACTAATCTATGGTTTATGCACTATTCTATGGTTTATGCACTATTCTATGGTTTATGCACTATTCTATGGTTTATGCACTATTATATGGTTTATGCAGGTTTATGCTAGGTTTATGCTAGGTTTATGCTAGGTTTATGCACTATTATATGGTTTATGCTAGGTTTATGCACTATTTATCAACATCATTTTATTAACGTTTATTTTTCTTTTAATACTGAAGCCACTTTATCTATTGTGGGTATTTGATTGCTATTTGATGAAGTTTACTCGTAGTCTCTTAGTACTTCGAGTACTTGAGGGAGGGTACTCAATGATTTGGTTCTCTGTGGCTACATGGTTAACAGTTGTCTTGTGTTCTGAAGGTCGTAGGTTCAAATCCGGACCACACCGATCTCTTCCCGAGTGCATTTTTTCAGAGACCTTAAGGTTGTTTATGGATCTACGGAGTACGTGCTTTGTGCAATACTCTTGACAAGAGGCGTGCCATTTATGCGGAGAAAGATTGTGAAAACATCAGATGGTAGGACAAGAAAACAAACTCTGAAGAACTGCAAAGTACAAACGTGTCTTCCATCATGGGCATGCTCAGCATTACAAGATTAAGTTAACTATGGCATGTGAGAAGAATGGGGCAATAGCCGTATACGTCAACAGATGTTATTATGTGAACTTTCGGAAGGAAAGAGGCACCAAAGCGGACAAATAATAATAATTCCTCTCGTACCGTTATACGTTACATAGGGTCTGCAAGTAATTTCTCCATACCGCTCTATCCTGGACAACTCGTTCAATCTCCTCCATGGAACTGAGACCGATATTTCCTGCCTCTCTCGGCAAAGTTCGTTTCAGGGTCTCCTTAGGTCGACCTCTCTTTCTTGAACCGTTTGCATCCCACTTCAATTAAAAAAATTTTTTAATTAGATGTCTGCGAAAAAAATGAGCATAAAATTGGACGAATTCAGGAAACATGAAGAAATCAGAGAAATATCTGGTTAACCACTAGTAACAACTGTTATAAGGAGAAGAAGATAGTAACTACTAGTAACAACTGTTATAAGGAGAAGATAGGAATATGTTGGGCATACCTTCAGAAGAAATCTTCTTTTTTTTCTTTTCTTCAATCATGTTTTGTCTCACAGCGTCAGGATAAGAAGAGATTTCTAGAACGAGCCCTTGTGTACGCTTCATAAATAGTGTCTTTCGTCGCTTATTTTATCTCTGAGGTCCACCTTTTGCGTGGCCGGCCTTTTGCTTTGTATCTATTGTATCGGAGCAACATTGCTCTTTGAGATGTTGCACTGTCTGTTGCTTTGTATCGTATCGGAGCAACATTGCTCTTTGAGATGTTGCACTGTCTGTTGCTTTGTATCTATTGTATCGGAGCAACATTGCTCTTTGAGATGCACTGTCTGTTGCTTTGTATCTATTGTATCGGAGCAACATTGCTCTTTGAGATGCACTGTCTGTTGCTTTGTATCTATTGTATCGGAGCAACATTGCTCTTTGAGATGTTGCACTGTCTGTTGCTTTGTATCTATTGTATCGGAGCAACATTGCTCTTTGAGATGTTGCACTGTCTGTTGCTTTGTATCTATTGTATCGGAGCAACATTGCTCTTTGAGATGCACTGTCTTTTGCTTTGTATCTATTGTATCGGAGCAACATTGCTCTTTGAGATGCACTGTCTTTTGCTTTGTATCTATTGTATCGGAGCAACATTGCTCTTTGAGATGCACTGTCTTTTGCTTTGTATCTATTGTATCGGAGCAACATTGCTCTTTGAGATGCACTGTCTGTTGTGTAGCCGAACCATTTAATTTGTTGTTTCTGAATGAAGTTTAGTATTGATGCTGTAAAGACTTTTTTCCTGATGTCTTCACTTCTCAACCGATCTCTTCTTGTTACCCCAAGCATTCTGCGTAGACAATTCATTTCTGTTCAAATGAGAAGAAATGATCCAAAGTAGACATTGAAAGGGGAGGCAGAGGGTTCAATAAAGAGATCAACTTCTTCTTCTTTGCGTTCGTTCTTTACGACCAATTTTAATCACTCTTTGTGATATGTTTGATCTTTGCCAAGAACGTGTATACGTTGCACATTGGTTTGGTAGGCCCCTAAACGCGTAGACCTCTACACATTTAGGACACGTGTATCCGATTTCATTCAAACTTCCTTAGCCGTCTCTTACGACATGCGTGGCAGGTAACAGTGGTTCTATTCTTTACACCTCAAACTTGGGCCCCAGTAACCACTCGGGTGAATAAAGAGATGAATCTTTAGGGAACCCTGAATTGAACTTTGCAGAGAGTCAAGGAATATCGGACTCAAGTCCCTGGAAGAGATTGGGCGAGTTGCACACGAAAGAGCGGTATGGAGAAATTACTTGCAGGCCCTACCTAACGTATATCGGTACGAGAGAAATATATATATATATAAAATCGAAAAGGGCCATATATAGATGAGTTCTGCTACATCTGGCTTGTTTGAAAGATGGTATCTCGGTCTGTTGTGACTTGTGTGGAATATGATAACAATGACTTACACTGTTTTTGTGCTTGTATTATGTATCATTTTTTCATGTGATCGAGAACTGACCCTGCTGTGTTTGTGATTTAATCCAGAGAGTTTTCTACTGTGTTACCATGACGCCACAATGATCGATAATAACTGTATACAGTGGCGGCTCGTGATCATTTGTGTTTGTGGGGCCAGACACAAATTTCGGAAAAATCTTGGTTTGGGGTTGCTATGTTTTAATTTATAAAATAATACATACACGTTACACATTATTTTGGTGGGCACGGCCCAGGGGCCCCTTTAATGACGAGCCGCCACTGACTGTATAGATTAAATTGATGATTGGGGACTGCCTAGAGTAGTTGATAGTAGCTCGGCCTGCTAGCTGTGAGACGCCTCATAGCTCGGGTTCGAACCTACTGTCCGGCATTTGTTCGAGTCCCTGGTCTTACTCAGGACGATAACGTGAGTACCTCTGAAGTCGGAGAAAATCTGCCTGTATGGCGAGGAATACTAATTACGAGTACATTGAGCACACGGCTGCCAGTGTAAAGTAATTTACAATGTGCACGCTGCTGCCATTGTGAGAAATTGGAAAAACGGATTCAGAGATGAAAATCAGTTTCAGAGATGAAACTTCGTCTGAGTTGAAAGCGAAAAAAAAAAAAAAAAATTGATGATTGATATGATTATCATTACAGCACTTCGTGTAACAACCATGTGTACGCCTATATCTTTCTTACACAGAAAGATCTCAACGACAGAGCAGAAACTCCGCAGTACCGACGAGTAACCCGGATGTAATTATGAGGATGATTCTTCTTCGAACGCTCCATTTCGATCAATTGTTAAACCACTCTTTATGATCTGTATGTGATCCGAGTCTAAGGGCGATTATAGGTTGTGCCAGTTATGCGCCTTCAATTAGGCAAACACATTCGATGTCTGCTACGCTACGCTTTTTTTTTTTACTAGGGTAACTTCCCTAAGCCTCTACCTCAGTCACCTCTTACGATATGTCTTGTAGCTCGTAGCGTTGTTGTGGCCTAGGGGTTAGTGACTCGGTCTATTAACCCCGACGTTCTGAGTTCGAATCACGCTGCGGACAGTTTGCTTCGAAATTGTTTCAAATTGTTTCCGTTGATTTTAACAAAAGGACGATGGCGCCACCCGTTCAGAAAGCAATGGCAAACTACTGAACGTATAAGTGGTGACTAGAAAATCAACGACTTGTTTACTGTGGTTGATGGCTACGTCCTTTGGGATATGCCACGATTTTCATTTTTCTCATTGCGAACCCAGGCAACAGCATCAGTAACTATGACCCTCTGACCCTGCTCAGTCTGACCAGGAAACATTGGGTCAAGTGCACACTGGCCCTCCCGAGAGCAAATAACGGGCGTGTAAGTGATGAATAAAAAAAAAGGTTCCACATTCCTATTTCAGTTTTTCAATAATCCTATAGTTTGTTCAGAGTTCAGTTCTTGTCAGGGTCAAGTGGTATTTTTTAGTGCTACTCAAGAAAATGAAAATGAGGCTTATCGGCCGCTTATTTTTAATGGTCTACACGATCTGATATAGCAAGCGGAGAAGTCTGTGGTTGAAGGTAGGTGAACCCAGTCTCCAACAAGCGTTAATCTTTATTCCACAAACAAGAGAAAGTCAGAGTTCACGGTAAGAAAAATAATAGTCCACAACGCTTGTGTGGAAATATGTTTCTTTATTTCTAAGTGAATACAAAAATAATTTTTTTAGTTTTTCTTCTTCTTCTCGTTAACGATGTTGTTCAATTGTCTACACAATGAATCCAATGGACGTACATATGTTAAGGCAAAGGATGGGAGGGGACCGCAAGTGCACCCACTCTCCGGTGAAATGATATTTTGATAGTTTTATGCGAATCTGGTGTTCTCCACAGTCTCCTTCTTCTTGGAACTCTCCATATCGACCACGTGTCAACCATCCTGTGTGATTTGTATGTGATCTGAGCCTAAGTGTGATTGTACGTTGTGCCAGTTATGCGCCTACAAGTTAGGCCAGCACATCCGATTTCTGCGCTGTGTTTTATTTACTAGGGTAGCATCCCTAGGCCCTACATCAGTCGCCTCTTACGACATGCATATATGTTGCAGTGGTACTATTCTTTGCTTCCTTGCGGCACCGGCACCACACGCGCAGGTCTCCATAATAAATTACCAACTACAATTTTTTTTAATTCCATCCCCCCGCAACCACCCCATCCCCCTCTCCTATGTAAAAATGTATGTGAACGCCCATGGGTTTAATTTATCATCACAAGATACCGTGTCCGAAACGGAGGTTGGCTGTAATGGACAACCAACATCCCTTGTCTGTTGCCTTCATGTTGTTTTCTGCTGGTTATACATTGTCCCTCTCTTGATGTTTCATTACCGCTTGTACCATGGTCTTCCTCTTGTTTTCTCTCTCTTCATTCTTCCCCATCCAATAAGGTTTTGGTCAAAGTGTTTCATGTGTCCGAAATATTTTATTTGTTTGGTTTGGTTTTTATTTCCGGTAGTAGCCCGCCTGCCCAGCGTGTTCGTGTCCCGTTGGACGACGGGTGACAAGTTCCCTGTTCGTTCCAAAATTCGTGAACACATTAAGGTTTAATTTGTACGAAATCTACCGGATGCATAACAGTAATTTTTTCAGGAAGTCTTATGAAATCATGTTTAACTAATTGGTAGGTAGCTTGGTTGATGCAAAAATAGTTTTTTGTTATATAATTGTGCATAAACACTAAAAAATGATAACCAAAGTTTAGAATTTACAGTAATACACAAAATGGTGGAGAATGTTTGCAAAGGCTTATCCCTATTACATATTATAAAAAGCAATGTGAAACAAACGATACCTTCAACTTCTATCAATGAAAATAAAGGTTGTTAGCATACGCCAATGACAGATACATTGTGAACTGATTAATTCCACGGGATTTCCGATTTTCACTTGCGCTGAATTGCATGTGGAGCACGGAAATGTGTAGTTATATAAAAACGTGACTATAGTACTGTTAAATTTCTGCATATATACCAAATCAACATCGCTGTTATTTTACTAATAACATAAATAAAATCTTACAGCACTAAAAGTTTGGGTTGGCAAAAAATACTTTACGAAGGTCGTCACTGTTGTCTATAGAAAAATGTAAAAATCAATAATTTCTGTCAAAGTGGATGATTTTATATCGGTCGGTAAAGATGTTCACGGCCCTCCTGCCCAGCATGTTCGTAGCGCACTGGACATCGGGCGACAAGCCCCCTGTGAGTGCGGTTCAATTACGCGGGCTGGCAGAAAGCCACAGGTTCTTCAGATTTATGGTGTTCGTGGCACCGAACCGAAGGATAACGATGTCCATGGCACCGAGCAAGGCTGAAAATCAAGTGCTTCTGGGTCGGTGAAAAACAAGATGTTCACGTATTTTGGAACGAACTATAGCAATTTGCTCATGTCACTAAATGTATGTTTAGTCAGTTATATTTTTTTTCCTTCACAGCTAACATCATTGGTGTTCAAATGTCCAAGATATAATAAGACTTTGGGCTTTTTTTTTTGTCATTACAGTTTTACAAATAAACATAGTCTTTTAAAGGAGTGACCTAGGGAGTGAAAGGGAGTACCCTAGTAAATAAAAAGCATCGCAGAAATCAGATGTGCTGGCTTACTTGTAGGTGCATAACTGGAGAACGTACATTCGCTCTTAGGCTCATATACAAATCACACATAGTGGTTAACAAGTGGTCCGCTCGTGTTGTGCCGGGGCCCGCAGGAGAAGCAAAGAATAGTACCATTGCAAACTACAAGGCATGTCGTAAGAGGCGACTGAAGTAAGGGCCTACTGAAGCTACCCTAGTAAATAAAAAGCATCGCAGAAATCAGATGTGCTGGCTTACTTGTAGGTGCATAACTGGAGAACGTACATTCGCTCTTAGGCTCAATTACATACAAATCCCACAGAGTGGATAACAAGTGGCCGATATGAAGCGCTCGAAAAAGACCCTCAAATAAAGGATCAAGATCTCTTATAGTTCAACTCTGTACCGACATTTCTAAAATACTTTTGTTGTTGCCAAAGCTTGTCCCGAACCTCAGATAGTATACCTTTAACCTATCCATACCAATGAATATTTTTTTCAAGTAAAAAATTACAACTACTTTTTCTGCAGCAGCATTTTAAGATTAGGACAAAGTACATAGCTGTTGGACCAATGGCGGCTTGTGTTAATTTTTGTTGGTGGGGCCAGACCAAAATTTTCGGAAAAATCATGGTTTTGGATTAGGTTATATTTTAATTTATAAAGTAATAAGTACACTTTAGTTTTGGTGGGCCCGCCCAATGGTCCTTAATGACGAGCCGCCACTATGTTGGACCTTTCTTCTTTCAGTCTACTCTTTCAACAAAGAAACATGATTTATTTCTAAGACATTCTTCGCTTTTCTACCACTCAGAATATGTTGAGAATCAGAAAACTGTCACACATTCCTCCTAGGTTTTGTGGGCTCCTTTTGTTATCTACGGTTAGATCGTAAAACTTGAGAGAATGTCAAGGGGTCACATTAAAGTGTTGGTATTGGGTGTACGTTACCTGGCTATCTTTACCTCCCAGACTAATCTAGTAGCTCCCTCACACTCTTAGTGATAGATATTACACCCACCTTCATTTTGTTTCTTACAGCCTTTCTTTAAAGTAAATTTACCTCGATTCACTCGTTTACTTATTTATGTTACAATTTCTGTAGCTGAGTTTTTGGTCACATTATAAAATATTATATATGCAGTGGAACGCCTGTTGCCACTCCAGAATAGGCCATTACAGCCACATAAAACGTTGCGATTCAGCACAGAACATACTACGTGACGCAACACCTATTGTCTCCTGAGACAAAGAGGCCAAGGAGAGTGGAACGCCTGACCGAATGGATTAGTGCGCGGACTCCCATCCGGGAGAACAGGGTTCAATCCCCGGAAAGGCGAAGTAGTTTTTTTTTATGTCGGGGGCATAAAGAAAAAAATCACAACCTCGACAGTTTCGCTGCGACTGCATTAGCTATGCGACCATAAGTTCCACAGGCTCATGTTCCTCCTGTCCTACACCGTTCTAACAAGAGCGTCTAGTCGAATGGACGGATTAGAGCGGAGCTCCCATGCGGAAGTCCCGTGTTCAGTTCTTTTCTGTTGTGAGCATAAATGAAAAATCCTAATCTTCGCGGCGACTGCATAAGTCATGCGCGGCCATTACATTCTCAGACTCTCGTCCACACCGACCTAAAAGCGGTACTAAGGCAGTAACGAGTTTTTTTGTTTGGGGTTTTTTTTGTATCGGAGATGAACGAAAATAAAATGCATGCTGAAATTGAATATACTATAGCCTGCAGTCGACTAAATGGCATAACAGACACACGTTCTAAGGTATAAATCATACACAGACCACAAAGAGTGCTTTAACAAGTGGTTCGCCCGAGTCGTTGCCGGGGCCCAAATTTGGGGTGTAAAGAATACAACCACTGTTAGCTGCCATGCATGTCGTAAGAGGCGACTAAGGAGGTTTGGCTGAAATCGGATGCACATGTCCTAAACGTGTAGAAGTCTAAGCGTTTAGGGGCCTACCAAACCAATGTGCAACGTATACACATTCTTGGCAAAGATCAAACATGTCACAAAGAGTGATTAAAATTGGTCGTAAAGAACGAACGCAAAGAAGAAGAACAAGTGGTTGATATAGATCAGCGGCGTAGACCGGAAACTTTGACGGTGAGGTCAAAGACCAACGGGGCAATGGCTCGTCTAGGAGATGGACTCCTCTAGGTCAGGTTTTAAAAATGGTCTTGTGCGGAGTGAATACGACAAAAATCTCGGTGGACGTCTGGCCCCCACCCCTCAGACTTGTGAAATCAGTGGATTTACCCCGATATCCAAGAACCAGACTCCCAGCTATGGCAAATAGTCCCACTGCCTTGTGGGAGCCTCGGGAGAGGCAAAGCCTATGGGAGTAAACCCAAACAGAAAATCTGGAGTGGAGCCCCTAAAGCGGACAGGCATTATGTGATGCCCTACCGGCAGCTCCTAAAACCAAACTGATACCAGATGTCGTGCTTGCACTCCTCTGGATTCTATCAACGAGGTCGAGAGGAAGGGGGAAGAGTTGACGCTTGGGCAACTCAGCTACTCCATAAAAATTTCCCATGCATGCGTAAAACACCATCACATATAGAGGCAAAATAATGTGCAGAGAGACCATCCTATGTATTAGCTCCAGTCTCCAGTTTCACCTGCAGCAAGGATTGTCACTCCAGAATATGCCGCTACAGCCACCAAGAAACGTTGAGATTCAGCACAGAACAAACTACATGACGCAAAACCTATTGTCTCCTGGGAAAAAGAGGTTAATGATGATGATAATCAAAGTAATACTCTTCTTCTTTTCGTTCGTTCTTTACGACCAATTTTAATCACTCTTTGTGATATGTTTGATCTTTGCCAAGAACGTGTATACGTTGCACATTGGTTTGGTAGGCTCCTAAACGCATAGAATTCTACACGTTTAGGACACGTGCATCCGATTTCAGCCAAACCTCCTTAATCGCCTTTACGACATGCGTGGCAGGTAACAGTGATTCTATTCTTTACACCCCAAATTTGGGCCCCGGTAACCACTCGGGCGATCAAAGTAATACGAAGAATAAATATAAGAAATATATTTGTAATGAATATTGAATTTAATAGACTATAAACGTTGTAGAAAAATTAAACAAAATAAATGTCTCAGACATGAAGACTGCTGTAGGTTTTAATATTTCTTTTAGAAAGTTGCCACAAACAAACAAATAAACAATATCAGTCTTCCTAATTAAAAAAAATTCTCTGACTCTATAGTAGCCCTTGCCTCACAGATCAAAATAAGTCAAGCTAGGAGGGTACGAAAGACTTCCAAATTCAATCTCTGAAATAGAAGACAATGATAAACTGAAACCAAACAAGTGAGAACAATCTCTTACTATAAATAATTTAATTATTAACAACAATAAATGGGTATGAGAATAGTAATGAACAAACAATCAATAGGATCGTTGGAAGCCACATAGATGTGGTTTTACAGAAGAATGCTGAAAATGTTATGGACAGCGAGGAAAACAAATGAGGTTTTAATTCAGGCCTACACATAAAGAAACCTTATCAAAAGAATAAGAATCCGGCAATGAAGGTTCTTCGGACATATAATGCGAAGAGATTTAGAACGTTTGGTGACAATAGGTAAAATTCAGGGAAGGAGAGATCGTGGAAGACAGAGGAGAAGATGTTGGATGGCCTGACATCATGGTTCGACACAAGATCGACATCAGATCTGATTACTTGCACCAAGCAGAGAGAGTTGTGAAGAGACATGATCGCTTACACTGGCAGGCATGGCACTTGATTGATTGATAAGAATAGTAGTAGAGTGTTATAACACAAAGAATGGCACAGAAGTATTAGAAATCTAAGAACTAGATAGATGGAATCGACGTCAATGCACTCTTGGAAACAAAGCTATGCGCTATCTCAAAGTATGAGCATAATGGCACTAGTTTTGATGAAGATTCAGTACAAATTGACTGTAGGAATATGAGACATAATAATAGCCGCCCATCGAAAGCAATGATGACAACAGCCTCAGACGTGTGCTGCTGCACCTCTCTGGTGTGTGCGGATGTGACTGTAGTGAAGTACAATCCTGGAATACAATCCCCATACATGATCAAGGTTAGACATGTGGGAGTTATATGTTTTGTCTTTTAGCGCGGCTCGCTTTCTCTGAGCCTCAACAGTACAACGATTCTAAGCTATGCGAGAAAACCTCTTGTGTTGTTACAGCGCTACATACATTTGGCAATCTTGCGCAAATGATTCCCAGCATATGGTATCTATATTGAAGCATTTTAGTGACACTTTAAGGGTGTCTTTAAAGTTTGTTTCTGTCCACTAACCGATCGTCTGCCCCCTTCAAGCTCGCCATACGTCAACTGTTTTGGGATGCGTTTACCAGGCATCCGAGCAACGTGACCAATATAAACCGTGAGTGATATAAACCATCACATACTAGTGCTCAAATCCAGAGCCCTACCACAAAGTTACACAGGCATCGCTGTAACATTTGATAAGAGGCAGATCTGCCAACACTGAGGAGACCTCGTAACAGCATGAGACAGACCCCCAATGAAACACCCATGGTAAGAGAAAACGCAGGAACGCCTGAAGGCTGGAGTTAGAAATGGAATGCAAGAAAATGGGAAGAGAGTGCAGAGATCTGTAAAATATGACTTTGGGTAGGAGGGCTTGGAAAGCCTTGGTTGCGGACCTATGCCTCCCTAAGGATGAAGGTGTGCTAAAGCTTTCAGAAGGCATGCATGCAGATGGTTCCCATGCCTCACAGATTTCTTTTGTCCTCTCAGGCGACTTGTCATACATTTTATAAGAAATTATTGCAGCCTCAGATGACAGCACATCACGAATTGAAGTAGCATCATCAACTAGGGGTATCATCATCATCTTCTTCTTTGCGTTCGTTCTTTACAACCAATTTTAATCACTCTTTGTGATATGTTTGATCTTTGCCAAGAACGTGATACGTTGCACATTGGTTTGGTAGGCCCCTAAACGCATATACTTCTACACGTTTAGGACACGTGCATCCGATTTCAGCCAAACCTCCTTAGTCGCCTCTGACGACATGCGTGGTGGGTAACAGTGGTTCTATTCTTTACACCCCAAATTTGGGCCCCGGTAACCACTCGGGCGGTTATCATCATCATCAACGTTGATGAGTATATTCCCAGTATCTACAAATGTATCATCTATTAACACCAGTCTGGCGTCTCTTTTAATACAGCATTAGAGTCTAAGAACAGTGAACGGGATGGCAGAAATCAGCAAACAAGAGGCCTTACTTCCCTTTCAAGTCATTACACTGCTAGCTGGCAGCATCACTACAGTCTGGCAAAACCGCCGAGTGGTTACCGGGCCCAAATTTGGGGTGTAAAGAATAGAACCACTGTTACCTGCCACGCATGTCGTAAGAGGCGACTAAGGAGGTTTGGCTGAAATCGGATGCATGTGTCCTAAGCATGTAGAAGTCTATGCGTTTAGGGGTCTACCAAACCAATGTGCAACGTATACGCGTTCTTGGCAAAGATCAAACATATCATAAAGAGGGATTAAAATTGGTCGTAAAGAACGAACACAAAGAAGAAGTCTGGCTAAACTAGTAGGAATAAATAAGGGAAAGTAAATCCAATAATCTACTCCACTTTTGTTCAATGTCTACACAATGAGGCCGGTTCTCTGGGTGTAAGTTGTTCTGTTTGTTAGTTTATCAAGGTTTCCAAACAGCTTTGTTTGGATATCTGTCTCTGTTGGCCAGTGTTCTTTCCACAGTTAATTCATATCAGGTGACAATCTTGCAGGATGTGTTCGGTTGTCTGTGCTGGCAAAATCTAGTAATCAAATACTATGCTGACAAAGGATGTATCAGCATATACCACAACCTGTAAACTGACATACAACTAAATAAGTGATAGTTTCAGGACACTACGAAGAATACTGCAGCGACTAGAATATCTATGTCAGCAGATATCTGTAAACTAACATACAACTAAATAAGTAATAGTTTCAGGACACTACGAAGAATACTGCAGAGACTAGAATATCTATGTCAGCAGATACCTGTAAACTGACATACAACTAAATAAGTAATAGTTTCAGGACACTACGAAGAATACTGCAGCGACTAGAATATCTATGTCAGCAGATATCTGTAAACTAACATACAACTAAATAAGTGATAGTTTCAAGACACACCGAAGAATACTGCAGAGACTAGAATGTCTATGTCAGCAGATACCTGTAAACTGACATACAACTAAATAAGTAATAGTTTCAGGACACTACGAAGAATACTGCAGAGACTAGAATGTCTAGGACAGAAGATCTGTATAATGTGAAGTCAGTGCTGTTCTATGGCTCGGAAACATGGAAGACAACAACGCTGGTTGAAATCGAACACACCACCGAAGGATAAGTACCTGAGCTCCAAAAGATACTGAAGTCTGTGCACGTACATCCCGTTCTTGATGTTTGGCTATTTATATATCACAATTGAATGATAAAAACGGCCTAAGAACGATCGCGAGATAGGAAGACAACAAAGGAAACCATCAGAAAACTTCAGACCTTCGTAAATGGATGTTTAAGTAAAATAGAGATACTGAGATGGTATGAGAAGATTACAAACGAGGAACTCAGAGAAAGAACAAAGCAGATACCAATGGAGAAAGAGCTCAGGAAGAGAAGCTGGTGATGGATAGGACATACATTGAGAAGACCGACCGGAAGCATTACAAGACAGGCACTGTTTTGGAACCCACGGGGAAAGAGGAGTAGGCGAAGACCTAGAGAAGAGAGCTGGAGGCTGATATTAAAAGGATAGGTAAAACATGGAAAGAATTGGGATGGCAAGAGAGAGGAAGAGCTGGAAGAAGTTTGTTGAAGACCTGTGCTCCGCTGGGAGTTGAAAGGTGAAGAAGATCCCTATAGGAGACTGAATGCTATAAATGATCATAGAAGAGAACAAACATTATTGGCATAATCATTTATTTGATATCTTGATGCCAAATTGAGAACACACAATTGATTTATTATGTTTTACTTTGTGAATAATATGCTGGTACTTATTTAATCAAATTCAATTTTCTGACCCTAGTGTGCAGGAGGTAGGAGATAACACAAACATAATTACTAATCTTCTTCTTTGCGTTCGTTCTTTACGACCAATTTTAATCACTCTTTGTGATATGTTTGATCTTTGCCAAGAAAGTGTGTACGTTGCACATTGGTTTAGTAAGCTCCTAATCGCAGTCTTCTACACGTTTAGGTCATGTGCATCATATTCAGTCAAACCTCCTTAGTCATCTCTTTAGACATGCGTGACAGGAACAGTAGTTCTATTCTTTACCCCCCAAATTTGGTTCCTGGTAACCACTCAGGCGTCACAATTACTAATGATAGCTACTTTCTAAATGATGCATAGGTAGTTGTAATGTTAAGACAGTTGCAAATCAGTGCTGAGAAAGGATAAGAAAATAAGACTGGATCTAAGTAATTATTCTTCTCTTCCTCCATTGACTTCTTTATAGAAGAATCGCTGTGTCGTGCCGGGTCTGCTAGGGAAGCAAAGAATAGTACCACTGCAACATACAAGACATGTTGTTAAGAGACGACTGGTGTAGGGAAGCTACACTAGTAAATAAAACTTGTTGAAGAAATCGGATGTGATGGCCTACTTGTAGGCGCATAACTGGCACAATGTACACTCTTAGGCTCAGATCACATACAAGTCACTATACAAATCGATATGGAGAGTTTGAAGTAGAAGTATAGAAGAGTTGGGTTGAGGAAATGTAGTGATCTTGTGTGTGCTTGTTCTAAGGCACTTTGTAAGCTGCTATTCATTGTCTTAAGACTGTTCTTCATGCCGTCATTCCATCTTTTGCATGGTCTTCCTCTTGCTTTGTACTCATTATACTTTTTCAGTGTGGCTCTCTACGGTAGTCGATACCAGGGCATTCTTGTCAGGTGTCCAAACCATATAATCTGTTGATCTTTTATGAATTGCAGGACTGGTTTCACATCCAGTCTTCTTCTGATTTCTAATTTTGTTCTTATTGTCACTCCTGCAGATCAGTGCTAAAATGATGACAGTTGGAAAAAACCATAAACAAGATAGACCATTCACTACACAAAACCACAACATGTCAATCAACTATCTCCAGTCAAAATCCGATTACAAGAAATAATAGAAAGAAAACTGGATAGATCTTAAAGATGGTGAACTAGCATCAACAAGTGATAGGATCATGCAGTATTCTCTCTAAAACAACTTACACACTTCATGGGGATCAAAGTGAATCAACTAAGTGAAGATTTCTGATGTTTTTCTGTGTGATATTTACAAATGTCCAAGTTGACTCGATTATTTACAATGGATACTTTGTGAATGAAGTGAAAAATAGGAAAATTGTGGCATATCCTTTATAGGATGCTGTCATCAACCACGGTAAACGAGTTGATTTTCTAGGTACCACTTATACGTTCAGTAGTTTGCTATTGCTTTCTGAACGGTTAGTTGATTTTCTAGGTACCTCTTATACGTTCAGTAATTTGCCATTGCTTTCTGAACGGTTAAGTATATTTTAGAACAGTAAAAATACACAGTAACAAATTTGCTTCCAAATTACCCGCAGCAGAGTTTGAACCTGATACTCTTGGGCTGTGATCGAGCTTACTACCGCTAAGCCACAGACACCCACTTTGTGAATAGTCTAATATTATTACTTTATTATTTACAATGATTACTTTGTGAATAATGCACATCTAGGCATGAGTGTTGATATATTTTATGATAACTGTCTCTCTATAAAACAACCATTTATGTATAGTAACAACTGATATATGATAAAATGATGAGAAAAAACGTGTGCTTGAGTTTAAAGAAAGTGCATGAAGGGGGAAAGTGAGACATTCCATTATATCATTTGATAACACTGTGATCTACTAATGATAGGAAGAACTCCAACTGACATGCATCTTCATAGAGGTAACCCATCTCAAGGTTTAGATGAGCATACGAAACCAATCGCAAAAAAGAACTAATGATAGCAAATTTGTGTGTTAGTAGCAGGTGCCGAGGCCCACAAGAGAAGCAAATAATATTATTACTGTGACCTACAAGGCATGTCGTAAGAGGCAACTGATGTAGGACCTAGGAAGCTACCCTAGTAAATAAAAAACATTGCAGAAATTGGATGTGCTGGCGTACTTGTAACTGGCACAACATACAATCGCTCTTAGGCTCAGAAAACATACAAATCACACACAGAGTGGTTAACAATTGGTCGATATGGAGCGTTTGAAGTAGAGCATGTGAAACAAAGTCACAGAAAAAGTAAAAAAGAGGGCCTAAAGATAAAGGATTTACTTTGTTGTCCAGGATTTCCCCATATGGCCCGCTTCCTCTTCACATAAATGTCACGCCAACTGTCAAGAGTACTGCACAAACTCCACAGTTCCTGCAACTCCTCTTCTTCTTCTTCGATCAACTTTTGCTATGCGACTACTCCGGTATGTATCATAAACAGGGTGGTGCGCTTGAGGTCTTCACCGGTTCCCCATAGTTTGTCTTGTAGTGTTGTTTCTGTTGGCCAGATCTCCAATCTCTCACTACTCAGACTAGGGCAGTCTTGCAGGATGTGCTCTGGGGACTGCTTTGGTGCTCCACAGGTGCAGGCTGCCGAGTCCCTGAGACCCATTCTGTGGAGGTGTGCTCTGAGACTGCAGTGTCCCATTCTAAGTCTGAAGACTGTGGTCTGTGCTTTTCTGTTTAGTGTATTTATACTGCTGTGGTTCCTGCAACAATCTTGGGGATCTTTGGAAAAAATTCAACCGCAAACAGAACACCATCTTCCAGATTCAACCCACAATCTTCGAAACACAACTTAACCACAGAGAACAAGAAATATGATGAATATAACCACTGCATAACACATTTGTGGAATACAAAGACACCTTCAACAGCTGCTACAAAGACACCTTCAACAGCTGCTACAAAGACACCTTCAACAGCTGCTACAAAGACACCTTCAACAGCTGCTACAAAGACACCTCCAACAGCTGCTACAAAGATACCTTCAACAGCTGCTACAAAAACACCCTTCAACAGCTGCTACAAAGACACCTTCAACAGCTGCTACAAAGACATCTTCAACAGCTGCTACAAAGACACCTTCAACAGCTGTAACAAAGACTGAACATAAATATAGTAGTGACCATCAGTTCCAACGTTGGTATTTACTTTTCTGTGCCATGAAGTTAGGCTGACCAGAATTCCCTATTCAGCAAATCTTTATAAACAGCTAGCACTTTTCCTCAATTCTATGCATAATTGTCTTTTTTTTTCTCGATCCAGAAGCACTTGAGCTTTCAGCTCGGTGCAATGGACATCATAACCTTTCAGTTCGGTGCCACGAACACCGTAAATCTGGACTGTAATTGTCTTCAGCCATCGACTACTCAAGCATATATTAAAACAAACATGATAACGAGTTCCTTAATAGAAATGAGTGAAACTTTCATATCATGTACATAATATGTACAACAAATCTAAATAAAAATGAGAGATCCAGGATATGAATATGTATTGTTAGTACAAAAAAAAGTATATACAATTATGATATAAGTAGAAAGAAAAAAGTATAAGAATCTGTGTTTTCATAACATGTGGTATATTGAGAGAACATAGTGTTAGGCATATATTTCGTCTTGATCAATGGCACAAGATTACACCCAGGTTGTCATGATTGCACAAGGACACCTTCAAGTCTTAGTGATTTCATGGTACCAAAGGATTGACCAGAGACCCATTTACAGTTGAAAAAAATCACACTCCAGCTGGGGGATCAGACCAAGACCACATATCTAGTAAGCAAGTGCACCAACTACTATGCTGCAGCATATCTTCAAAATATAAGTATCAGAGTTACGAGATAAGTAAGGAAGACGGTGCCAATATGATCCAGAAAGTAATGGTCAACAGTTGTTAGGGAAAAGTCAACAAAATATGGGAGAAGAAACTAATGTGTGTAGACCACAGACATAAAATTGTGTACATGTCAGAAAATACAGACTTTACAACAATTATGAACATAAATCAAATACAGGTAAAAATATAATCATGCAGAGCAAAGTATATATATAAAGTTAGAAAAATTAGCTCAAAGAACCAAATTTATAAAGCAAGACAGATAAATATAGAGAAACAAACTTATAAAGCAAAGCAAAAACATCATAAAGAACCAAATTTATAAAGCAAGAGATAAAGAATCAAATTTATAAAGCAAGACATAAGTATAAAGAACCGAATTTATTACGCAGAGACAGATAAGCATAAAGAACCAATATAGAAAGCTAGAAGAAGGAGAAGCCATGAAGAATAATTAAACTTACAATTTTGCATTAACAAATTAGGTCGGTGTTCAACTCAACGAAAAGATAAATCAATCAATCTATAGCATATTTCATTTGTCAACATTTATTGCCTGTACAGAATTCAGATATTTATAATTATGTATTTGTTACAGAACTCAGGAAATCTCTATCTCTCTGAGTGTGGTAGATATGAAAATGGCACATGTATAAAGAAAAATAGCTTAAATATGAAAAATGACAATCATGGTATACCCTTTACAGGAGTACACTATCAACCACAGTAAATGAGTTGTTGATTTTCTAGGGACCACTCCGTTCGGTAGTTTATCATTGATTTCTGAAAGGTTGGTCTACTTTAACCGCTAGCAGAAATCCACTGGGACAAATTTGTTTCCACATTGTCTGCCGCAGTGTTTAAATTAGGTACTCTTGGATTGTGATCGAGTTCGCTACCGCTAATCCACAACGCCCACAGCTTACATATATATAACAAAAATTATTTTAAAACAAATGATATAAAAACTTGTAATTCATTATTTTGTCTCCACCTTGTTGACGGATGAGCTTGTGTGTTCCTCTGACCTCAAGAACAATGCCCAGTGGTAGCTAAGATACCAGGAGTGTCTCCTATCACGGACAGATTAAGTGTAAATCATCATCTAGCTTGCCCCTGTTGAAACGTGGCTCCTATGACAGCAGCTCTTCTTCTTCTGCAATTGACTTCTGCTATGCGACTACTCCGGTATGTGTCATAAACAGGGCGGTGCGCTTCAGGTCGTCCCCGATCCCCCATAGTTTGTTTTGGAGAGTTGTTTCTGTTGGCCAGATTTCCATTTTCACGCTGCTCAGGCTGGGGCAATCTTGCAGGATGTGCCCTGGAGACTGCTTTGGTACTCCACAGGTGCAGGCAGCCGAATTCATGAGACTCATTCTATGGAGGTGTGCTCTGAGACTGCAGTGTCCCATCCTAAGTCTGAAGACTGTGGCCTGCGCTTTTCTGTTTAGTACATTTATACTATGACAGCAGCTCTAAATGTCTTCCTGTCCTGTGTGATGTGTCCAGCATACATAACAAACATACTCAACTTGTCAACGACATCCATCATTATCTTCTCCTTGATCTTCATCTGCCCGGTTGGATGCCTTCCAGAGAATCAGTCTGAATGACATGATAACAGACAAATGAAGTAGAGGGTAAATACTAGATCAAAATAAGACTATCAACTGCTGCCTTACTGCTGCATGTCAAAGAATGGCTAGGATAGGTAAACATGAGAGAAATCAGAGACACTTTACCACAGATATAACGCAACAGTGCAATGTAAACTCATTAAACAGAAAAATCCAGAACTCTAGAAACAATATTCACATAAAGAAAGTCCAGCTGAATTAATTAGTTTGAATTAGAAACAAACCATAATGCAGATTCTGTTTAAAATTTCATTACATATTTCATTATTTTAAGCTCTGGTTAAGAGAATGAATGTTTGTTTTAAATTTCACTTTACTTGAATAGACCATTTGGATTTTTAAAATAGAGTTAAATTTATTTTTTCCACACTGCTGATCAACAAGCCCTTATATAACCAAAAAACATTCTTAGGTTGAAAGGTTTGTCCCTCTGCACATAAAGTCTTTAATCCTTCATAAAACAAAATAAATGTACATTATTTTTGTAATGGAGATATAAATACAAAAACAAACTGCTCAAACTACGGAAGAACAAATAGCACACATTCTATTTTTGAATTATTTGTGAAAATGTAAATCAAATGAAACAAACTGCATATGCTGTGATAACCGCTTCACAAAAATCTTGTGATAACCGTCTCACAAAATCTTGTGATAACCGTCCACAAAATCTTGAGGTAACCGTCTCACAAAAATCTTGAGGTAACCGTCTCACAAAAATCTTGAGATAACCGTTTTACAAAATTTTAATTAGAATATGTCTGATGTTTTGTACAAATGCTGGGATCAGTTATCTAACCTAATCATGATGTAACTATTCTTTTCTATATGATAACTCTTTCATCATACTGCCTGTTTGTGCTATAAAAAAAACATGAGGAGTTCACTGTAACTAGCTTCTGTCCCAAGACTTCCGTGCTAAATAATGGATGTGCTCTTACAGTGCTTGCTTCTGTAGCAGGTTGTTTCTACCATTACGGTTCTAATTCCTTATTATCGATATAAGGGAAGACTGCAGTAAAACTATGTAGCAATGGCGAAACGCATAAGAACAAAGTACTGTAGTTTTACAAAATACAAAAGCAATACACAGCAACGTTTCGACCAAAAGAAATTATTCCGTGTAGTGTAAGAAGGTGGAGTCTGTGGCTTAGGGGATAGTGACTCGGTCTATTAACCCCTATGTTCTGAGTTCAAATCCCATTGTGGACAGTTTGGTTGCAAATTGTTTCGCGTGGATTTTTACAAAAGGACAATGGCAAACTACTGAACGTAATAATGCCTAGAAAAATCAAAACAGCGTTAAAAGCTGGGGTTGATTCGCAAAGTCCTCTAAAGGATATGCAATTAAATTAGTGTAAGAAGTGAATTTCTTCACTCTGTTGTATCCGTTGCTTGATAAAGACTTTTTGGTCGAAACGTTGCTGTGTATTGTTAATGTATTTTGTAAAACTACAGTACTTTGTTTTTACGTGTTTCGTCATTTCTAGTTCATTGCAAAACCCTACCACATCATATATTAGATAACTATACCTATATGTTAAATGTAACAGTGGACTCTGCTGTTTTAAATACAAATGTTATTTCATGCTTTAAAAAACAATAAGGGTGATTCAATGAGAAGTATAATGCAAAAGATGAACACCCTTTCACCTCAGAACAAAACAAATTGAACAAATCTCCAACCAAAATGTAAGAAGAAAGGTTTTCCAACATTACTTCAGCCTGAAAACTGCCTTGAGAGAGAGATGATCTGATGGGATACTGACGGAGGGCAGACCACCAGTTGCATCCACAACTTGAAGGTCTAGTGTTTCAAGAACACCAACAGTGTCAATAGATGCAGCAGAATGAAAAATGTAATCCAGAGTCTTGTGTGTGGTCTTGGTAAATGAAGTGATCGGCGGCTCTTTGCCCTAGAACAAGTAAGTATACATTGTCAATTATTATTCTCAACAAACATACAATTTGAATTATTGACAACTACGTTAGTTAGTTTGTTCCTTTCGTGCCAAAGGCGGCACATGGGACAGGTTTTTGATCTCCATATGATGCAGTTCGTTGCTAGCAGTTGGAGATCTTGTATGGTTTTACATCCCAATAGTTTACTTTCCTGTAGGATTTTTCTTCGAAGAGTGGTCTTAGGTCTTCCACGTTTTCTTTTCCCAACTGGTGACCACATAAGGACTTCTCAGTTTAGTCTCTTTTCGTCTGATCTAAGAACATGACCTAAGTATTTCCACCTTCGTTTCCTTATAATATTTGATACGGGTTGTTGCTGTGTTTTATCTCTCGTGTTGTTCGAAACGAAATCCGCCAGAGTGGTTATTGGGGTGTAAAGAATAGAACCAATGTTACCTGTCACGCTTGTCGTAAGAGGCGACTAGGGAGATTGTATGTGGTGCTAGCTACCCCACACCGTAAAAACACTAGATGGCTACAGAACGGAGAGCAAACCAAGTAAACGCTGGCTGAAACCGGACATATCGCCAAAGAATAAGCACCAGAGCTCCAAATGGTGCTGAAGATGTGATGTAAAACACACCAATACTAAGGCTGCATGAATCAGATTTCCACATAATATAATTTATGGGAAAATCTGGTACATCGGTCTGGACGGTGATCGCGAGAGAGAAAGAAAGAAATCACTCCATTTTACTTGACAACTACTATATTAACATTTAACTTTTAAGAGATATGAATTAGAAATTTGGTGAAATGTGGATTCAAACAATAACAAAATGTGTTCCCTTTATCTAATAAAAGCAGGTAAACTGTCTTTACTGTCTGTAATCACCTGTGAAGTGCCGGGCCCCGCAAGAGAAGCAAAGAATCATACCACTGCACCCTACAAGGCATGTTGTAAGAGATGACTGATGTAGGACCTAGAGAAGCTATCCTAGTAAATAAAAAGCATCGCCCGAGTGGTTACCGGGCCCAAATTTGGGGTGTAAAGAATAGAACCACTGCTACCTGCCATGCATGTCGTAAGAGGAGACTAAGGAGGTTTGGCTGAAATCGGATGCATGTGTCCTAAACGTGTAGAAGTCTATGCGTTTAGGTGCCTACCAAACCAATGTACAACGTATACACGTTCTTGGCAAAGATCAAACATATCACAAAGAGTGATTAAAATTGGTCGTAAAGAACGAACGCAAAGAAGAATAAAAAACATTGCAGAATCGGAGGTGCTGACCTACTTGTAGACGCATAACTGGCACAATGTACAATCGCTCTTAGGCTCAGATCACATACAAATCCCACAGAGTGGTTAACAAGTGGTCGGTATGGAGCGTTAGAAGAACTGCCTGTAATACTGCTTTTTAGAACAGGAGGGACATGTGCCTGTGGAATTTAATGGCAGCATTGCTAGTGCAGTCATCGCAAAACTGTTCAGTTTGGAAATTTTATTTATGTCCCTGACATAAAAAACTCCTTGACCTTACCATGGATAGAACCCAGGTCTCCCGCATGAAAACCCCACTCTAATCCACTTGGCCAGAGGTACCACTTTCCAGATACAAACCAGGAAAACCAATAACATATTCTGTAATCAAGATGATAAATACTAACCAGAGTAAGTTCATATGTGCTCTTCAAATTTGAGGATGTGTGCTGAAAGGCCCTCCATATGTAGTTGATCAAACTGCGAGACTGTAACAAAATGACAAACGTATCAAATTATTATACCTCATACTTCTCAACATTGTCAGATAAAATGATGTATACAATACCAATATAAGCTGGAAAAGGTAAAATAAAACAAAAACTATACAAAACTCTACACAAATAGTTAAAAAAAAAAAAAAATATTTCATTCTGAAAAACTGATGTTAACCTTATTTTGGATAACACAACAACAAGTGTGTACATACTGAATCTTCTTTTTCTTCTTTGCGTTCGTTCTTTACGATCAATTTTAATCACTCTTTGTGATGTTTGATCTTTGCCAAGAACATGTATACGTTGCACATTAGTTTGGCAGGTCCCTAAACTCATAGACTTCTACACGTTTAGGACATGTGCATCCGATTTCAACCAAACCTTCTTAGTCGCCTCCTGGTGACATGGTAGGAAACAGTGGTTCTATTCTTTACACCCCAAATTTGGCCCTGGTAACCACTCGGGCAACATATGAAATAAATAGAGAATGCTGCTGTATTCACTGAAATTTTTAAAGTATAATCATAGATTGGATGCACATTTTTGCAGATTCTTTTATTTAAATCCTAAAAAAAGCAACGAGACAAACAGAAGAACAAACATCACAGAAACCAGGACATTCACCGAAATTCCAAGGTTCGAGGTCAGCTTGGGCTAAAAATTTCCCGAGGTGCACATGGGTACGTGATTGAACTACAGGAAATCTCAATCATTTACTTGGGGATCTAAATTGCAAGTACCTCTGAAGTCAGAGTAAAGCTCTCCTGAATGGGAGAGACACTGGTGATTAGGATAGCAAGCCTTCATGCAAAAATGTGTATGAGGAGCCATATTAAGGATAATGACCATGTCTGAATTTATAACAGACAAACAAAACAACCCACAACTTACAGATCCATCTGTATTATCCAAATTTTGCAGAGCTTGAAGTTTCTGGATGTGGTCATCAGACAAGTATCCATCTTTGGCAAGCTGGTAGCCAGGGCTTGTTACATCCGAGTTGAAGTCCCCGCAGATAATATGAGGGTTGAGATCGCTGACAGCTTTCTCTACCAGCTGCTTGATGGCACAGGCAACCTGATGTTCAATGGATTTCAAATCAACAGGTTTAAATAAGATCATTAAAAACTACAAAGAACAAAACATTTCAATCACAAATTGCATAAAACATTTTTTCAACACTTCTATTGAACAATATTTGTTACACTGTATGACAAGTTTTAACAGTTTTAGAATAACAGTACTGGTATTTCATTGTTCAACACAATGATTTAAGCAAGCATCTGAGATTTGAAGGAAAGTTTTGGATAATGTCCTCCTAGTTAAAGTCGCAAGGAATTGAATGCATAAGTTTCAATACTAGGGATATGCAACAAATAGTGCAAAAACATTCCTCCTATGGGATTGTAAAGAAATATCATAGAGAAATTAACAGTTGCTTTTTAGCAGGGTATGGTGCAAGTAGGTGGCGTCTGTCACTCAAGGGATAGTGACTCGGTCTATTAACCCAGACGCTTTGAGTTCGAATCACACTGGGGACAGTTTGGTTGCAAATTGTTTCGCGTGGATTTTTACAAAACGACGATAGCACCACCCGTACTGAAAGCAATGACAAACTGTTGAACGTAATAATGCCTAGAAAAATCACAAAGTGTTAAAAAGCTGGGGTTAATTCGCAAAGTCCTGTAAAGGATATGTAATTAACTTTTTTTTTAAAGGTGCAAGTAAAGGATGAAAAGGATTAGATATGTCTTCTTCAATTACCTAACTTCTGAAACCTGGACCCAGGGGACTAAATTAAAGGCAAATTGTGGGGATCATTGGGAACCTTCTGGTGATGATTGGATTATTGAAGGCAACTTGTTCCACCTGATTAGATATCTGAGTATGGAAAACTGATCGTAGAAGATAATATGTGTGGGGTAGGACTGGTTTCATGGAGGCAACTCATCTCTATTCTTTAGATATCTATACATGGGAAACTGATCGCAGAAGATGATATGCATGAGATAGAACTGGATTCATGGGGTAGGACTACATTCATGGAAGCAACTCCTCTGTCTGTTTAGATTTCTGAACATGGGAAACTGAATGCAGAAGAAGATATGCCTCCGGCAGAAAATAACACCCAAAACAACAAATTAATGGTAACATAGAGATTGACTTGTTGACAAAATAGTCACAACCTCATAAAAAAAAACTAACTTAATGGCAGGAGAGGAAGGTGGGAGAAAGAGCAGGTCTAAGAAAAGATAAATATCCACAACAAAGTCTCATTAGAAAATGTTAACTAAACTAAAGGACATAAAAATGTATCACCATGAGAGAAAAAACATTTTGCAACCCTCTCCCCATATTTTAAAAGTATAATTTAAAAAACCAATATTCTTGTACCAAAGTGTCTCCCCACATTGTACTATAGTCTTTCTTTCTCGAATCCTGTTTGCCTCACAGCATCAGGTCAGGAAGAGATTTCTAAAACGGGCCCTAGTATGTGCTTCGTAGATATCTCTTTTGTCGCCTCTGTTATCTCTGAGGTCCATCCTTTGCGTGGCCGGCCTTTTGCTTTGTACCCATTGTATCGGAGCAGCATTGCTCTTTGAGGTGCACTGTCTGATGGTAATCTGCTTACGTGGCCGAACCATTTAATTTGTTTCTTGATGAAGTCTAGTACTGATGTTGTACCCACTTATTTCCTGATGTCTTCATTTATCAACCGGTCTCTTCTTGTTACACCCAGCATTCTGCATAGACACTTCATCTCTGTCATGACTAGTTTTCTTCTATCGTTTGTTGTCAGCGTTCAGGTTTGGTACTATAGTTCGTTCCAAAATTCATGATCATCCTTACCGATCGATATAAAATAATCCACTTGACATAAATTCTTGATTTTTACATAGGTAATAGTGGCGACCTTCCTAAAGTATTTTTGCCCACCCAAACCTTTAGTTCTGTAAGATTTTTTATTATGTTATTACTAAAATAACAGCGATGTTGATTTGGTATACTTGTCAAAGTTTTACAGTATGATTGTCAGTTTGTCTAAAACTAAACATTTCAGTGTTCCACATGCAATTCAGTGCAAGTCAAAATCGGAGTCCTGGGATTAATCAGTTCACAATGTATCTTAACTACTGTCATCTTTGTATGTACACAACATTTTGGTTATTGGTTACTAAACTGACGTCATTGCACTCCGGGCAGACCCATAGGTGCTCAGTCTCCCCAACAGATATCGAAGAGTATGCATACTGATGGTTCCTGTGGCTCGCTGATTAAACACACCTCTCACTCTGCCTCTCAGGCATCCAGTTCGACTTGAACAACGGGTAACTCCAAACTGCTTAAATCGCTTGATCGATTCAACATCGATTTTAGTGTCCTCGTCCAACAGAGAGTCTCGAAGAGACCGAAGAATATCCCCTTATCCATCTTCAACTCCCCAACAATCAATGCTGTTGATGCAAGCCTGTCCGCTCTCTCATTACCGTAAACACCCGCATGCCCAGGACAGTATATCCACGTAAGCGCTGGAGGTTAGAAACTTCTATAAACGTCATCCACTCATACCATTTATTTTCATTTATAGAAGTGGAAGGTATCATTTGTTCACAATGTCACCTTTTTTTTATAATATGTAATAGGGATATGCCTTTGCAAACATTCGCCACCATGTTGTGTGTTAATGTAAATTCTAAACTTTGGTTATCATTTTGTTGTGCTTATGCAAAGTTATATAACAAAAAACGTTTTCTGCATTAACTAAGCTACCTACCAATTAGTTAAACATGAATTCGCAAGATCGTGCGGTAATTAAGACTGCATGAAAAAAATTACTTTTATCCATCAAGTAGATTTCGTACAAATTAAACCTTGGTGTGATCACAAATTTTGGAATGAACTATAGTAGCAGATGCAAGCATGACATGTTAAGCATAACTACTTTCAGACAGATGACTCACCTGAATACACTGCACATCAGGTGCTTTGAGGTCGTAGACAACATGAATGTTACATACAGTGATAACTTTCTCAGTCTTCTTACAGTTGAGTTCTGTCAACAATATTACATCTGCTCTATCCAAGTATTTCTTTGCTGCCTGACTCACTTCTGGGCTCAGTCCACTATCATCTAGTTCCTGTTAGGTAATGAAAACAATGATTTTAAAAAAGTCATTAATTAAAAGCATAATGAGCTGGGTTGAACATTCAAATGGTCAGACTGAGAAACAAGAGTAGAAGGAAGAACTGAGAATGAGGTACGAGAGTTGGCGAAACACATAAAAACAAAGTACTGTAGTTTTACAAAATACAATAACAATACACAGCAACATTTCGACCAAAAGGTCTTTATCAAGCAAAAGATACAACAGAAGTGAAGAAATTCACTTCTTACACAGCACACAACATCTAGAGTCAGACAATAAATCCCTAATGGTCCTAAATTTCCATTCAATCTAAATGGATCTGGCTCAACCTGAGAGCTGACATAGTTACCAAAAACATTAATTCTCATTGTGGGATTTGATCATGGGACCATGTGCCCACGTAGCAGGTGCACTAACTACTATGCTAGAAAATATACAGAAATGAGAAGACACAATAAGACAGTTAATAACATCCATCTAGATTAATAATATTCAAATATACCTTGAATGCTAGTTCTCCCAGTGATGAGGATTGTTGTGAAATTATATCAAACTTTGACGTTTTCACAAAGGTCGCTTCCCCTTCATCCCAGTACTCCTTTGTTCTTTTGATGAAACTGCCATCATATCCTCGGCTGTGAACACACAATTATAGATATATTAGAGAACAATGTTTAGCTCTCATTTGTTTCCAGTTAATAAGCTGTGCTAACTACAGTTGTTACTTTGAATAGTGGATAACGGGAAATAGATGTAAATTTGTCCTCTTTCCTATGTTCTTGACCTGATCAACGTGAAGAAATCAGTAACTATTAAACCTGGCAGTGTACATTTAGGGCAGTAACAAACTCTCTTCAACTCACTCCATTTGTAGCTATCCTTTGTAAGGTACCTAAAGACTTTTGTGGTTCTTATTTCAGTTTTCACGGTTCTCTGCAAAATTGTTTTTGGCCAGAGTCTTTCATTCGCCTTCCATTGATTCCTCAACATGGCGGATCGTGGTATCTTCTGATAGAAGTCAAAATTAATTACAAAACATCTGTCCATTATTACAGCAAGCATGCATGTCATTCTGGTCACTGTATGGAAATGGTTCCATTCTGTCCGGCCATACATTTTGATGAATGTTCTCTTAGGCATAAACAGTGTGGACAGATAATAAAGTGAAATGTGCAGTCTTTGTGGTTTGACAATTTTGCTACCCCAACCACCCTAAGAGCTATGCCAGAGGAGCTTAACCCCAAGCAGCTTCAACCAGGCTGGACAGATCTGCATAGGAACAGTTCAGATTACAAGAAAATTCATGGTGTTCTAAGTTGGGAGTTCTGGCACAGAGCTTAAACCATTGTCTAGGTACAATACAATAGCATTATAGAAAAAGCAACAAGTAGTTGTATCATCATCAAATAGCTTGTCTAATCAAAGATCTAGAAGCAACTGCTGGCATTGAGAGCCTGGGACGACGCAGGGAACAAAAAATACTCACACTATCAGAAAAGTTCAAACGCACAGAAAATAACCCCATGCACCAAACAATCAAGAACCAACCAAAACCGCATAAAAGACACAGCTTCCATCACTTGTCAAAATCACTCTCTGCAAAAACATGGACATCCTCTCAAAGACCCAGCAACCTGGGAAATGATAGTACCATTCAACAACACAGACCTACAGCCCAACTTCACAGTGATAACAACAATTCCAAATGTAGACAAAAGGGTGAAGAAACAGGTCCCATCTTGAAAGCAAAGACACTAGAACACATTGACACCTCATACCCATCCCGAGGGACCTATATACACAGACGGATCATCAGACAACAGCTGAGTAAAGGAGGCGAACATACATACACCAAGATGGCCAATCAAATCAAGTCACTGAAGAAGAAATATTTCACACAACAATTCTAGAGTCAGACAAAACAGGCAAATTTCGATTCTCTAAAATACTGCTCAGCAAGAAACATCCAAAACAAACTTCTCATTGTGGATTTGATCATGGGCCAGGCCCACACAGGGAAACTACAATAGAAAATATACGAAAGAGAGACACAATAAGCATTAATAACCCCTCAGATTAATAAATCAAAAATTAATTTCTCCAGTGATAAATTGTGAATTTCAAACTGTTGCGTTCAAAAGGGCCAGCTTCATGTACCCTTTGCTTAGGATGGAAACTCATCATACTGGCGTAACACACAATTATAGATATTAGAAAAAAAGACCATTTTTCAAAAGAAAGTACAAAGAGGTTTATTGAATAGTGGATACGGAATAGATGAATTCCCTCTATGTCTTGACCTGATCAAGGATCATCAGTAGACTATTAAACCGGGATGTACATTTAGCACAACAAACTCTTTCAACTCAAGAGACAGGTCCAAACTTGTGGTTTTTACATTTTCACGTTCTCTGCAGAATAAAGCTTCTGCTCAGATTCTAACATGGCGAGGGGACTCTGATACAAAATACACAAAGACTCCTATTAGAAAGCACTTTCACTGTCAGTAAGGGTTTCCTTTCTTCATACATAAACCACTAAACAGTGTGAAGATATGAAAATGGCATCTTGACAATTGCTACAGCCACCAAGGGCTATGAGAGGAACTTAACCCAAGCAGTTTCACCAGCTGAAAATTTGCACTAGCAGTTCAGATTACAAGATTCATGGTTTTAAGTTGGGAGTTCTGACAGAGCTTAAACCTTGCTAGACAATACAATAGCAAAGAAAAGAAAAGGGGAAATAAATAGCTTGTCTTGAGCAGAACTTTGCCACCGCAACAGTCTTTCAAAATTTCTCTCATACGCCAGACATCATAAATGTCCTCTGCTTCCAGTATGTGGAAACAGAATCAGAGACATTGAATCATCTGGTTGAAATTGAAGTAAAAAGTGATCAAGCAGACTTGATCACATTGACCATGGAATATTAAGATGTCTGCTGCATTAGAGGATTCTTATTCTTCTTGTGTTCGCCTGAGTGTCCCCTGCCATACAGGTGTGCCTTCTCCAATGAGGTAGTGCATTAGAGGATGAACCCAAAATGAGTTTGTCCAATGCCTGAGGATGTTGATAGTGAGAATTAAAATGAAGTACTACAGAATTTATCAGCTTATAATGACCTACAACGATGAATCTAGTCAGAGACTGTAGAGCTGAGACAAGTTATGTAATAGCATGAACACAGAAGAAAAATATAGAGAAGTGGCAATGTAAACAAACCAAAATAGTTTCACTGGGAACAAGAATATACAACAGTAGTTGTACATAGTGAGCGTCTGTAGCTCAAGCGGTAGTGAGCTTGATCACGAACCCAAGCGTACATGGTTCAAACCCCACGGTGGGCAAGTTTGGAAGAAAATTTGTTTCTGTGGGATTTTACAAAAGGTAAAATAGACCTCACCGTTCAGAAAGCAATGGCAAACTACTGAACGTATAAGTGGTGCCTAGAAAATCAACGACTCGTTTACTGTGGTTGATGGCTACGTCCTTTAGGACATGCCACGATTTTCATTTTTCAGTAGTACATAAGAATATCAGATATTTCACATTTTATGATATGATATGTTCCAAAATATACTATTTTAAGCAATATATCTGACCTTTTCATGGCTGGCAGTAATGTTTTGGTGTAATATGCAGGGCAGACTTCCTGCAAGCAAATGATGTCCCCATCCAAGTAATCCAGTTCTTTCAGTAGCAGTGTGTTTCTGTATTCTTGGTCAAGAAACTGTGGTTGTGTGTAAGAGTAGTCACCCCTAATAAGAACAGACAACTCAAATTAAGACTGGATGCAAACACTAACAAGGGGAGAACATTCACACCAAATGTACCAATTTATAAATAGAAAAACTGTTCTTTGTTCTTCGCTCACTTTTATCGTTAATAAGTGTAAAACAAAATAAGCAGATGGCTCCTAACATATCTATATCTTCATTCACTTTCAGAAATGCACTCTTCTTCTTATTCTTCTTCTTCTAACCAGGGCTGCGAGTTTTCACTCTTGGGCAGCTTGTAGAATCTGCATGTGTTCTGTAATTGTGGAAGACTAGTGTAAAGGGTATTATGAATAGATGGGTGTGGTGGGAGGAGTTCTTGTCTAGCTTTATGTAGTCCAGGACATTCAAGCAAGATATGATGTACTGTCTCACATGAGTGACTGCACTTTCTACAGTGTGGTAGGTGTGTGGGGTTTATTCTGTGTAGGTGGTAATTCAGTCCAATATGTCCTGTTCTTGACCAGAAATGCACTCAAAACTGGTTAATAGCACATCATTAAAGAAAACCTCTACCTGTGTAAAACTGATATAATGGTAAACTATATAAAACTGTGTAAACTATATAATAGAATTGGTATAGAGCGAGCAAGACCAAGGTAGGAAAGAAGCAAATACAGACGCATCTCTGCCTTTTCTCAAAGATCAAAGTGCAGTGATCATTTATCATGGTCAACGGAACGGGTTGGGGTCATCATAAAGCCACTAAATTTAAACAAATTCGGAACAGCTCTTATTCGACAGAATGTCTACGCGAGATTTTACATGTTTCAAACGTAACTGGGTATTCCGCTGTTGCGGCACTACCAGTAAGGGCAGCCCCCATTCACACAAAATAAATGTTAAGAGACATCCTTATTATGACATATAACTGTGTCTTAGCATGAAGGTTAGAAAACCAACCAAAGTTTAGGAAAACAGTCTCAAACAAATACAAAGATAAATTAAGATGAGCAAGATACAAACCACTGTGCAATCATAAATTACAATCTGTCACTACAATCAGCAGTAACCAAAATCAGACAAACAAAATTAGACAAAGTCCAAAATGAAGCTCTTAGGTTCATAAGTGAGGATATGAGAAGAACATGAAGAACTTCCTGTAAAATTGATGCAAATATAAAACCCAAGGAGATGTAGCACAAAAGTGCCAAGCTGGAAGTAACAAAATGTTATAGAAGAATGAGGCATGAACAACAGCTTCTCACTTGCCACCAGGTTAAACACTATTTTGTGTTAGAGAATGTCCTGAGATGGCAGTGTTTTAATTCTACTGAGATTAACACTGAGATTCTATCACAGTAGGAACATGTCATTTTCTGTGGTGATCTCAATGTCAAAGGTAGTCAGCGGAGCAATATTTCTACCAACAAGCAAGTGTGAGAAGTTTGATGATGCAATAGTAGCCATTGACAAATGCTGACAGTGTTGTCCTTTAAATATCTCTCTTCTCTCTCTCTTTGCCTTTTTACCCGGGTTGGGGCATAGGCCCTCAACCAACTCATGCCAAGTCTTCCTATCTCTAGCTATCTCCTGCAGCTCCCTCCAGCTCTTCTTTATATTGTTGATCTCCGCCTCCAAATCTCGTCTCCATGTATTTCTCGGCCTCCCTTCTTTCGCTGTCCCTGCGGGTTCCAGGCAAGGACCCTTCTTGTTATATTCCCCTCCGGTTTCGCAAAGTGTGTCCTATCCAGCGCCAGCGTCTTTTTTAACCTGTTCGTTCACTGGAATCTGTCTTGTTCTCTCCATAAGTTCCTCATTTGTGACCCTATCATACCATCTTATTCCCTCTATTCTGCGCAGACACCAGTTGATGAATGTTTGCAATTTATGCGCTATTGTTTTAGTTGTTCTCCATGTTTCTGACCCATACAGTAGAACTGCTTTAACATTAGAGTTAAATATCCGAATTTTTGTTCTAGATTTGATTTCTTTGGACTTCCAAATGTTTCCCAGTGCAATGAAAGCTCCTCTTGCCTTCTGTATTCTTATTTTAACATCTCTATCTGTTCCACCCTCTTTGTCTACGTTGCTGCCCAAATATGTGTATGATTCTACTTCTTGAAGTGGGATTTCCCCGGGGAGATTGAGTTGTCGTTTGCTTGGTTAATTCTCAATATCTTTGTCTTTCCCTTATGAATGTTCAGCCCTAGTTGCTGGGACCTTTGATTCAATGTGTTAAGCTTATCCTGCATCTGATTTCGTGTATGTGACAGAAGGGCTATATCATCAGCGAAGTCCAGATCATCTAGTTGCTCTGTCAGAGTCCATTGGATTCCATTTCTGGTGTTAGTTACTGTGGTCTTCATAATCCAGTCTATTGTCAGTAAGAACAACAAAGGTGATAGGAGGCATCCCTGACGCACTCCTGTTTCTATTCCGAAGTATCTGTTAGTTTACCTTCATGAAGAACTCTACATTTCATATCTGTATATGTTGCTTTTATTAGGTTAATAATTTTCTGTGGGATTCCATAATGCCTCATTAATTTCCAAAGGGTTTTCCTATCAATACTGTCAAAAGCCTTCTCATAATCAACAAATCCGATATAAAGTGGGGATTTCCATTCAATACTTTGCTCTATTATTATACGTAATGTGGCTATCTGATCAGCACAGGATCTATTTGGTTAGAAGCCTGCCTGTTCATCTCTTAGCTTTATATCGATGGCATCTCTCAGTCTCTCCAGGATGACTCTGCTTAGTATTTTCCCAGGTACTGACAACAGCATTATTCCCCTATAGTTTTCACACTTCTGAAGGTCCCCTTTCTTTGGTAGCTTCACCAGGTATCCTTCTCTCCAGTTTGCTGGTATTTCTTCGGTCTCCCAGATTCTGCTAAATAATTTATACAGTATTTCTGTGGATGTGTTTATGTTGGCTTTAACCGCCTCCGCTGGAATACCATCTGGACCGGTCGCTTTTCCATCTTTTAAAAGTTTAATGGCTTTACTAATCTCCTCCTTGGATGGTTTCTCACAGTTGATGTCCAAGTCAATTTCTGCCGGTTGGATATCTGGGGGTTTGTAGGTGCTGGTCTGTTCAGGAGTTCCTTGAAGTATTCCATCCATCTTTCCATTTGGTCTCTAACATTAGTGATAGTTTCCCCACTACTATTTTTGATCAACCCATTTGATGGTCTGTATTTTCCTGCTAGCTTTCTAGTGATATTGTAAAGATCCCTAAGGTTTCCTTTTCCTGCAGCTACCTCTGCTTCTCTTGCTAGATCTTCTACGTATTGTCTTTTATCTAACTTTATTTGTTTCTTCACTTTCTTGCTAGCTTCTGTGTACTTTTCCTGGGCTATGGCTTTGGCAGTTCTAGTTTTGGTATTATTTAAATCTGCTTTCCTCTTTTCCTTTCTTCTATTTCCTTGAGAGTTTCTGGAGTTATCCATGCCTTATGATTCCGCTCCTTTTTTCCTAATACCTCTGTGCATGTTTCATTCCAAATATTTTTGGCTTGCTGCCAGCATTCTTCCGCACTCACCTCATCTTCTAATTGCCGCAACACCTCATACTTATTAGAGACTGTGACCGTGAACTGTTCCTTTGTTTCTTGACTTCTGAGGTATCCTACATTATATTGGTGTCTATGTTCATGGGATGTTATGTATCGCTTAAGCTTCAGTTTAATTTTACTTATCAGCAAATGGTGATCCGAATCTACATCTGCCCCCCTTGGGACCCTTACATCTTGTAGAGATGACCTGAATTTCTTGTTTATGCATATGTGATCAATTTGATTTTCTGTTCTGTGATCTGGTGATACCCAGGTTATTTATGTATTCTTTTATGTGGAAAGACACTTCCACCTATGACGTATTGATTTGCTGCACAGAAATTAGTGAATAGTTCTCCATTTTCGTTCATTATTCCTAGTCCGTGTTTCCCCATGATCTCCTCGTAGCCTATGTTGTCCGAACCTATTTTGGCATTGAGGTCACCCATCAGAATTTTGATGTTCCCATTTCTCTGTTTACCTATAGTATTTTGAAGTTTTATGTAAAATTCCTCTTTTACTTTTCCTCTTTATCATTGGTAGGTGCATAACACTGGGTCACATTCAAGAATACTTTCTTTTTTGGGGGTTCTGAATGTTGCTGTGATTATCCTAGGACTCACTGCTTCCCATTTTATTAGTGCCTTCTCCGCTTCTTTAGATAGCATTAAAGCCACTCCTTCACTATGGGGGCATTTTCTTCCATATGGCCTGAGAACAGCATTGTTTCTCCTGTGTTTAGACATTGTTTGCCTGCACCATTCCACCTAGTTTCACATAATCCCAAGATGCCAATCCGTGAAATTTCATCTCACTTACAACCTGTGCTGTCTTTCCCATTTGATACATACTTCTAACGTTCCAGGTGCCAATTCTGGAGCTTTTCCTAGGTGAAAGGAAGATAATCTGCTGTGTAGACTCCTTGCGGCTTTCTCTGCATCGCTTCATACCTCTTCTAGAAGAGCTTCCTTTCCTCTTGGTTGGCACAGTTTTTATTTTTATGTGACTTGTTCATGGTTGGTTGGATTTTGTGGCTAAAATTTTCTACTGGATAGGGTAGCCAGCCCTACGCCAAACCCCACCTTAGTCGCCTCTTACGACATGCCTTGTAGGTCGCAGTGCTGCTACTCTTTGCTCCCCTTGCGAGCCCTGGCAGCACACGGGCGCCTTTAAATATAACAACACATTTAAGGGCACTGTGAACAAAATAAGAAACCCTAAATATCAGGCTGACAAAAAGTAGGAGGAAAAGTTGGGAACAGCCAGAGTGGAGAAATGAGAAACTGTTGCTAGAAGAAAGCAAAGAAGACGAGAAATGTGCCACATGACCACATATTGTTGTTGAAACAAGACAGAAATGAAATAGTGCACCAGTTCAAAATGAAGCTAGGGCTGTTGAGTGAGGTCATAGGAAAATATACATACAAGTTTATGATGATTGTGATGAATGAGACGGGGTGGACTGTCATATTCTGACTCAAGACAGGGCATAACTGACTAAATAAACACACAGGCTATGATCGTCTACAGCCCCTCTGTGTCATCGCTGATCAAACCACAGAGCATGTCCTGCAAGACTGTCCGCATTATGTCCTCCCTAGAAAGGGATGCTGGCCCTACAACACAAAACTACATGGCACTAGCGATGAGCTCCAGGCAACAGTCTACTTCATCACAAGAACGTGTCTGACGGTATAATCATCAAAATAGTGATCGCAAGAAGAAGAATGAGGTGGAGAACTGACTAAATATCTAAGTCTCGGACAGGCTGGAAGAGTTTAAATCTGCCATTAAAAATTGAGAAACAACAAAGCGGTTGGTGATGATAACATCTCTGGAGAAATGCTCAAAGCAGCAGATGATAACAACTTACAACATATACTCCAACTTATAAATGAAATCTGGCAAATGAATCCCCACCACAACAGTGGAAAGATGGTATTATTTTCAAATTACCTAAAAAAGGATATTTGTCTGATTGTAATAACTGGTGTGGGATTACCCTACTGTCAGTGCCAGGAAAACTTTTTTGTAGCATGTTACTCGAGAGACTGAAAAAGTCTATAGATGAAAGGCTAAGAGAAGAACAAGCAGGGTTTAGACCAAAACGAGCATGCATAGATCACATCTTCACACTAAGAGTAATCATTGAAGAGTTCGAGAATTTCAATCGAATTTAATCATCAACTTTGTTGATTTTCAGAAAGCGTTTGACAGTATTCACCGTCCTACGCTTTGGAAACTACTCAAAAACTACGGTTTCCTACTAAATTCATCAACATCATAAAATCCTTCTACAGTGAATCGCGCTGCAGTGTAAGAACAGATTTCCGTAACTCTGACTGGTTCCCAGTGGAAACAGGAGTGAAACAAGGCTGCGTCTTATCGCCAATGCTCTTTGGAATAGCAATTGACTGGGTCATGTGAAAATGCACCAATAACGCAAATATGGGCATCAAGTGGGTTGATAAAATTTTAGAAGACCTTGATTTTGCCGACGATATAGCCCTTTTGAGTTCATCACATCAAGATATTCAAATGAAAACAAACCTTCTCCAAAATATCTCAGGACAAATTGGTCTCCAAATAAACACCACAAAAACAAAATTGTTGACCTTACCAGCAGTCCAGAAAATATTCAACTAAAAACTACACTCTTGAAAAAGTCAAAAGTTTTACATACCTAGGGAGTATGATGTCATCTACGGGGATACAGCGCCAGAAATTCCACACAGAATCGCATTGGCATCAAGTGCTTTTAACAAATTGTCAAATATATGGAAGTCCAATTCACTCAGCAAGCACTTAAAATTAAAGATCTTTAACTCTTGCGTGATTCCAGTATTAACTTATGGATGCGAGAGTTGGAAAGCAACAAAAGCTCTAGAAAGAAAATTAGATAACTTTGAGAATAAATGTCTTAGAAGAATACTGAACCTCAAATGGTCAGATTTCAGACCCAATACACAAATAAGACAAGAGACCAAGCAAGAAAATGTATCAAATTTTATAAGAAAGCGCAGCTGGAACTACATCGGCCACACACTTAGAATGGATGAGAGAAGACTCCTTACCAATCCCTCATATGGACACCAGAGGGAAAAAGAAAACGAGGAAGACCAAGAGAGACTCTGCGTAGAACCATCACCAGAGAAGGCTCAACGATGGGCCTAGTAAACATTAAAGACTTAAAACAAATAGCAACGAACCGCGAGACATGGAGAGCTATGACCTCTGCCCTGTCGCGCCCACAGGCCCAAGAGGAAAGACTAACTAACTAACATAAAGAGAGATGTTTGCATGCAATGACATGTTATGTAATACAATTCTCAGCACAACACAATGTCTGTGAGTTCAGAACTAACCTGCGCAAGTGACAGTCTGCCAGAATGTTGTAGCTGACGACACTAAAACAAAATGCAGGATCCATCATTTCAACAGGAAAGGCTGGGTTCAACACAAACTTGCGACTATCTATGGTAGTGGACGAAGGAACATATGCTTCAGTTGTTGTCTTCTCTGGTTTAGACGTCAAGAGAGGATCAGCTGTTTCCTGTTCAACCATAAATAAAGTTACACAATATTACACACTTTGAACAGCATTTTTTTTCTCATGGTTTATTTTTGTTGCATTCAGGATTTGTGGATTATTATAATTTTATTTTAAAAAACAGTTCTGAAATTTAAAATTATGAATTGATCAAATTGGTTGCAATAAAATTATTAGATATACAAAAGAAACTTCACCAGTCATATGATATCTCTCTGTTCTTTTCCTTTCATAGTTGACATGTAAGACATTCACAACTGATCCCTTTTGCTGCAGGTTTGTTGTCTCTCTACTCATGGTACCTCATGTCAGTCCACGCTTTCATTTCCCTTTCCACTGTCCTCCAGCTTACATTTTCTCACCTTTTCATCTGCTGTTCATCGAAGAGCTGTTTTTTTTGTCAAAGTGTCTGGTGGTATTCTGCACACATGTCTAAACTATCTCCATCTTCTTCCACTGATCATTGCTGTTAGCGGCGATGTATAATTCATTTTCTTGAACAGCTTTTCATTCATAATCTTTTTATGGTCAAAATATTTGCAAGAATCTCTAAGATATTTATATTGAAAGATCTCAATTTTTTGTGAAATGCCTGCAAACATTCTCCAGAATTTGCTATTGTAACAATTTTCTGAGAATGTTTCTTCACTACATTCTGAGTTTAGTATTCAAATATAATGAAGACACATATGGCAGGTAATGCAGATATCATCCTGGATCCAAAATGATAAAAATAACAGAGCAGTTCATTTATTTTGAATGCACCGGAAATGTTTAAAAGAAATTATGATATGAATTGTCGAAGCAACATCAGCTTTTATAAGTCTAAATAAAATATGGAACTTCAAGTTATATAGTATTAAAACTAAATTATGGATTTTCATACAATTTGTGTAACCGTTAAGAGCAATTAGCAAATATTTCCTGGATGAATTCACAATTGAAGAGATTTGTGCTTGGGTACGACTAAGATTGTGACTGGTTCACCAACTAGCAACAATATCATAAAGAAATTTAGAAACTGGTAAAACTGTATAAAAAATGTGTGCCGTACAAAATACCTAATCTTTGTGATTTGTAATGTACTGATACTATAAGGTACTGATGTACTATAAAGTCAACATCAAATATGATACAAAATCAAACTAAAGTAAAAAAAACATTTCTATTTCTCAGATGCCACTCAAGGGACCTTCCAGTGTACAACAGTAGTGTTACAATTCAAATTAGTTAATTAATCTTCTGCTGTAACAGACAAGCTTTTAAGATAATTTGCCCATTTCCTGTTCAAATAGGAAGGACTAGCTTTTGCTGTAATGCTTACAGATGAATGAATGGTCTGTCTCTGCCATGTTTGATCAAAGCTCAGACAAAATACACTTCTCTTTTGCCAAAGTTATTTAGTAGAACAACTGAAACTTGCTTAGTGTAGGAAATGAATGAAGCATCTTATGTTATTGTAATCTTGAACAAAACCAATTAAAAAAGAAAACTTTAACTGGAGTGTCCATTGATTATCTTATAATTTGAGAATGAAGCCACAAATTATGTCACAACCATCGTCAAATGAAATAGGTCAACTTAGAAATTGTGTAGTGCAGATTTGGACTCGCACAGATTATGTGTATGTCATGTTGGCGATATGTAAAATCAAAGATATCGCTGGACATTACATGCTTTGTATATACAGAAAAGGTTGTGTATTGAGAAACTATTCTATCTATTCTCTAATCCTGTTTGCCTTTCAGCATCAGGTTGAAAAGGAGACACCTGGAGCGAGCCTCTCTATGCATATTGTCTTTCCTTTTCTTCTCCAATCCTGGTTTGCCTCGCGGCTTCAGGGTAAGGAGAGATTTCTAGCACTTGATTTTGTGTGTGCTTCATAAATAGCGTCTTTCGTCGCCTCTGTTATCTCTGAGGTCCATCTTTTGCGTGGTCGGCTTTTTGCTTTGTATCCACTGTATCGGAGCAGCATTGCTCTCTGTGGTGCATTGTCTGTTGGTAATCTGCTTATGTGGCCGAACCATTCAATTTGTTGCTTCTTGATAAAGTTCAGTACTAATGTTGTACCCACTTTGTTCCGGATGTCTTCATTTCTAAGCCGGTCTCTTCTTGTCACTGTCAGCATTCTTCGTAGACACTTCATCTCTGTTGTGACTAGTTTTCTTCTGTCATTTAATGTCAGCGTCCAGGTTTGGCACTGATAGCATAATGTAGGGAGAAATATTGTGTTGAACAATACTCTTTTTGTGTTCATGGCACCATTTGTAGTAGCGTTTGATTTGCTTTGTTGCATTGAGAATAAACAACCCAAAACACATTATAACCACAGCCCCCTCTTTGCCAGTACTTGTGATTTATAATGCTCATGTGTGTTGCCAGGGCTCTCAAGGGGAGTAAAGAATAGTAACACCACAACCTACAAGGCATGTCGTAAGAGGCGACTGAGCTGGGGACTTCGGGAAGCTAGGATGTGCTGCGCTACTTCTAGGCGCATAACCGGCACAATGTACTTGGCGACTACTCCGGTATGTGTCATAAACAGGGCGGTGCGCTTGAGGTCTTCATCGGTTCCCCATAGTTTGTCTTGTAGGGTTGTTTCTGTTGGCCAGATCTCCAATCTCTCTCTACTCAGACTAGGGCAGTCTTGCAGGATGTGCTCTGGGGACTGCTTAGGTGCTCCACAGGTGCAGGCTGCAGAGTCCCTGAGACCCATTCTGTGGAGGTGTGCTCTGAAACTGCAGTGTCCCGTTCTAAGTCTGAAGACTGTGGTCTGGCATAACGTACAATCGCTCATAGGCCTGGATCACAAATCACAAAGACTGGTTAACAAGTGATCGATATGGAGAGTTCAAAGAAAAAGATAATGCTCATATATGCTACAACAAAAACTGACAAGTAACTGTACAATATTTTGTACCAAAGTATATTAATTTTTTTGAGAGAAAATTAAAAAGAAGATACTGACCTCAGCTGTACCATTTTGACTTGGGGCTTGTGAAGGAAGACGCACAATATTATTGCTTGCATTTTCTAAAGGCGCTGATCCACCATGCACCTCTTTTGTTTCAGATGAATGACTTGATTTGCTCTCATTTGGTTCGACAACTTTGTCTGGCAAGGATGGTAACTGTGAATCTCCTACTGCTGTCTGAGAGACTTCTAGGCCTGCATTTGAAGGAGCATTTTGTAACAAAACTGGTGGATCTACAGCAGGGACATTATTTATCTGCTGGGGAACTGCAGAGTCAGCTTGGAGACCTGGTGGAGAAGCTGGATCCTTTACCAGATCTGAGGCAGCTTCACTTGTCTGGTCCATGGAATCTAAAGATACCATGTCACTGACATCAAGTCCTCGAGAGGACAACCCAGTGATGTCTGATGCACATTCACTTCCCACCTCTACTAGAATTGATGATGTCTCATCTTTGTCCTGTTAGATAAGAAAAATGAGTTGGGTATCATTACAAAACTCTAGTTGAATTAATATACTTATACTCCCAATCTATGTATCTTTACACACAAAACAAACCTTATACAATATAATCTTCATCTCAACTTTGTACTATCAGTGTCAAAATTCGGCACAGCATAGGAAGATAGAAAAATTACTAGAGATTAAATCTGGCTAAAGACAGAGTATTCAACTATGAGGTAGAAAACAGGATAGCCATGACATATGTATGTGGAGATTTAGGAGTTGACCTTGCTCAGAGGTTAGATGAAGTCCTTCCGCACCAAAGTTTACGAGTTCCTTTCCACTTCTAAGAGAAAAATGTCACAGGAACTTCTGACTTCAGGATATATGAGGTCAAGAGTCTAGTAATAATGACGAACAAAAAGCAAAGATTCAATGGGAGCTAAGATAGAAAGGTTGCATGTCAAAACCGGTTACAATTTTTAAGAAGTTAAATGAAGTTCCAATCAAATATATCATCACGAAACAAATGAGAGAACAAACCCAAGAAAAGATGGAGAAAAACATGGCAAAATTAGATTTGCTGAACTGAAAGATGTCACAATTTTGATGTAAACATAGAACAAACTGCACATGCTGATCAAAACACAGTTAGTTGATAAAATGGATGTATTACAGAAAATGTAAAAAAGATCATTAAGGTGTGGCAATCTGGTTTATTATGATGGTGCTATCAGATACAGCAGGCAAGGAGTACATTCAGGAATTACAGAGGCTTATGTCTAGACCTGGAGAAGACAGCAGATCTCATTTCTAGGAAAATGTTTGATGATCTACCAAAACTAATAATCAAAGCAAAGCAAGAACAAAATGTCATAATTAAATTTAAAAAAAAAAAAAGTCTCTGGGAACAAAAAGGGGCTCATTCAATACAGATAAGACAATGGTGAAGATGGAATATAAACAATTTATGCAAAGTCAAAAGTTACCTATAGCAGAAGTTTAAAGGAATTGACAAAAATCTGCAATGTAGCAAAGGAAGCAAAGAAATGATTATGACGTTACAAAATTCACATAGACTGTAGATAAAGAGATACAGAAAAGTGGCAGACAGCTGAATGAATGAAAGCATTTGATCCACAACCTCGCCTGAGTGGTTACCGGGCCCAAATTTGGGGTGTAAAGAATAAAACCACTGTTACCTGCCACGCATGTCGTAAGAGGCGACTAAGGAGGTTTGGCTGAAATCAGATGCACATGTCCTAAACGTGACAAACCAATGTGCAACAGGTACACGTTCATGGCAAAGATCAAACATATCACAAAGACCGAGCGCAAAGAAGAAGAGATTCACAACCTTTACAGCAATTTCATAGACTCACTGAATGCTCTCTAAAACATTTTATATCCAATTTGTAAGTGTGTCTAATCTAGTAAAAGTTACCAAATTATTTTGTTTATTCAGAACATACAAAGAATGAGGTGAAAAGTAAAAATTCGTGCCCTTAGGTATTAATGGGAAATAAAGTTGGTAAGTATTTTTCTTTGACCAGTGGCACACAATGGATAATGTGGTCCTAATCACACCAGCCATCATTACATCTGTGTCTTCTGACCCCTCATTGAGGATGGGCAGAGCTGAAAACTGATATTATAGGAAATAGTTGCATTCCCACTGTTACTGAACCACTGGCATACGAACCATGAGCAATAATCATTATACTATAGTGGCTAATTATGTAGCCAGCAGGATGTCACTACGAATATAAATACAGTTAATGATGTCCAGAAAATTAGTAAACTTAAAAAAATAATAGTAAACAAATTGGTAAACAAAACTGTAAAATAATTAAAAACAGGCAACTCACACTACTATGCTGCGAAGTGTACTGTTTTGCCAGTTCTGCTTCAGTCAGAGGGACAACACATGGAGCATCTGGGTTGACCACTAATGGGCGAGTTCTAAAGCCTTCACACTCAGCGTTGTCTGGGGTGCTGGGCTGTGAAACTTTCTCTGAAACTGCTGGCGGCAAGGAGTCTGCAATCTAACAGAATGGAACAACTTTATAATAAATAATGATAGCTTAGATATTATAGTTGCCAATTTCAACATGACTATGTTTAACCCTTTGCTGCTACATACTTTCCGAAGGCTGAGCTAAAAATAGCTACTCTTTGTTTCTAGGTCACAAAAGGGAATGTACCCTATAGCAGCGACAGTAACAATGTATAACATGTTACCACGTCTTTAACCCACAGAGAAGAGATAATAACAGAGGTGTTAATGCGTATTTAGCAGCTAAAGGGTTAAGATAACCACAAAAACAATTTATGACATTTTGTTAAGATCAATACAAAATTTCAATCAATTCTTAATAATACAGTTGTAATGATGAGGAGGAAAACCACTGCAGGGATTATGGTTCCTTGTATTGAATAGAATTTTGCCACTCTAACGGTCCTGAATTTCTCTCAAAGGCCAGATCCTAGTCTTTGCTGCAGTCATGTTCATAATATATATTGCAATACAAAAATTGAAAAAAAGAGATTACGTTTCTCACTATTTTACACGACCAACATTAAAACAAGTTTCCCCTGCATGTTACTGATGTAGTCTGTTGGTAACCAAACAAATTACCAAAGTTTGAGAACTGAAGGAGCTAAAGTAAAAGAAGCACAAGTGAAGTGTACAGTTTTTAAAAAGGATATGCACAGTAGGGATAAATTACCTCCTTGCTATCAGGATCAGGTGCATCATTCTTGTTGATAACAACAAAGTCTTTCAGCTCTTCATCTATGTCTGTTTCTTTGAGGTCTGTCTTCTGTCGTTTTGCTGCCTGCTCATCTACATCCAATTCCACCTTGCGTTTTGTACCAGAACCTTTCTCTGCTGACTTTGGGGCTATCTGTCCATTTGATAGAACAATGAATCAATAAAAGATCAGGAAAGAGAAATTAAATAATCACAAAGTTGCTCTTGCTTCTTTGTATCTATTCTCACATTAATATTAATGTAACGTACAGCAGTTATAAGCATGACAGAAAACACAACATTATAACTACAACCAAATTATATCCTTCTTTGAACACTTCATATCGACTACTTGTAAACCACTCTTTCTTATTAGTATGTGATCCAAGCCTAAGAGTGATTGTACGTTATACCAGTTATGCGCATACAAGTAGGCACATTCAATTTTTGCAACGCTTTTTATTTACTGGGATAGCTTCCCTAGGCCCCTACCTCAGTCTCTTACGACATGCCTTGTTGGTCGCAGTGTTACTATTTTTGTCTCCCCTTGCAAGCCCCGGCAACACATGGGCACAACCAAATTATATGAGTATGAATAAGATGAGTAAAAGTTGTGCTTGTTACAGATATCAATAGATCTTCTTTCTTTCTTTTGTAATTCTGATTTTTGTCGCTAAGCGTTGCAGCTTTAACTGAAGATCGGTTTCTGAGATAGTGCATGCTCGACGCTTGATATGCTGTGGTATTGTGGAGTTTTAAGATTTCTGTAACTCCATTAACTCTTCCCACATGCAATTATTTCCTCAATTTTAAGCAGTTAAGGACAGACGGCACCCCTAACAGAAATATTGATCATTGAGGTTGCGTTTATGATTCTAAATGATCAACTTGATGTTAAAACTCGGAAAAAAATTTCAAAAAATCCAAGCATGTATATTCTATGAAAAAATTTAATATAGAGGGGTTTTTAAGGGAAAAATGCCCCAAAAGTAACCTTGCAAAATACAGGATGATTTATGTTCTATTCAGGTTAGCACTATAGAACTTTCAGATGTTATTGTAAATCGGCATATCTTGAACTGGTAGCAAAATATTTATAAAGTATAATAAAATGAGTTTTTCTGAATTTTTTAATGCAAATCCAGAATTTTGACTAAAAAAATATGGGGTAGGAGATATTCTTTTGCATGAGACACAAAAACTGTTCAATGAATTCTTTTTTAAAGTGGTAGGGGATGATCAAATATGCATAAGAAAGAAGTATGCACATTTATACAACAATCCTTTGAGTAGTTTTTGAAAAAACGTGTATTTAGTGACATACATTTATGGAAAATAACAATTTTGAGAAAAAGCCAAAAACTAACATATTTTCAATTATTGACCAAATTAATTTACTTTAAGATCCCACAGGAGCATACAAACTTGCCTCATCACATGCTTTAGATGCCATGCTAGTTGTTTTACATCTTTCTATTTTTTTGTGCCTAAATTCTGTATTAGCAAGGAAGATATGTGGTTTTATAGATGACAGCAAAATACTGAAAATAATGTTTTCCAAAGGAAAAGTTAAACTAAAACAAAAGTTTCATATCGGCACAATTTCATATTATTAACTACAATATTGGCATCATTGACAGTTATTTTTAAGCTCCTCCTCAAAGTAAATGAGATCTTAGGACACCAAGTCCATATACGATTATGGAAAGATTCATTAGCATTGTGAGAACCACCATGAATATATTTTGTCAACGAAGTCGCAAGATAGCTTGACAAATACTTGCATTATGTTGCCAAAAATAAAATTAGGCAGTTTGTTCTCAATCAACTAAAACTTTATCTTTAGGGCACAAGCTACTCAGCCTATTGCAGTTCTCATGGTTATCTTTGTGATGTTTAAATATGGCGCAAATACTATTTATCCAACCAATGTTCTCTAATTTTCCAGAATTTTTCATACAAGTTACATCATAATCACGCTGCATAAGTTTAATGATGCTATTAGTTAATCTATCTGCACTACCATATTACTATAAACACTTTGCTACCATCTGTTGAAGCAAAGTTATGATATTTCCTATATAATTAGCTAAAAAAAACATATACATGCCTAGTTAAAAAATTAATTAAAATACAAAACTACATTTTTTTCAAACTAAAAAAAGATTCTTGTTAAATTGGATGTATTACCTAAAATTTAAAAACTCAAATTTCATTTTTAAGAAAAATCGTTAAATATAGGGTGCGGTCTGTCCTTAATTCAAGGGAGGAAAAAAGAATTTTTTTACGATCCCAACTACTCATCAATAAATAAACATATATATATTATTATATACTAAATTGAAGAAAACTGGACAACCTAATAGAATAACAAGGTTGAAAAGTAGTATAAGTAAAACTAGAAAGACTTCTTATAAGGAAGCAACTCTATGGCGCAGTGTGCGGCTAATAGCGTGCAACAGACTTCCACCGTGTCGCAGTGTGCGGCTTAAAGCGTGGAAAGAGTTAATCTTTTTCTTGGTCTGTCCCTTCCTCTTGATGATTCTGTTTTCAGGTTGTACGCTTTTGCAACTGGTGTATTCGGATTCATTCTCACCAAGTGGCCAAACCACTTGAGTCTGTTATTCAATGAATCTAGCAACAGGTATTGTTCCGGCTTTCATTTAATTTCCTCATTTCTTATATGGTCTCTTCTTGTTTTATTTACTGCTTTCCTCAAGCATCTCATTTCACTGGTGGTAATTTTCCTTACTTGTTCTTTTGTCAGTGCCCAGGTTTGTTACTGGTAGCATAGTGTTGGTATGAAGATTGCATTTATAATCAGTCTTTTAGTCTCTACTAGAATTGTTGGGTGTTTCAAGATTGGGAATTGGTATGTAACGTTGGTTTGCTGGATTCTAGTTTCTGTCTCTTTGTCCAGTCTATTATCAGATGTGAAGATACTTCTGAGTCTATAGTTGCAGCACATAAAAAGCAATGTACAATGCATGCTTAAAAGATATTTCAATAGAAATGTGAAATTATGTTGGCAGTCATTAACAGATGTGACGTAGTGATCCCATCTTATTTAAACATCCACGGCAATGATGAGGTTAACAAGAACATTGGATAAGTGTCTCAACCTTACACAAATATAATCTATGAAGAGTTCTCTCTCTCTCATGATCACCACCCAGAACAATGTACCAGATTTCCCCATAAATTCTATTCATGTAGAAATCTGATTAAAGCAGCCTTACCATTGGTGTGTTTTATGTCACATCTTCAGCACCATTTGGAGCTCTGGTGCTTATCCTTTGGCGATGTGTCCGGTTTCAGCCAGCGTTTACTCGGTTCGCTCTCTGTTCTGGAGCCATCTAGTGTTTTTTTTAATGGTGTGGGGTAGCTAACCCCGCATCCACCTTCTTTATTGCCTCTTACGACATGTGACAGGTAACATTAGTTCTATTCTTTACACCCCAATTTGGATCCCGGGAACGCCAGGCGATCCATTACAAGAGGATAAATCAATAATAGACAGAAGTGTGGGAAATAGAATTCTTAGACAAAAGAAGTTAGCTAAAGACAAGAATTTCCTCAAATAAATTACCTCAGCGGTAGATAGTTCGTCTTTCTTGTCCTCAGTCTTTGAAGATGCAGCAACCTCCTCTGTATCCATAGGTTCTGACACCGGCTTTTCAATTTCTGCAGAGCTAGCTGCTGTGCTACCTCTTTTGGATGACCTTCCTGGGGCAGGCGGTGTTTTTGGGGTAGTTTCTGTCTTTTGGCCTCGTCCTCTCCGCTCCCCAGTAGACGGTGTTGCAGGTTTCTCTTCTTTGTTTGGAGTCTGTCTCTGTCGACCTTTCGGTGTAGCCTCTGCATTTTCAGCATGTTTAGGTTCCTCTTCTTCTCCCTTATCTTCCTCCATTTTCTCTTCATTGTCTTCTACAGCAGCAGCAGAAGCCCTACCCTTGCCTCGTTTTCCACTTTGTGGTGTGGCGGCAGCAGGAGCTTTGCCTCTGGCTCTACCACCTCTTCCTTTCACAACAATTTCATCATCCTCATCTGATTCTTCCTTGTCAATATCTTCCTCTACCTCCTCTTCCTCAGCTGCCTTGCTACCTCGCCCAGTCCTGCTTGTGTTTCGTGCTCCCCGAGTTGAAGATCTTCCACCACGTCCACTTTTTCCTCTTCCTCTGCCCTTCGCACTTCCCTTAGGTACCCTTTCTTCCTCCTCTTCATGTTCACTATCTGATGCTTCTTCCTCTTCACTTTCCTGCTCCTCTTCTTTCTTCCCTCTGCCTCCCCTTGATGTTGATCTTCCTCTAGCTGCTGTTTTGCTCTTTGTAGACACCTCTGGTTTAGATTCTTCTTGGAGGAAACACAAAAATGAACACAAAGTATTTAGCATGTAAAAATCAGCCAAATCTCAGCAATGTCTACTAGGTAATGAATATATCAAAATACAAATGTATAATCAGTTATATGAGGAATATCTTCATAGCACTCGGACACACCCATAGGTGCTCTGATCTCTGCCTCAACAAATCCAGCAGCGTCCAGTAGCCCAGTTCGAAGTTAATTAATGAAATCTCTTTGCATATTTGGTATGTTGTTCTTTTCGGGTTGTACCAATATCGAGATCCATCTCTCTCAATCCGGTCAGTGAGCGGGACTCACAACCCTGAAACTCCTCTGTTCGGAAACTCAACACGTTAAGATGTCATTTCGGTACACATGTATAATACACACATCAACAAAATCATAAGACATATTAAAATAAAACCAACATCCACAACTTATACAAAGAATGATCAGAACTATGTTATTCTCTCTCTCGCGATCACCTAAAAGACTGATGTATCAGATCTCTTTATAATTTCATCCCAAAGTTCACCGTACCCATGAGAAGTTGATTAGTATACCTTCTTCTCTCTACCATGAAGACGACACTGTCTGGCATGTTCAAACTTAATTCATCATTTTCGTAATTGGTCAGTGTATGAGACTCACCCATATCACATAAAAAAGCGTGCAGCGCATTGATGACATCAGCTTTGTCCATACTTCTGCCAGCTTGAGTCCGTACATTGTTTGCAAGCAAGTCAGCATGTTCGTTGCCTTGTACTCCAGCATGTCTAAACAAGTCAGTGTCTGATATTTCTTACCTCTCTCAGCAAAGTTCGTTTCAGAGTTTCCTGCTTTCTTGAATCCTTTGCCTCCCATTTCAATGTTTGCTTTGGTATTCTTTGATCATATCTTCTCCTTCTTATAGCAGTTGCTATTAGTGGTTAACTAAACATTTCTCTGATTTCATCACTTCTCCTGAATTCGTCCTATTGTATGTTCTATACAATAACGTCCCATTATATACATCTATAAGAAACAAAAATACTTCATACAGAAAAGGACATGCATTAGTTGCTACAGTAATTTCTCTGATCCCATATAAATCTTCAGTTTTATTTTTAGATGGGGAAAAGGTATAAAAAATAATGACAGAGAACACCAAATATGACACTAATTATATATCTACCTTTAGCTGCCTGTCTTCCACCACGTTTAGGTGGAGTTTCCTGAGGTTCCCCTTCTGCAACATCTTCTGCTTCTGGATCTTCTTTCTTTGCTCCCCTTAACAACAGAATAATAATTCAACATTGGAACATTTTTTTTAAAGTTTGGTTGAAAAGAAAAATAAAGCACAACACAGAACTGCTCATTTTTCAAAACAACCCCTCCTCCCATATTAAAACATTTGAAGAATGAGTATAAAAATATATTGGAGAAATCAAACATGATGTGACAGAGAAATACAGAGAAAGAGGACAATTAGCAGCAGATGAGGTTAAGTGAGGGCCTAAGACAGAATGAATGAGATGATAGAAGTCAGCAATGGAAAGTTGACCAAGATTCGACTCCAAATTCAAGTGGGGGCTATACTAACAGGCAGAATCCCGGCAAAGCGAGTAGTGACCAAAGAGGGAAGGCAAACCTAATCTTGAAAATATGCGCTTAAAAAAACCCAGATGTATCAGGAAGAAAGGGGCATCCTCGCTCTGATCTGTGACACAAGGTAACATATGCCCTTTCCATAGTGAACAAAAATAAAACAAGTAAAATGAGTTTAAGATAACAATACAAATCTATTTTTAGCTGGCTGTGATCAGGAAGCATGTGACTGAAGATGCTGGACTGAAGATGCCAGCATCTTAACTACTTAGCACCATGTCATTCTTTTTATGCCATTCTTGAAGTAAACAGTTTCTTTTTCTCACAAAAGTTAACCCCAGGTACTTATTCAATAATCCAGCAGCACATGGAATTATGTCCTTCAGCTCAATGTCAGGTAGTGGTAATGCTGTACAAAACATTTTTTCCCCCAATCCAGAAGCAGTTGAGCTTTTCAGCTCTTCGGCTCGGTGCCATGGACATCGTAACCTTCGGTTCGGTGCCACGAACACCGTAAATCTGGGGAATCTGTGGCTTTTTCTGCCATCCCGCGGAATTGAACCCACAGACACAGAGGGATAGTCACCGTAGTCCAGCGCGCTACGAACACGCTGGGCAGACAAAACATTTTAAAACTGGGATGTCTGTGGATTTTCAACACACCCCAGACAGGAGACAGTTCATGACCATGGCCAAATTAGAAGCAAAGCTGACGATCATAGAAGTCTCCTTAAGTTTTGCATCTAATCTTTTACTTACTTTCGAGAACTATCATAAAGATGTAACTTTAGCAATGAAACATTAATAGACACAGAGAAAGGAGTGTAACCATTTAAGAGTTGGACCTAAGTTCAGCAGCCTACCTTTTCCTACTACTTGTAGTCTTTGGGTTCTCCACAGGAGATGACTCATCCTTTGAAGTTACACTTCGCCTAGTTACCCTCGGCATCTGAGATTTTCAACATGATATTTTAAAAGCGTACTAATAGGCAAAATAGCAAAACAAAAATATATTACAAAAATGTATTGATCCTTGCACTTCACTGAATAACCACTGGAGTATCTAAGGTGAAGTTGTTATGATGTTTGCCTGTCATTCTGATGGCTGTGGGTTCGAATTCAGACTGAGTCCAATGTGCAATTTTTCATGAGATCCTTAGGATTGTTGTTGGAGCTACAGAATTCGTGCAACACTCTCACTAGATGGTGTGCTATTTCTACTGATAGGGAGAGATGATTAAACCTGGTGCAATGAAGTCAACTCTTCACCTTTAGACACTTTAGAATAACCATGTGTCATCTGACAAATTTTTTACACGGAAAGATTTCAGTGGCAGAATGCACAAACTTTACAACCAGCAAGGGCTTACAATGTAATACTGAAAGATAATAGTAATAATTTCTCTTGTACTGTTATATGTTACTTAGGGCCTGCAAAGTAATTTCTCCATACCGCTCTATTCTGGGCAACTCGCTCAGTCTCCTCCATTGAACTGAGACTGATATTTCTTGCCTCTCTCAGCAAAGTTCATTTCAGGGTCTACTTAGGTCATCCTCTCTTTCTTGAACCCTTTGCATCCCACTTCAATGCCTGCTTTGATATTCGTTGATCATTTCTCCTGAAGGTGTGTCCAACATATTTCCATCTTCTTTTTCTTATAACAGTTGTCCCTAGTGGTTGACCAGACAAATACTGAAAGATGGTGAGAAATTTTTTTTGTCCACATTTTTATTTTAAACTGCAAATGGGTCTTTTAGGTTCTTTTATGTGCTCAACTTGAGCACAGGACCTGTTTTATTGTTCATCTCCGATTGGACTAAGAATTAAATCTCACCTACCCTGAGATCAGAGAGCCGCTGTAGCGTGTTGTTAGTGAACTCGCTTCTCAAGGCTGGTGGTCTGGGTTCAGCTCCCGCAATGCGCTGGAATTTTTCCCGACCGCGACGGCTCTCAGGTCGACCCAGCCTCAACTGGGTACCAGACATGCTCTGGGAAAGTAAAGGCTGACCACATCACCCATCGTGTGCCGACGGTCAATGAAAATACAGGCCTAACACTGTATTGACCTATATACCCCGAGGTATGAAAGGATTCCTTTACTTTTCTTTTTTTACCCTGAGATCAGGGATCACTGGCAAAATATTCCGATCACTATACTTGGGAAACAAATTGATTATGTTTGAAGCGAGAGGCAGACACTTTACCTCCACACCAAAGAGACCAACTCACAAAATATTCATATCTAGTACACACACATCTTTGTTTTTCTCAGACTTAATTAATTTTCAAATAAAATGGAACACATCTTAAATTTGTGGCAAACATAACCATTTTATTATTGTGCCATACATATGCACACAGCTGTGTATTTCTTATCTTAAAGTAAGTCAACATAGCATGGTCCAGTGATAGTAAAAATGTTTCTTCTTTTCTGGCTTGGCAGTGGACATGGAAAACAAATTTATCAGTTATTACAGGTTTAGTATATTCAAGCAGGTGGGTCTCTGCAAGTAGAGAGAAAGATGTTTACACAATGTCACTGAGTGTGCGGGGAAAGACTGATAAGGTCGCTGCATTGGAGAGCATAAAGTGCATGGGTTTGCCCAATGTGCGGGGATGTCTGGCGCCAGGGAGTACTGTACTCAATGGTCCACAATTGCTAGCCAAAAATTATGCAACCTCATGCAATATTGCTGCCTGAGTGGAAATACATCAGCAAAAAATAAACAAAAACACAATAGCTTTTTTTTCAACATCAACTTAAGCAGATCAATATTTGCTCTGTGTGTGTGTATAAAACAGCATCACATTCAAATGGTTTGAAAGCTTAAATTTCAGCTCAACACCTGCTGCAACAGTGTGACACTGAGTGTCAACATATGAGGAACAGAATAAACATTTAGTTCTCATCGGTGACCTTTTTAACTTTAGTGACCTTTTCTCCTTATATGCTCTACAAATATGGAAAAATGAACAGACAAAAGGTTCATTTTGGAAGATAACTGCTGTGTTTGGAATATTCAGTGAATTATTAAGTTGTCTAGTGCTGAAAACAACTTCCACATAAGTTCAGCACTACACTTACTCTTTAGACTTGTTTCATGTTTCAATTATTGTAAACACGAACAGAAATTGGAAATACAATTAGTATCAATTACTGCTGTGGACAATATGTCCGTGGATAAAGTGGTGGATAGTCAGATTGGAACTTTTACTTTGCGTTGGTTGTTGAATATGCTAAAATATTTTAAATTGTTTTTATTTAATTTATTATTGTACAGTAAATATTTAATTGATTTATTTAATAAAATTATTCCAAACAAAGATCATTAACTTACAGTTACAAGAGTAGTAATAGCCTAATTAATGCATTATTTATTAATTATTTAATTGTATGTATACAAGTTAAATAACCTAAGCTAAGATGTGAAAACTAATCAAATTACTAATAATAATTATATAATGAAGTAGCTTACACTTGCACTCAGTGATACATTAGTAAGTTGATTTACAACTAAATAACGTGAACGTCAACAACTTACTTACGAAACACTGCAGTGTAACTGTTGTGTAGTAGTGTAGTACAACCGACACCGTGTCAGTGGACAGTGTGGTGTCATTAATTATTATGATCCATTGATTGTGATTGTCAACAACAACAGGCAGTTACTGAACGAATACAACTATTCTATACAATTGTATGCATTTATTCTTGCGCATACCGTTTTAGGCCGAGAATGCCAACATTTCCGTTGCATATATTTAGACCATATCATGACAAATTAACAATATTAAAATTTAAAAGGTGCAAGTTTTAATAGACGCCCAAAGTACTATTATCGAAAATGGGTTATAATAGGTTACATCAACTCAAAGTTGACTATTTATGAATGTTTTTGCTGCAATAATCAAATGAACAACACATTTCGCCCTTTTAACAACCCAATCACATTGACAACCTTACCTTGTCTCTGTAATGATGATGAGTTAATTTAATGTCTTAGTATTTCTATTAACCAAGGAGCGACGCTATTTTTGTTAGAAAATAAGGTTGCCGCCATTAACGGAGAAAAAGTATACTCCGAGGTGACGAACTAGAATATTCTTGAACATAGATTTATTTATTTACGTGCGTGTGTTACCTTGTTGTTTATTATTTAAAAATTAGGTTCACTGTTTTTAGGGGAACTATTACACAAATAGGTTTGCGGTGGTTTATAGCCATACGCTGCACGATAAAATGTGACTGCTTTTGATTAGAATAAACAAACGAACGACAACACTCTTTGAAATATTATCTGTTACTTCCCTTCCATCGTTCAATGTTTTATTTCTGTAGCAGAAAGTCAATGCTAATATGAAACACAATTTCGTTTTTTGTCTATCACTTGTTATGAAGACTACTGTACTATCTATAGTAAAAAATATTAATTGAGTCGACCATTTTACGAATATGTAGATGGCTGATGAGTCCACCCCTGTGGTGCCGGGGCCCGAGGCAAAGAAAAGGGAAGCAAAGAAAAGTACTACTGCAACCTACAATGCATGTCGTAAGAGGCGACTGATGTAGGCCCTAGGTGCTACCTAGTAAATAAAAAGCAACGCAGAAATCGGATGTGCTGGTCTACTTGTAGGCGCATAACAGGCGCAACATAAATCGCTCTTAGGCTCAGATCACATACAAATCTCACTGAGTTGGTTGACAAGTGGTCGATATGGAGCGTTCGAAGAAGAAGAAGAAGAAGCTGACGAACCAGATGTGGACATGGGTGGCTCTTGAATAGTATGTGAAGGAAATGTTTGCAACTGTTGAATGGTATATTGTTTTTCTGCACGGAGTGGTCCCGGAAACAAACTGCTGAACTGCAGTCTGACAAAGTGGACTAAATGTAGTAGTGTCAGGTCAGCCACAAATAGTATGAGATCTGTTCGCTCGATAGACGAGCAGAATCTCAGAGTGAATGTGTCTACACTAGTCTCCTGGTCGAAGCCTAGAGATAGATAACTGGCACAAAAGTCATACAAGTAACCAAGAAACTGGTTACGAAAACCGTAACAATGAATGGTAGGGGAGTGTTGAATTATGCCACTTAGAGTCAAGCTGGTTGGTCGTACCGGAATTACCAGGTTCCTGCAAGACTCTGAAAAAGGCTGATGTAACATGTACGTCCTGTATTGACGCAAGGGAAGTTCCAGATGTGAAACACGTAGAAGTGAAGTGAGAAGAATTTGTTGAGTGCAGAATTAATAGTCTTGTTCCTGTAACTGGCAAAACTGTTGTCCTTGAACTCTAGTGTTCTGTCTTAATCCAACGTTTCTGCTTCCTTGAAGTGAAAGTACAGATTAGAAAACTCCAAATTAGAAAACTCCAAATTAGAAAACTTAAAATTAAGAAAACTCTAAATTAGAAAACTCCAAATGGCACGATGGCGACAAAACGATACACGTCACAATACGGTTGAAAAATTCCCAAATACAGAACAAACTCAGTCAGAAAAAAAGTGACAAAGTATGGACACGCTCTTTGACGTAAATCATATACATGCTGCATTTAATTTCTGAAAAGAGATCAATAGAGAGTGTCGGAAATACGATGCAAAAATTAAGGAAAATGTAAGGGACTCTCAGAGCAGACAAAACCAAGCATTTTTTTACACCGAAATTCTCGGATGCGTATGAATCTGTGAATCGAGGAGCAACGTATTCACGTTCTCGGTGGAAAGATGTTTGATCACACAAAAAAAAGAGATTAACTTGATTGATAAGAACTAACGCGAAGAAGAAGAAGAACTGACAGTCAGTACTACTCGGGAGAGAGGTTTGTGGAAATCCATTTTCATGCAATAGCAGATGGTGATGTTACTGTCAATGTCTAATTCACGATCAAATCTTATGTTATTGATTGATAAATATATTGATTGTTTGATCGATCGATAGAACTGTCATTATTGTACTTTATTTGGTGACTAACCATGTGTATTCTGATATCTTTCTTTCACATGTAGATCTCAACGGCAGTGTATGAACGTCGTAGCAAGGATGAAGGTCTCAGATGTAATTGATAGATGGTTAAAATTTGTAAGAATGTTATTTTTAATGAGTTTAGCACGGGCAGCGGTATTCCAGCTTACTCTTATGAATTTTCAACTGCCAAGGACTCAAGATATAGAAAGCAAGTTGAATGCATTTGAAAATAGATGTCTGCGAAAAATAATGAATATAAAATGGAACGAATTCAGGAGAAGTGATGAAATCAGAGACATGTCTGGTCAACCACTAGTGACAACTGTTATAAGAAAGAGAAGATGGAGATATGTTGGGCACACCTTGGAGGAGAAATGATCAACGAATATCAAAGCAGGCATTGAAGTGGGATGCAAAGGGTTCAAGAAAGAGAGGTCGACCTAAGGAGACCTGAAGCGAACTTTGCTGAGAGAGGCAGGAAATATCGGTCTCAGTTCCATGGAGGAGATTGAGCGAGTTTCCCAGGATAGAGCGGTATGGAGAAATTACTTGTAGGCCCTATGTAACGTATAACGTTACGAGAGGAATTATTATTATTAAGGACTCACTAGATGCTAAACTTTAACACCGGATGTATGTTTTATCGCCAGTCTTTTATAATACTAGAAGTTCGATCTAACCTAGACTGAGAATCATCTAAATCACCTCAATAAATCCGGATCGCTTCACGCAGGAAACGAACGTATTACTTTTTGAGCTATAGATGAGCATGATACCACCCCACTACCGTAACAACTTAAACCTTATATTATTGACTTGCCCAACTACTTCCAGCAAGTTTGTCTCACTGTCAACTCACAACAATGACTCATCTACAAATAGAATGTTATTTTTGATTCCCTTCATTGATGTTTATTTTTGACATTTCGTCGATCGGTTTAAAATAGTTGAGTGTCTTTTGAACAGGTATATTAACAACACACATTACAACTTTTTTGTTTAGATCATAGATTCCCAAACTTTTTCGGCCTACTGTCCACTTTCCACAACATAAACTTTGTAACGCCCCCTTCCACATTATAACAGTTTGCCACGCCCCCAACTATTTATACATGTTCTATTTTATCTTTGACATTGAAAATTTATATATATATTTCTTGTCATACATGGTCAATTTTAAAGAAATGAAAAAAATGGATCGTGTAAGACGGGCATAAGATGAATTTAAATACAGAATTCAAATTTTAAATGATTATTCAATCGCAAAATTACGAAAATAATTTATTTTAAAATATTTATGATTCATTTCTTCTTTAAGGAGTCACCGACCCTAATCGCCTGAAACCCCCAACTTCTTCTGAACCCCCCACCCCCACACCCCTAGAACGCTTTAGCGTCCACTGGGGCGGTACCTCCACTTTTAGAAACGCTGGTTTAGATCAATATTTAGTGAACAATTATTTATTTGCGTATTTTATTTGGTTCAGCAACTTAATAAGAATGCAACCAAACTCCAATGTGTACAGTATTCTATAACAGAACATCGGGAAAGAAGGTGAGAGGAAAACCATGATAAAATTGGACAGATGGCGTAACAGAATCTTACCAAAAAGTAAAAATAACTATCACGCAAATCACTAGAGAGGCGCACGACAAAAACAGAAAACCACAACAGTTACAATCACAACAGTAACAGTGTGATGACCAAAAAAGAAAGATTCTTGCTATCGGTTCCCAGTATAAATTACTGATTAGTCTGAAGTCTATTCCATGTTGTTTTATATCATCATCATCAAATAGCTTGTCCTGAGCAGAACTTTGCCACCCCAACAGTTCTCCGGAATTTCTCTCCTAGGCCAGATGTTCTGCCTCTGCAGCCGTCATTTTCAAACCATCAGTTACATCCTGAATCCATCTTCTCTGTAGTCTTCCTCATCTTCTCCTTGCCGGTATGCTTCCTTCCATGATGGTCTTCTCCAGCCTTTCGAGTCTTTTTATATATCCAAAATAACCTCAATTTTCTCTTTTTTTTTGGTAGCATCAGCCAGTTTTCTTTGATTTTGAGTTCTTTCTGGATAGATCTATTTGTTCTCTGTCCATGATATACGGGGACTCTTCTGTAACACTTATATTCAAAAGCACATATATGTTTTTCCACTGCTCCTTATCAAATGTCCATGCTGTATTTAAATTAAGTAATTAGCCTTTTATGTTGAATTGTATCGACATATTTCGCACAGTCAATGAACAAATAAAGAATATTAAGAACCCAAGGAGAAGTACTGAGAAAATGAACATGGTAAATAAGTAGACATCAGGCAAGTATTTGAGGGTCCCTTTAAAATTCAATTGCCAAACACAGAAATTGAACTGCAAATCTATATCCATCGGCAGCCATCATCAACCGTGAGGACGAGCATTTGTAAGACCAGAAACAGACTGACTACAAAATCAGCTACGGGGAGGCTAAAATAACCATCGGATGGCGATATAAAGAGAAGTGGTAACAAGACCACCCTCAACACAGCACCAAAGATGGGTACTATGGTCTGTCCCCGTAGCAAACAAGTTGTCATACTCCGCTTATGTACTAGCCATAACAGACTCCGGTCCCACCTATACAACAAATTTAAATTTGGCGCAACTAGCCTGTGCTACTGCGAGCAGGCGGACATGACGGCAAAGTATCTACTGCAAGACTACCCACTGCTAACAGGCCTGAGAAACGAAAATATCGAGCTAAATGAGGAGCTGTACGGAGGGACGGAGTCCCAAACACAACAGCAGAATTTATGTGAAAATCTGGTACATCAGTCTAAGCGGTGATCGCGAGAGAGAGAGAGAGATAGAGAGAGAGAGAGAGAAAGACCCAATACCAGCTTGCTCTCCATGAAAAAGGATCCTCGCTTTGTCGTGTCTTTTCCCAACACCAGCTACTACATACAAAACATAGAAAATTCATACAAAAAACCATATTATCTTCAAAATTACATATGGACCCTTGCTAGTGTTACAGAGTTTGTACACTGAGATCTCCTTTTTTTACAGAGTTTGTACACTGTCACTGAGATCTCCCTTTTGTTACGAAGTTTGTACACTGTCACTGAGATCTCCCTTTGTAAGAAAGAGATCTGACTACACATGGGTTATTCACCAAAGTGCAATAATGACGTTCCTATCATTTTCTACAACAACCTAGAAAATCAGAAACAGTGCTGGTATAAGTCTATTTCAAGCAAGTAATTAGCATTTCGTGTTGTATTCTTTGACATATTTCCTATAATCAAAGGAAAAACATTACAAGCAACTTTTCTGAACATCTATGTAATGTCACCATTCTTATTCAGAGTAGCATGTCCCCTGTTACCAAAACCAGAAAACAATACTAAACAGTCCTTTTTTTTAGAACTAGTCTCAGGGCCGCACAAAGAATAAAAGGCCAATACGCTCTGATATAACCAAAAAAAGACTTTCGTATTTGGTTGAAATAGACGTGACTCGGTCACATAGATGCTTAATCCACAACCTAACAAACAGACAAGTCTATGAACATCTTTATTGGTTATTTATAGCATTCTGATTCCTATAACAAAAATGATAAGATGATGTTTCAATAACATCTTTACCCGGTTTTTATCTACAATACACTTGGTTACTAGTTTGTAAAGACATCACTGTCCTTCATGAAACTTACGTTTATATATTCTTCTGTTCCATCCTGAAGTGCTGTTACACTCACAAGTTATGTGAACTGCTCCATATATTGAAGTGCTGTTACACTCACAAGTTATGTGAACTGTTCCATATATTGAAGTGTTGTTACACTCACAAGTTATGTGAACTGCTCCATATATTGAAGTGTTGTTACACTCACAAGTTATGTGAACTGCTCCATATATTGAAGTGTTGTTACACTCACAAGTTATGTGAACTGCTCCATATATTGAAGTGCTGTTACACTCACAAGTTATGTGAACTGCTCCATATATTGAAGTGTTGTTACACTCACAAGTTATGTGAACTGCTCCATATATTGAAGTGTTGTTACACTCACAAGTTATGTGAACTGCTCCATATATTGAAGTGCTGTTACACTCACAAGTTATGTGAACTGCTCCATATATTGAAGTGCTGTTACACTCACAAGTTATGTGAACTGCTCCATATATTGAAGTGCTGTTACACTCACAAGTTATGTGAACTGCTCCATATATTGAAGTGTTGTTACACTCACAAGTTATGTGAACTGCTCCATATATTGAAGTGCTGTTACACTCACAAGTTATGTGAACTGCTCCATATATTGAAGTGTTGTTACACTCACAAGTTATGTGAACTGCTCCATATATTGAAGTGTTGTTACACTCACAAGTTATGTGAACTGCTCCATATATTGAAGTGTTGTTACATTCACAAGTTATGTGAACTGCTCCATATATTGAAGTGTTGTTACACTCACAAGTTATGTGAACTGCTCCATATATTGAAGTGTTGTTACACTCACAAGTTATGTGAACTGCTCCATATATTGAAGTGTTGTTACACTCACAAGTTATGTGAACTGCTCCATATATTGAAGTGTTGTTACACTCACAAGTTATGTGAACTGCTCCATATATTGAAGTGCTGTTACACTCACAAGTTATGTGAACTGCTCCATATATTGAAGTGTTGTTACACTCACAAGTTATGTGAACTGCTCCATATATTGAAGTGTTGTTACACTCACAAGTTATGTGAACTGCTCCATATATTGAAGTGTTGTTACACTCACAAGTTATGTGAACTGCTCCATATATTGAAGTGTTGTTACACTCACAAGTTATGTGAACTGCTCCATATATTGAAGTGGTTAGCTTTCTAGATGCACTGGTTGATAATTTAAATTATTTGTCATCATTTCGATTTGTCTATTATCTTTTCCCCAGATGGATGATGGAATTGGTTGTCCACTTTTGCCGTTAAGCGTAGAGGTGGGAGCTTTAATTTGCGTTCCAGGGCCGGATGAGTCGCCCTTGTTGTGTTATATCCGTGTTTAATTAGTGTGGTCTTGATATTGTCTATCCATCTTTTCTTAATCTTTCCTTGACTTTCGATTTGTACTTATTATAAGTCTTACTTTTCTTGCAGTGTTGTTTAGTTCATGTTTTCCATTTATTCTTGCTATCGTGATTCTTTTGGCGAAAAACATAATAACAAAGTACTGCAGTTTTACAAAATACAAAAACCAATGACAATACACAGCAGCGTTTCGACCAAAAGGCCTTTATCAAGCAAACGATACAACAGGAGTGACGAATTTAACAGCACACTACATATAGACTCATCATCAAGGTGCGTATCCTTTATAGGACGTTGCTCTCTTTGCAGCACATCTGAAATTCACCCTGTCTCTAGCCAGTTCACCCACTTCGTCGATGGTCATATTCATGGTTTCTTTAATATCCTGTAGCCATCTTCTTCTTTGTCTGCCTCTGTCTCTGTGTCCTGGGACCCTGCCATCTAGTATTGTTCTTTCCAAGCTTGATGTGACCAAAGTATGTAATTTTTCTGTATAGTATGTTGTTTGTCAGCCAATTCTCTTTAACATTTAGTTCTTTCAGGACATTAGTGTTCTTTCTTTTTCTGTCCATGGTATTCGTAGGATCTTTCTGTAGCATTTAGTTTCGAATGACTGGATTTTCGTTCTTAATTTTTGTGTAATAGTCCATGATTCACAACCAGAAGTAGCCACTGGGAAAATGCATGCTCTCAATATTTGTAATTTTAACATTTTGCTGGTGCCACATGTTCTTCATTGTGTTTAACTTCTTGATTGCTATTGCCAATCTTCTATAGATCTCTTTGGAGCAGTCACCGTTATTGTTAATTATTGAGCCCAGATATTCGTAGCTCTCTACACATTGGAGTTCTTCATTGTTTATTTGGATGTTAATTGAGCCTTTTGCTTTGTCAGTTGACATGATTTTTGTTTTTGTGTATTCAAATATAGATGTTGGTCTTCACTATGTTTCTTGGTCGTCATGATTAGGTTTTCCAAATCTTCTTTGCTGATGGATAATAATACAGTATCGTCTGCGTATCTAAGCTCTGGTATGCATTTGCCGCCTATAGTGAGAGGTGTAATTCACATAGTTGGCATCGTCTTTTACATTCCTCATGATGTTCTCCGCATATATGTTGAGTAAGTGTGGGGACAAAATACATCCCTGTCGTACCCCCTTTTGGATCTCGAACCATTCAGTTATTTCACCTCCTATTTTAATGGTTGCCTGTTGTTCGTGGTATAGAGATTCTATGAGTTGTATTATGTGTGTTGGAAAGTGCATGTCTTTCATGATGTTCCACATTTTCTGGTGTTGTATATGGTCGAAAGCCTTGCTATAGTCTATGAAACATGCATGCAGGTCTACGTTGTATTCTCTGCATTTCTTGATTATGAGTCTCATGCTACAAATATGGTCTCTAATGCCTCTACCTCTTCTGAAACCTGCTTGTGTTTCGTATATTTCATCTTCTAATTTTTGTTCCATCCTCTTCATTATGATTCTTAGTAGGATTTTGCTGGCATGACTTATAAGTACAATAGTTCTGTAGTTGGTGCATAGTTTCAGGTTTCCCTTATTTGGAATATGTATAAATACTGATCTTTTGGCCAGGAGAAGCTATTTCATATCTTTGTGCAGAATTTAGGATTGTGATTTATGATTTATGATTTATTTATGATTGTGCATAATTTATGAGACTTATAGACTACGACATAGATATATTCCAACGGGCATAAAATGAAAATATATGACTAAAAAAGAATAACGAAATAATTACAGAACAACTAGAAGTGGAAAAAGAAGAGAAGCAATAAAAAAAATTAAAAACCATGTAAATATATAACTTATATACATTTAACATATACACATATATAATATGTAGCATGAGAAGAGAAAGTACTAAGAAGCATAGGAATGTAGAGCGTCGAGTCCATGAGGTCGCAAGGTGCCATATAACTAAATGAAACGATTCTCCAGAGCAAATCGACTACGATCATCAGAGGAACATGATCGGATGGCCGTGACCTGTACGTCGCGAGCTCCCAAATGGTTTGAAAAAAATCTTTTGGTCGAAACGTTGCTGTGTATTGTCATTGTTTTTGTATTTTGTAAAACTACAGTACTTTGTTATTACGCGTTTAGCCATTTTTCATAGATTTACTACAGTCTCCCCCTCTATCGTGATTCTTTTACTTATTGAATGCAAATGCAAGTCCTAAATTTGCGTTCTAGTGCCGAAAGAAACTGTCCTACCTGGGACAACCGGACAAGGTGCTGTTGCATTAACAACTAACATCCCCGGAAGAGCTGGGGTGAGTGATGTTGGCGAGCGCAAAATTTCAGTTACGTTGCTAGCGCCGAATAAAACGACCCTCTAAAATATCTGTGCGCAGCCCCACTCCAGTGTTTCCCGGGGACAGGGAAAGTGCAGAGTAGACATTGCAAATTGCCAGGTGCCATCACTCGAACCGAAACGGCTGAGAATACTCTTATTCAGGAATAAACTCACCGTGGATAGAAAAGTAATGCCGATAATGTAGAGGGTTGACTTGTACAAACCCAAACATTGGCGAAGGCGATACGTTTCGGACGCTGATCATCCTACTATAATAAGATGATGTCCAAGTGTCAAACCCACCCGTCCCACAGTTTAGGGAATGCAATAACCCTACCTGAGTAGGAGTCTTCGCAGCACTTAAGCATATCACTCACTACACACCTGGAACTGTTGGAGATTTCTGCAGCACTAAACATATCACTACACACCTGGAGCTGTTGATTTCTGCAGCACTAAGCATATCACTACAGACCTGGAGCTGTTGGAGATTTCTGCAGCACTAAGCATATCACTACACACCTGGAACTGTTGAAGATTTCTACAGCACTAAGCATATCACTACACACCTGGAGCTGTTGGAGATTTCTGCAGCACTAAGCATATCACTACACACCTGGAGCTGTTGAAGGTATCTGCAGCACTAAGCATATCACTACACACCTGGAGCTGTTGAAGATTTCTACAGCACTAAGCATATCACTACACACCTGGAGCTGTTTAAGATTTCTAGATTTCAAGAAAGCTCGGTGCGCCCCACATTACACCCCCATTGCACTATAGAAAAAAGAGTGAAAATTCATAATTCAAGGGGTAGAAGAAGAAGAAGAAGGGAATGCAACCCTATTAAATAAAAAGCAGCGTATAAATCAGATGTGCTGTCCTACTTATAGGCGCATAATTGACGCAACGTGCAAACTCTCTTAGGCGCAGATCATATACAGATCACGCAGAGTTGTTAATAAGTGGTCGATTTGGATCATTCGAAGAAAACGATTTTATTACATATAAATAGCTTATTCACATGACAGCATACATTTCTGTCTTTTTCCAGTTATTCTACCTGTCTAACTTTCTATTGGATTTCAATCTAATTTCCTTGCTTAGTTCATCTCGTTCTCTATCTCATTCGGTTTCACATCAGTCATTATCTCTTGTTACAAAGCCTTGTCCTGATTCACATTTCTCAAGTCATTGAAATGAATGAACTCTTTAATGGACGGGGCAGCTTAATAAAGACAAATAAATTACATCTCACCTCCCCTTTCTATACAATAAAAACATGGATTGGACGCATTTTCATAACTTCATTGTATCCGGATTTTTTGCTGACGTAATCTACGGATATTGAATTAGGATATGGCAGGATGACCAGGCGTTATGAGAAGGATGAGAAGAATACGGGGATGAGAGGTAAATGGTGATCTTCTTCCTACATTCGCTCGTTATCAATTCAAGCGTAGTCAGGGCGCCTGGTATGACGCTTCTGACCGATTTTTGCGTGAATGTATGCTTTCATTAATATCTGTGTCCCCTGCCATACGGTTTCCATTCTCCGACTTCACAGGAAGGTGAATTGTTAAAAGAAACCGTAAATAGAGACACATGATGAAGTGTTCAAAGAAATGGGCAAGAGAGAAAAATTGTAAGGTTTTGCAAGAAATGGTGAAGAGATAAAAAAATGGTGAGGTTTTTTAATGGATATTGAAATGGTACAAATTGTGTGGTTCTGAAAGAGATTGTGAAGATAGTAAAATGGTGAAGTGTTGGAAGAGAGTGTGAAGAGATATAAATTGTGAAGTTTTTCAAGAGATTGTGAAGATAGTAAAATGGTGGAGTGTTGGAAGAAATCGTGTAGAGAGGCAAGACTGAAACTGAAAAACGTATAAAGAAATACAGCAGCAATTAACAGTGACAAGGGCTGCCCGAGTGGTTACCGGTGCCCAAATTTGGGGTGTAAAGAATATAACCACTGTTACCTGTCATGCATGTCATAGGAGTCGACTAAGGAGGTTTGGCTGAAATCGGATGCACATGTCCTAAACGTGTAGAGGTGTATGCGTTTAGGGGCCTACCAAACCAATGTGCAACGTATACACGTTCTTGGGAAAACTCAAACATATCACAAAGAGTGATTAAAATTGGTCGTAATGTAGTATGGTCCCCCGATGATTTGTTATAGTTGGTGGTTGTACTATATTTTATAGAAGAATTGGGGTGCCAACTCTGTGATCTGATATTCTTATTTCATTCTTACCACATATTCCTCTTTCTGTACGTTTCGTTTTGCCACATATTCTTTCCTACTTATATTCCATCCTTCTGTCCATTACATCTTGCCATATATTCTTTCCTATGCATGGTTTCTCAGTCTCCATCCTGCCGTAGATTCCTCCTACTGTACATTTCATCTTGCCCATTGTATATGTTTTCTTTATGTAGATGGTCCTTCTGTTAAGTTATTTATTCAGTGGTATTTAAACAGTGTACACATTCCGACGATACAACATAGTAGACAACCATGTTTTATTTATGAGCTCAGATATTTATTGATATCTCACAGACACAGACAAACATGTCCGTTCATGTCGTCTCTCTTATGTTTTTTCTATTACTGTTGCTATTCGTCACTACCCAACACCTACGTCGTTTTGCTTTTACTACGTCAAATGTCTCGTATTAGTGTTTGCCATCTGTTTAGAGAGTGCAAACACTAAGTCTCTGCTATTAAATATCTAATTATATACAAACTACACACTAAAGTTAACTGTCTGGTTCCTCAGCTGCCACCTGGGGAGGGAGAACTGGCTATCCACTACAGTAAAGAACGAACGCAAAGAAGAAGAAGAACAGTGACAAGGGAAAAACGAAAAAAAATAAAAAAGGTAAACAAAAACGGTATCATCATATCAAAAGAGATGGCACAATGTTGAAGATCATACTGGAGGAGATACAAGAGGGTCAGAGAACAAGTGGAAGACAGGGAGAGATATAAATATTAGAAAGCTATCAAGAATAGCACACACACAAATATCTGTCAGAATGTACCATCAGTATCAGAAATAGAATTTGTAGGAAATCTACTGCAGCTAAGCTTCCAAGTGAAGATTATACTTGATCATTATGAAAGCTACAACAAAGTGTCGATTTAAACTATATTTTCACCCATTTTAAAAATAAACGAGAGACTAAAAAAGGCTCAAAATACATCAGTTATCAGTTTATGAGGACTATCATTATAGCACTCCGGACATGTGCATAGGTGCTCCGATCTCCGTCTCAGCAAATCAAGCAGCGTTCCGCGGCCAAACACGATAGTTCGATGTTGATTAATCAATCTCTTTGCATATTTAGTATGTCGTTCTTTTCGGGCTGCACCAATATTGACACCTATCTCTCAATCTGGTCAACGAGTGGGATTCACAGCCCTGAAACTCCTCTGTTCGGAAAGACTCTCTCAATGCGTGAAGAATGTCATTTCGATCTATGGCAGCTCCTCTGATATTGTAGCCAAGCCAGCCAATCTATCAGCTCGTTCATTACCCCTAACTACTGGTGCCCAGGGACAAAAATGAAGGTGATTTCTCTGATCATTGTCTGTACGAGTACCTATTGAGATATATTATGTAGAAGAACTTCGTATTGTAATTCTTCTTCAGCGATCATTGGTCATGCACTTAGTTTACTGTGGACCACAAACTGGACAGTCACCTTCAAGTCTGTCAGGTTTCCCCAAAACTTAATTTTTAGGTCGACTGGGTGTGGCCACAAGCTCCTTCTCAGCTCACCCAGGAAATGACAGTTTTGCAGGACATGCTCCTGTGTCTGTTCTGCCTATTGGCACTGGCAGAGAGCTGTTTGACATTTATAATTTTTTTCTTCTTCTGCGTTCGTTCGCTGTAAATTCGGGCGTTAGCCATGGCGCCTGGTTTGGCGCTTCTGACTAATTTTTGCGTGAAATCCTGCTTTACCATTTGACTGGTGTCCCTCGCCATGCAGACGGGCTGTCACTGAGGGTTTATAGTCCTAAGTGTCTGTTCTACAACGTTCAGATGTGTTTATAGTCTACGTAAGTGTCTGTTCATAACAGAGCAGTTCACATATTTAGGCAGCAGTGTTAATTGCACAGGAAATGTTAAAAAAGAAATTATGATACGAATTGGCAAACAACATCAGCTTTTAAAAGTCTAAATAAAATATGCAACTGCAAGTTATGTAGTTTTAAAGCTAAATTGCAATTTTCAATTCAAATGTTGTATCAGTCCTAACATATGCCAGCGAGAGCTGAAAAATGACTAAAGATATAGAAAGCAAGTTGAATGCATTTGAAAATAGATGTCTACGAAAATAATGAATATAAAATGGAAAGAATTCAGGAGAAGTGATGAAATCAGAGACATGTCTGGTCAACCACTAGTGACAACTGTTATAAGAAAGAGAAGATGGAGATATGTTGGACACAACTTGAGAAGAAATGATCTACCAATATCAAAGCTGGCATTGAAGTGGGATGCAAAGGGTTCAAGAAAGAGAGGACGACCTAAGGAGACCCTGAAACAAACTTTGATGAGAGAGGCAAGAAATATCAGTCACAGTTCCATGGTGAAGATTGAGCGAGTTGCTCAGGATAGAGCGGTATGGAGAAATTACTTGCAGGCGCTATGTAACGTATACCGGTACGAGAAGAATTATTATAAGTGTCTGTTGAGTCTGCAATGTCCGGTACGTAGGAGAAATTTGATGACCTGAGGGTCTTCACCGTTATTATATGGCATATTGTACGATATACTCAATTATTAATCTCAAGTAAAGGGAAAAGTTTCATGAGGAAATTAGAACAACAAATGACGATGTACACATCAAAAGCAACATCAGAAGCCTTCATGCCTCATAGGCTAGCAATATTTAATTCACAGGAAGACACAGTCGAGTGTCACAAGACAAGCACTTGAGTGGAACCGCAGGAAAAAGATGAGGCTCAAAAGCGTCATGAAGACATCGTTTTCTTAAAGAAACTAACTGATGCAGGGCAATCCTCGGAAGCTATAAAAAACCAGTTGAATACCGGAAGAAAGTAGAACAATTGTTGAGGAGTTATCTCCACGAGGAGGAGAGAAATAAAAAGAAGAAGTAGAGTCAGTGGCGGCTCGTGATCGTTTTTGTTTGTGGGCCAGACACAAATTTTCGGGAAAATCATGGGTTTGGGTTAGGTTATATTTTATTTATTAAATAATAAATACACGTTACACATTATTTTGGTGTGGCCGGCCCTCTGGCCCTTAATGACGTGCCGCCACTGAGTAGATTGAATGGGTTAATGAGTAAATTATATCAACAAATAACAATGAAAACATCAGCAGCAATTATGTCTCATAGACTAGCATTATTGAATGTTTTAAAACCTGGACAGGGATAAAACTTCAAGATTATAAATGCGTGTGTCAATTACTGACAAAATAAATGACAGTTGATAAGTATGAAGTGTTTAGAACTGACAGATTTGATACAATGTTGCTGTCGTGTATCTTGGAAGGAAATGTTAAACATGATTTAGTCTATCAATTATTTATATCAGCGTTTACCAAACTGGGATCCGTGAGGTACTCACAGAGAGTCCTCAAGCGTTTAAAGAAATATTATATCTTTACACAACAGAAAAATATATTTCAAAAACATGTATAAAAACTGTGGTAAACTAGTTCCGCCGTGAAATCAAAGGACTCGGACCAGACCGGAGTCTGACAGGACAAAATGAAAAATAATTTGAAGTTCCTTGCAGTTTGAGAAATTGGAGCTTGCTTGATTTTTGGTGTGGTGTAATAGTAACAGCATCGCTAGAAGATTTTCATATATAGAAACTGTTTTTGGGTCTGCGGCAGCAAAATGTATAAAAAGGTGTCCGTGGTAATGCAAAGTTTTGTAACGCTGATTTATATAATAGATATTCTTACATAATATATAAATCTTATCAAATATGTGATGTTTAACAAACATAAGATGGGTGTCTGTGACTAAGCAGTAGTGAACTCGCTCACAACCGAAGAGTACCTGGTTTAAACTCTACTTTGGGCAGTTTGAAAGAAAATGTGTTCCTGTGGATTTTACGAACGGTAAAATAAACCCCACACTGTTCAGAAAGTAATGAGAAACTATTGAACGTGTAAGAGATGCCTATACAATCCACAACTTGTTTACTGTGGTTTATGGTGACGTCCTGTAAGGGATATGCCAGGATTTTCATTTCATTGTTCAAGAAACAAAAGAGTTCTCTAGTTTTGGTTACAGTACTTAGTAGATCTTTCGAGGTAATGAGACTAGTACTATATACGCTGAGTGTCCACCACCTGGATCAGTACATAACCTTTGACAGATGGAAGCATTTATATTTCTTATGTGTATTTCTTCCTCTTTGAACGTTCCACATCAACCACTTGTTAACCACTCTGTGTGATTTGTATGTGATCTGAGCCTAAGATCGATTGTGCGTTGTACCAGTTATGCACCACAAATAGGCCAGCAATCGATTTCTGCGATGCTTTTTATTTACTAGGGTAGCTTCCTAGGTCCTACATCAGTCGCCTCTTACGCCATGCCTTGTAGGGCGCAGTGGTACTATTCTTTGCTTTCCTTGTGGGGGCCCGGCACCACATATACGATTACAGGAAGTAAAGACAGTTTACCTGCTTTTCTTAAATAAAGGAACACATTATGTATGTTTATGGGAATCTTGATTACTATGGTACGCCTCTTGTCTAGTTGTCTTAGTATTCAGCACATTAACTTGCTAGAACCGATTGTGATCTAGCTGCGATGTACCAAGGTCGTAACAGATTAGAAAGAGAGAGAGAGAGAAGATAGTTAAGCTAAAAAAACAGACATAAAAAACAAAGAAATCGGGTCCTTGTAGAAAGGTGATATAAGAATTGCGTTTCTCTGAACTTACAGATATGTAACGTCTCACTGAACATGAATAAATGAATGAATAAATGAATGAATAAATGAATAAATGAATGAATGAATGAATAAATGAATGAATGAATGAATGAATGAATAAATGAATAAATGAATGAATAATGAATAAATGAATAAATAATAAATGAATAATGAATGAATGAATGGATGAATGAATGAATGAATGGATGAATGAATGAATAAATAAATGAATGAATGAATGGATGAATGAATGATTGAATGAATGGATGAATGAATGAATAAATGAATGAATAAATGAATGAATGAATGAATGAATGAATAAATGAATGAATGAATGAATGAATAAATGAATGAATGAATGAATAAATGAATGAATGAATGAATGAATAAATAATGAATGAATGAATAGAATGAATGAATGGAATGGATAAATGAATGAATGAATGAATAAATGAATGAATGAATGAATAAATGAATGAATGAATGAATAAATGAATGAATGAATAAATAAATGAATGAATGAATGAATGAATGAATAAATGAATGAATGAATGAATAAATGAATGAATGAATGAATGAATGAATAAATGAATGAATGGATGAATGAATGAATAAATGAATGAATGAATGAATGAATGAATGAATGGATGAATGAATGAATGAATGAATGGATGAATGAATGAATAAATAAATGAATGAATGAATGGATGAATGAATGATTGAATGAATGGATGAATGAATGAATAAATGAATGAATAAATGAATGAATGAAGATGGATAAAATGAAGGGAAAAATGAATGAATGAAGGAATGAATAAATGAATGAATGAATGAATAAAATGAATGAAATGAATGAATGAGATAAATGAATGAATGAATGAATAAATGGATGGATGAATGAATGAATAAATGAATGAATGAATAAATAAATAAATGAATGAATGAATGAATGAAATGAATGAATGGGATGAATAAATGAATGAATGAATGAATAAATGAATGAATGAATGAATAAATGAATGAATGGATGAATGAATGAATAAATGAATGAATGAATGAATAAATGAATGAATGGATGAATGAATGAATAAATGAATGAATGAATGAATGAATGAATAAATGAATGAATGAATGAATAAATGAATGAATAAATGAATAAATTAATGAATGAATAAATGAATGAATGAATAAATGAATAAATGAATGAATGAATGGATGAATGAATGAATGGATGAATGAATGAAATGGATGAATGAATGAATGGATGAATAGAATGAATGAATGGATGAATGAATGAATGAATGGAATAAAATGAATGGATGAATAAATGAAGATGAATGAATGAATGAATGAATGAATGAATGAATGAATAAATGAATAAATGAATGAATGAATAAATAAATGAATGAATGAATGAATAAATGAATGAATGGATATTAAGTGAATGAATGAATGAATGAATGAATAAAATGAATGAATAAATTAATAAATGAATGAATGAATAAATGAATGAATGAATAAAATGGAATAAATGAATGAATGAATAAATGAATGAATGAATGGATGAATGAATGAATGGATGAATGAATGAATGGATGAATGAATGAATGGATGAATGAATGAATAAATGAATGAATGAATGAATAAATGAATGAATGGATGAATGAATGAATAAATGAATGAATGAATGAATAAATGAATGAATGGATGAATAAATGAATGAATGAATGAATGAATGGTTGAATAAATGAATGAATGAATGAATGGATGAATAAATGAATGAATGAATGAATGAATGGATGAATAAATGAATAAATGAATGAATGAATGAATGAATGGATGAATAAATGAATGAATGAATGAATGAATGGATGAATAAATGAATAAATAAATGAATGAATGAATAAATGAATGAATGAATGAATGAATGGATGAATGAATGAATGAATGAATGAATAAATGAATGAATGAATGAAGGAATGAATGAATGAATGAATGGATGAATGAATGAATGAATGAATGAAGGAATGAATGAATGAAAATCGGACCATAGCCTTCACAGAACGTTGCCATCAACCGCAATAAACGAGTCGTTGATGTTCTAGTCACCACTTATACGTTCAGTAGTTTACCACTGCTTTCTCAAAGGTGGTGTCTATTATTAAAAATATACGGTAACAAATTTACTTCAAAAGTGCCCGCCGTTGTTGAGTTTGAACCAGGTACATTTGGGTCAGGGTCATGCGGTATATTTCCTCAGTATGATGCAAGTCTTCGAAATGCCGCCTCTTAAATGTTTTTTCTTTTAAATAATCTTCAATTCTGATTTTGATTCCGCAGCTTATGCCGCACCCCTCCCCTTCCTTACAGTGTCGCCTGATGCGGCCGCCTCTCTGTATTATAGCCGCCCGAGTGGTTACCGGGGCCCAAATTTTGTTGTGTAAGAAATAGAACCACTGTTACCTGCCATGCATGTCGTAAGAGGCGACTAAGGGAGTTAGGCTGAAATCGGATGCACGTGTCCTAAATATGTAGAAGTCAACCTGCTGCCTTGCAGGACGGCTGGGGACAGCCAAAGGCTAACGGAGAGCGAACCCAGTAAACGCTGGCTGAATCCGGACACATCACCGAAGGATAAGCACCAGAGCTCTAAATGGCACTGAAAATGTGACGAAACCCAGACAGGCTAAGGCTGCATGAATCAAATTTTCACATTAATTAATGAATTTATGGAGAGATCTGGTACATCGGTGTTTTAGGTGATCGCGAGAGAGAGAGAGAGAGTATCATAGCACGGCACGGCCATGTGTTGGGTTGTGTTCGAGCACACTTCCGTTAAGTCACAGTCCCCACGTCTCACTACTTATGTATCGAGCTCACTTCCGCTATGTCACAGTCCCCACGTCTCACTTAGTTAGTTTATTCCTTTCGAGCCAAAGGCGGCACATAGGCAGAGGTTTTAGATCTCTGATGATGCAAGTCTTTGCACAGTTGGAGATCTGCAATGGTTTACACCAAAAGTTTACCTTTTCTTGTTGGATGGTTCTTAAAAGTGGTCTTGGTCTTCCACGTTTTTTTCCAACCAGGTGACCTATTCAAAGACTGTTCGATTTAATCTCTTCGTCTGATCTAAGAACATGCTCTAAATATTCCACTTCGTTTTTTAATATTTGATAGGGTTGTTGGTTGTTCTATCTCTACTGTGTTGTTAGAAACGAAATCACTCCATTTAGTTTTAATAATTTTCGGAGACATTTATTCTCAAAGCTGTCCAGTTTCTTTCAATTTTCTGTTGATTTAACTTTCAAACCGTAGGTCAGACAGGAATCACATGACCTATAATTTAACTTGTATAACTGGTCTTGAGACTGCCAGATATTCGTTAATTTGGAAGGCACTAGCTGCTATAGCAATACGAGATTTATTTCATCGTGTCCAGTTGTTTGACACTTACTACCAAATATGTAAAATGTCAACTTCCAGGTTTGCTTTATTAGATGTTGTCTGTCGAGTTTGAGGTCCATAATGGTCTTGGAATGATCTGGGACCAACCGTTTTGCAAGTGTGCAAAAGATGCTCGTTAGTTGCAGGCTTGCTTGTTTGGTTGAATCAATTGGCCACTCTCGCAAGTCAAGATCCAAATAGTCTGCTACTTATGTTAATATAGATGATAGATAGAAGATATAGATAATTTAGAAATTTGAAGCAACAGAAACAATCTAATCTAAGAAAAAGAAAATTCAAAAAGGAGATATACCAAATTATATACAATTGCAATTTTATTGAAGCGAGGACACAAGAATAAATATCACAGCCAACATATCGATCGGCCTGTCTTTATCATGGCACATCAAACCAAATAAATCAAGCAAAGTTATGACAATGTTAGAAGATAAAATACAGGATGTCTGGTTACACAGAAAACGCACGCCACAGTTCGTAGCATCGCCGTCCCGTCAGCTGGTGATTGTAAATGTCAGATGTAGTCTCCGAGAGAGAGAGAGAGAGAGAGAGAGACAGAGAGAGAGAGAGAGAGAATGACGTGACTGCATGCCAAAAGCGGAAACTAGTCGTAAATGTAACCAAAATACATAAACTATAACAGATAACTGATTTTAGCACGTCGCCATGCAGACAATAAATGTGTTTTGCCGAAATGCGCAAATGTCGTTGTTAACTAACGATACAACATTATGTCGCACTTTGGCTAAAACACTCTAAACTCTTACGGTCAGCGGACTCAGGTAAAAATTATAGGAAATCAGCCCACAACGGTCGCATGACCTCGCATTTCAGTATTGTTGTATATAGACGAATTCATGTTAAAATCAACATAACATGCTAAATCAAAGTTATATTATGTTACAAGTTAAGTTTAACAATAAGGAATATCAGTATTATTAGTATTTTTCATCAATAAATAACCATAGACTCATAGAATTTAGAAATATTGCAAAAATGCGTGTAGTGTTCTATCGAACAAATATAAAATGACCACGTGTTAACCAATTTGTGGGATTTGTATACGATCCGAGCCTAAGAGCTATTGTACGCTGTGCCAATTATGCGCCTACAAGCAGACCAGCACATCCGATTTCTGCATCATTTTTATTTACTAGGTGGCTTCCTATGCCCCTACCTCAGTCGCCTCTTACGACTTGTAGGTTGTAGTGTTACTATTCTTTGCTCCCTATTGCAAGCCCCAGCAACATAGCAATGCACCGGCAACACATTCCACATGTAGTTATTTGTTTGATACTGTACATTGCTTATTCTCTGGTAATACAAACTAGACATGAAAATACTGTTGATCGTCTTGTTATTTAGCTGTCATTGAGATATTTATGTACACATTATCAACTGCACTGAAAAACATAATGTTACGAATTAAATATGTGTTCAGTTCTTATCTCCGCCGGTCGCTCGAGTGGTTACCGGGGCCTAAATTTGGGGTGTGAAGAACAGAACCACTGTTACCTGCCACGCATGTTGTAATAGGCGGCTAAGGAGGTTTGGATGAAATCGGATGCACATGTTCTAAACATGTAGAATTCTATGCGTTTAGGGCCTACCAAACCAATGTGCAACGTATACACGTTCTTGGCAAAGATCAAACATATCACAAAGAGTGATTAAAATTGGTTGTAAAGAACGAACGCAAAGAAGAAGAAGAAGTCGTGTGTTGTAATTATCAAATATATGTATTTATCTTCTTCTTCTTCTGCGTTCTTACTAGATTGGGATTTTGGATTCTCTAATAAAGGCAGCGGTCTGCCTCAGATTATCAGCCATGCCATACAGTTTGTCTTGGATGCTAGTCTAAGTGGGCCACCTTTTTTCTCAAGTCTGCATACTGGGGCAGTTCTGTAGGATATAATTCCTATGATTTCCGGTTTCCTGTTTGTGTCAACCTCTTCCCGCAGTAAGTTTTGGCCACCCTCGTGATGGTAGGTCTGACATTCTTACTGGGTGGCTAAATCCCCGAAGCAGATTGGCGACCGTAGAATCCGTTATCCCATTCCTCATTGTGAGGGGTCGTTGCCCCATGTTATGCGCCTTACGGCCTGGTGCATCCGTTTTCTGCAAGCATTTGTTTCGGGTTAGCATTCCCTAATGTATTTATCTTGAATTTATCCATCTATATTTCAATTTATCGATCCATCTATCTATTTTATACACCGGACCCCTTTTCTCCCTACACGAACACATACACATACATACACACACGCATTACGATTTCTCTTAAAATCAATGTCGTGACTTAAAAAAAAATAGTCTGGCATCAATCGGAAAAGTTTCAACCCCACGCAGCATAGCCAATGGCCCACTACTCTGTGCGTGCTCTCTGTTAGCATTCGTGCGCCACATCCGCCGATTTCTCCTCGTCCAGAACGTCACATTGTGTTTACCTAGACTACATAAGGTTCTCAGTAACGATAACTTGTGTAAAACTAATTTTTTTGTCAATCGTTACTTTTCGAATTGTATAATTAATAATACTTCCCTTTGAAAAATGTTAGAGGCTTGCTATTTGTTTGTAAATTTAGAAACTGATATTATTTTTAGGTGTAAAGCAGTAAAGAAACGTATGTATATATACTGCATTTAATTGGGGTGGAAACACTCGAAGAAATTTGAAAGTTTGTCTCCCTTGTGGGAGATGTCACAAGAGGTTACAGACCGAACCAATCACAGTTCTGGAAACTCGACACACTTCGTTTGTATTGTGTTCCTTGAACTGTGTGTTTGAACAATCGCGTGCGTTCTTGTGCTCTAGTTTATTCGTACTGCCGTGCCGGCTAACTCTCGGCAAAGATATGCGTGGAGTATAATCTGTAATATACAAGTCAGTGGTAAGTACATGATTTCTGGTAATTTTGTTCCGATTTGTCTAGAATATGCTTAGATAAAACAAATACTTATTGGTTCCTTTAGCTGATGCAGGTATGACATATTGTACAGTCGTACTCAAATGGTAAATCTTGGGGGGTAAACACGGTGTGAGAGTCACTAAGACGGCGTAGTCATGCTTTCATTACAATGCTAGCACCCCTGCGACGTCAAACTGTGTTGACTACTATTTTAACTCGGTCTTTACCATTAAAAGTCGTCCATTGCAAGCAATGATGACAACAAGTTCAGACGTGTGTTGATGCACATCTCTGGTATGACTAAGTCAAATCCTTTAACACAATCCCCTACTACTGGTACGGCAGACATGGTCAAGGTTAGACTTCTTCTTCTTCAAACGCTTCATTTCGACCACTTGTTAACACCTCTGTGACTTGTATGTGATCTGAGCCTAAGAGCGATTGTACGTTGTGCCAGTTATGCGCCAACAAGTAGACCAGCACATCCGATTTCTGCGATGCTTTTTATTCACTACGGTAGCTTCCTAGGTCCTACATCAGTCGCCTCTTACGACATGCCTTGTAGGTCGCAGTGGTACTATTCATTGTTTTCCTTACGGGCCCCGACACTTTAAGAATGTCTTTAACTCTTTTTTATGTCCATCAACCGATCGTCTGCCTCCTTCAAGCTTTTCATACATCAACTGTTTTGGATGCGTTTATCAGGGAAATCGAGCAGCGTGACTGGCCCATTTTACTTGGGTCTTCTGCAACAGTGTCTTGACGCTTGGATATTGGCTTTATGAAGACTTCGGTATCGGAAATGTTGTCACGCCAGGTTATTTTTAGCAGTATGCGAAGACAACTTGTCATAACAGGGGCTAGAAATTTGAGTCAATCATCCCATTAGCCACTACAGTGACTTTCCAATGAAGCACTTTCTTTCGCTTTGTGTTAACTCTTCCAATTCTTTATCATAACTGAACATAGTAAAATCTTTGTGTAATAACAATTCTGGTCTCATAAAACAATTACGGCCAGAACTCTGTAGCACTCATGATATTGAAAGAACTAAAAAAAAAAGAAAGGAAAGGAACCCATTTTCATACCATGTGATATATTGAGAAACCCTGTTTAGGCTTTTTTCTTCGCCCAACAGCACACGAATGGTGATGTGGTTAACATCAAACTTACCTCCGTTACTTGTATTGATTCTTTAAAAGATCTGCCGCCCGCGTGCCCAGCGTGTTCTTAGCACGTTGGACTACGGGTGACTAGTCCTCTGTAAGTGCGGGTTCAACTCCGCGGACTGGCAGAAAAGCTACAGGTTCCCCAGATTTACGGTGTTCGTGGCACCGAGCCGAAGGATTACGATGTCCATGACACCGAGCCGAAGAGCTTCAGCTCAAGTGCTTCTGAAAAAAAAAAAAGATCTGCCATATTGAGAGAGATGGTAGACATGCTGCACGATTAACAACGGGTTTTCTTCAAACTACACAAGCTTGTCTGTTCAGAAAGCAATGGAAACTACTGAACGTATAAGTTTGCCTAGAAAATCAAGACTCGTTTACTGTGGTTAATGGCGACGTCCATCTAAATGGTATCCACGAATTTCATTTTCACCAAAGTTTGTGCAACGTAGATGATGTCATACCCACTCTAACTTGTTAGACCCAGATGATCGTTGATTGACATCAGTGATTTCTTTGTATACGGTTGATTGGAACATATAATTAGTTTTATATATATATATATTATTTTATATATAATTTACAGTGAACAAGTTCATGCTATTGTAAATATGAAGGCCGTGTCGTTAATCGGTGAATACATATAGTATTATCGATTTAAAGGAAGACTGCAGTAAAACTATAGCGATAACCATGGCTCTGAAGTGGTGTCGCACATATAATACACATATGATGGTGATGTACAGTGATGGTTCAGTGATTCGAGGCAAGGGAAGTGCATGGTCATTTTCTGCAAGCTCGAGATGCAAAACTGTCAAGGACGACATCGGCGCCTCCTGCTATAAGTGACGATGACGGCAATAACCATGACTGAAGGGGTTACGTTCACACATGCGTGCATACTGAACGACTTAATGGATATGCTCAGGAAAATTCAGAATATGACATTATAAAGAATAAATTCCTTGACACATTGAGCACACCCAGAATGGCATATTTCACCTTTATTTTTGTACCACGACATTTAGGGTACAATCAGTGGCGAGCTTAGAGAGGGCCGGGCCCACCAAAAATAATATGTAACGCGCCTTTATTATTTAATAAATTAAAATATAACCTAACCCAAAGCCATGATTTTCCGAAAATTTGTGTCTGGCCCACCAACAAAAACGATCACGAGCCGCCACTGGGTACAATGCAATGAACGAATATAATCATCTGGTCGATACAGTAGTGGTCGAGGAAGTAGACGGTTTGTAAGTTCATCTTCTGCTTAATCATAATACATTCAGTGTCATTCTATCAGTATTTAAGCTCCTCACTCCTACAATCCAGGTGACCATCTCTAGCAACTTCATCTCTGCGACGAAGTTTCTGTTAACGGAAATGGAATTCTATACTTTCTGTTATGAGATGAATCATCAGGATTCATTTATTCACTAGCGTGTTTCTGTCCTTTTGCCTTTAAAAAACCCTTCTAACTGTAAAACTGATAACCTTAATGAAGGATATGTTGTTTTTTTTTAAAATTTATGTACGGTTTTTTTTTTGGCGAGAATCATGTATTTATTTGTTTTCCCGAAGGTCACAACACACTACATATAGACTCTGACAAAGATATTACAACGGTTAAAAATCTTTATCAAAGTCTATAATTAGTGTGCTGTGACATTCGTTACTTTTGTTGTATCGTTTGCTTGATAAAGGCCTTTTGGTCGAAACGTTGCTGTATATTGTCATTAAATTTGTATTTTGTAAAACTACAGTATTTTGTTGTTACGTGTTTGGTCATTCTACATAGTTTTACTGCAGTCTCCATTTATATTAAGAATAAAAGATCTACGATTCAATGTTTGTGTTGACGATTTCCTCGTAGCACGCCATCGAATCTAATGTATTATGTGCGCTCTTCTTCCTATAATTAAAACTTGGTCATGTAAATCTGTGGTAGGGGATTGTGTTCTAGGAATGAACTCTACAGTCACTTCCAACACACCAGAAAGAGGTGCAACAGCACACTTCTGAGGCTATGGTCATCATCGCTTGCTATGGGCGGCTATTATATTAATATTGCTATTATTATTATTATTATTATTATTATTAATAACAGATTTAACTTAATTTTTGTGGTTTATAAGTTTACTAGCAGTTTTACCCGTTCTTCGCACGAGGAATTTAGTATAAATCTATTTGTAAAGTTGTTTTCGGAATCGGAATGAAATATGGTCAGATACGGTTAGAATGAAATACCAGGTTTTACTAGCAATCGGAATGAAATATGGTCAGATACAGTTAGAATGAAATACCAGGTTTTACTGGCAATCGGAATGAAATATGGTCAGATACGGTCAGAAAGAAATACCAGGTTTTACTAGCAATCGGAATGAAATACGGTCAGATACGGTTAGAATGAAATACCAGGTTTTACTAGCAATCGGAATGAGATACAGTTAGAATGAAATACCAGGTTTTACTGGCAATCGGAATGAGAAACATGCCCCGTTACCTCAAAGTCGACTTCTTCCACATTCAAAATAAAACGTTTTGTCTCCATGACAGTTCGAAAACTTTGTCGGTTGGCCAGATAAGATTAAAATAAACTCATTCCGACTGCCAGTAAAACCTGATACAATTGAATTTCCGTGAAAATTGAAAAATAACAATTGGCAAATTAAATTTATTCAAATTAATATCTTATCGATGTGTTTAAAAATTTTTAAATTAAAATTGGCCGAGAGTGAGATTGAACATGTTGTATTCAGGATATCAGTCAAGCATCTTATGCATTCGTCTACAGAAATGACACCTTGAAATACCAATAAATATGTTAGTATTCGTGTGAAACGAATATCCAGTCCTTCGAAACTAAATGCTACAGAAAGATCCTACGAATATCATGGACAGAAAAAGAAAGAACACTGATGTCCTGAAAGAACTAAATTTTAAACAGAATTGGCTGATAAACAACATACTATACAGAAATATGTGATACTTTGGCCACATTAAGCGTCACGATGGCCTGGAAAAAACAATATTAGAGGGAAGGGTCCCTGGACGCAGAGGCAGACCCAGAAGAAGATGACTACAAGATATTAACGAAACCATGAATATAACCATCGACGAAGTGGGTGAACTGGCTAGAGACAGTGAATTTCAGATACGCTGCAAAGAGAGCAACGTCCTATAAAGGATACGCACCTTGATGATGATGATTCTGTGATGTGCGAAAGACGTCACCGGACTATAACAATATGATCGCTTTGCGCATCACGTGACCGCTAACGTCGTGAAAACATTGAAAAACACTTTCAGCGATTTCTACGCAGAATGACCATGTGCGTTAAGTTGGAAATATGGTTATAGAAAAGAACAAATAGTTCAGTTTGATAATTTTCCCCTCTTCGTATCTCTGAAAGCTACCTTCTTGCCAAATTTCAAGTCCGTGGGGTGTCCAGATAATCTTCAAACAATTGAGACAGACATACAATGTAATTCTACTGATTCTTCTATAAATATATAAAACACTAATTACAAAGTATTTAGTTTTACAAATTACAAAACATGACAAAATACAGCAAGTTTCGACCAACAAGCTTTATTCAAAACACGTATACAAATATATACTGTATAAATATAGAGCAGATTCGTCCATTTTATGTACATTTGTATAGTGAATGCACATTGAACGGATTGGTTTAACACATAAGCGTTCCCCTATCGACTCGGACATAAGAGGGTTCTGGGTTCAATCCCACACACGATGCTCCACACATGAGAGCAGAAATTGGATCCCTTCTTCCTGCACATTAGGGTCTAGAAATGTGAAGTGATAGGCACTTCATATCCTAATGTCTAAAAAGGCTACGGGAAATTTTAAAAAGAGACAAATTAGCCAATTATTCTTTCAGTATACCATTCCTTGTTTTTGCACTAATGAAGAAATGATAGTTCTCTCTTAAACAAACATTCGCTCATTACAACACTCAAGCACTTCATGAACTGATCTTGATAAAATAATGAAGATAAGTATCACAGTAATTTACCAAGTAAAACTGCAATTACTCGATAAGCAGTGGGATAAGTATCACAGTAATTTACCAAGTAAAACTGCAATTACTCGATAAGCAGTGTATGAATGAAAATGAACATCGTGGCATATACAGGTCGTCTCCATCAACCGCAGTAAACGAGTCGCTAATTTTCTATGCACCACTTATACGTTCAGTAGTTTCCATTGCTTTCTGAACGTTGGAGTCTATTTTACTATTCGTAAAATCCACGCCAACAAATTTGCTTCCAAACTACCCGACGCGGTGTTTCAACCAGGTACGCTTGGGTTGTGGTCGAACTTGTTACCGCTAAGCCACAGATGCCCACCGATGAATCATCATCATCATCAAATAGCTTGTCCTGAACAGAATTTTGCCACCCCAACAGTCCTCCGGAACTTCTCTCTCTCATAGGCCAGATGTCCTGCCTCTGCAGCCGTCATGGTTAAACCAGCAGTTACATCCTGAATCCATCTTCTCCGTGGTTCCTGTTCTTCTCTTTGCCCGTATGCCTCCTTCCATGATGGTTTTCTCCAACCCTTCATGTCTTTTTTATATGTCCAAAATAATTCAATTTTCTCTTTCGTATTTGTAGCATCAGCCAGTTTTCTTTGATTTTGAGTTCTTTCTGGATAGATCTATTTGTTCTCTGTCCAAGATATACGGAGGACTCTTCTATAATACTTATATTCGAAAGCACACATACGTTTTTCCACTTACGTTTTATTAAATATCCATGCTTCACACCCATATGTTGCCACTGGGAATATGCATGCTCTTAGTATTCTGATCTTTGTTTTCTTATCAGTTCCTTCCATACTGTTTTTAGTTGTTTAATTTTTAAAAGCCATGTTTGTTCTTCTTTAATTTCCTTCATCCTATTTCCATCTGTTGTTAGTAGTGAATGAATACGTAACATAACTTCCATTTTCCCTCTCTCTATCTCTAGCCTGTGACGCCTTTGGCGCTTAGTGAAGCAACAAATGTACATCCTTCTTCTCTGCTCTTGACCGTTCTCTGTATTGTGTTCAAACTGTGATTTCTTTCTTTCAGTTCTTGTTCTACTGTTCTCCTCCTCATGTCGTTTTGGGTATTCCACGTTTCGGGTTACCCTCTGGTGTCCCTCTCAATGCAGTTTTTTGTCACATAGTTATTTTCCGCGTATCACATATCTAATCCATCTCCAGTGTCTCTTTTAGAGGATGGTGCTCATATTCTCTTGTTGACAGTGTGCAAGCATTCTTGGTTAGAGATAGTATTTGGCCAGAACACGTAAGATCTTTCGCAGACAAATTGTATTGAAGGTGGAGAGTTTGGAATTTTATTAATCATTTCTACTTGCTTTGTTATGTCTGTATGATCGTAGTATAACACACTATGCGTGAATTAACTAGCAATAACACTGCGAGTACGAATACCCTAGTGCTATATTGATCCACTACTTCTGTATGGCAGAGAAGCATGGACAATTAACAATCAATCAATACGATCATTGGAAGTCACAGAGATGTTGTTTTACAGAAGAATGCTGAACATTCCATGGACAGCGAAGAAAACACAGAGGAGGTTTTAAATCAGGCCTGCACACAAAGAAACCTTATCAAAAGAACAAAATGCAGGCAAATTACGGTTCTTCAGGCATATAATGCGAAGAGAATGTTTAGAACATTTGGTGACAACAGGTAAAATTCAGATAAGGAGAGATCGTGAAAGACAGAGGGAGAAGATGTTGGATGGTCTGATATCATGGTTCGACACAAGATCGACCTCAGAACTGATTACATGCACCAATCAGAGAGAGTTGTGGAGAGACGTGATCGCCTACGCCGGCAGGTATGGTACTTGATTGATTAATGATCCCAGTAATAGATTTCACAGTGAGAGGGGATTTTTTCTGACTATGTGGCTCTCAGCTTGATCCAGCCTGAAATGATTACCACCCTGAAATGATTACCAGCCTGAAATGATTACCACCCTGAAATGATTACCAGCCTGAAATGATTACCAGCCTGAAATGATTACCATCCTGAAATGATTACCAGCCTTAAATATTACCAGCTTGAAATGATTACCAGCCTAATGATTTACATGAGGATCTGAAATTATTATCCAGCCTGAAATGATTACCAACCTGAAATGATTACCAACCTGAAATGATTACCAGCCTGATATGATTACCAGAGAAACACTGAGAAATAAAGGTGGCCAGCGTGATGCTCCGATCGCTTTCTTATACAGGGAAATCGCAGTGGCAGTGCTCGAACTCCGTAGCATGGCGAGGGTCACCGATGTAATTTAGAAGATAGTAAACTATTTTGCAGGAATTTTATTTTTAAATCTTTCTAGTGAATTTCCACGGGGAGTGGCTTTCCAGCCTGCTCTTCTCGATTTTTAAAAACTGCTAATGGTTCTTTTACGTACTCAACTATAAAATGGGACTTACGTTTTATCGTCCATCTCCGATAGGACTAGGAACTCTATCTTACCTGCGCTTAGGTCAAAGATCTCTTGAAGAATATTCCGACCCTTCCAGGATGGAACTAACCGTGTACCTTTGGAACGAGTTACGAGCACCAAACCTCTTCGATACACAGATATGTAGATCACTGCTTCAGTAGCCACACACGTTTGTTACCAAAACAAACCATCTCTCTCTCTCTCTTCTCTTTGCCTTTTACCCCGGATTAGGGCATAGGCCCTCAACCAACTCATGCCAAGTCTTCCTATCTCTAGCTATCTCATGTAGCTCCCTCCAACTCTTCTTTATATTGTTGATCTCCGCCTCCAAATCTCGTCTCCATGTATTTCTCGGCCTCCCTTCTTTCGCTGTCCCTGTGGGTTCCAGGCAAGGACTCTTTTTGTTATATTCCTCCGGTTTTCGCAAAGTGTGTCCTATCCAGCGCCAGCGTCTTTTTCAACCTGTTCGTTCACTGGAATATGTCTTGTTCTCTCCATAAGCTCCTCATTTGTGACCCTATCATACCATCTTATTCCCTCTATTCTGCGCAGACACCAGCTGATGAATGTTTGCAATTTATGCGCTATTGTTTTAGTTGTTCTCCGTGTTTCTGACCCATACAGTAGAACTGCTATAATATTATAGTTAAATATCAAAACAAACCATACTGTATAATAATTATTTTGAAAAAATATGCGTGCTAATAATTAACTACCACTCTGGAAAAATAAATTTGGTATTTCTCTCATGAAATGAATAGATACTTGAATATATTAATTGCTTACATTTGTATTAATTTGCCTAGTGGAACTCATTTTAATGTGATATATAATTTTCTATAATTGTGATCCAGAAAATGGACTATAGTTTTCACTGAATGACACTAGATGTTTTAGTACTGTAAGGAGTTCCTGCTGCCCCATCTCTCTCACGTGTCAGTTTCGTATATATGTCTCTTCAATATTTGTAAAAACTTGGACGTCCTTGAATCTTCTTCAAGATTCAAGGACGTCAAGTTTTACAAACATTTGTCGTCACACTGCTACTGGGTTGTTGCCAAGTGTCGTGGTTTTACGTTTTTGTCTTGCGCTGTTCTCGTGGCTTGGTTGATTGTTATATTTGCTCTTTGACAGGATTCTGCTATGCCATCTAATCAGTGACGGCTCGTGATAATTTTTGTTGGTGGGGCCGGATAAATATTTTAGGACAAATCATGGTTCTGTGTTAGATTATATATTACTATTTACATATTAGTTATACATGATTTTTGGTGGGGCCCGGTCCCACTGGCCCTTAATGACGAACCGCCACTGCATCTAATTATCTTTTTCTGCTATGCCTTCTAATCATCTTTTTCATGGTCTTCCTCTTGCCTTCCTTCTTGATGTTCTGTTGTAGAAGACTATGTATACTGTGGAGGTTGGATGCATTCTTATAAAGTGGCCAAACCACTTCATTCTTTGTTTCTCAATGTAATTCATGCAAGATCCTTGAATGCTTGTTCAAAATGAGCTTCTCTGAGTTTGTGTATTACATATATACGTCTCTGAATGTGTGTACAGTAGTGGCGGTTCTGAATGCTTGTACAACGTAGGAGACTCTGAATGTCTGTACATCGTGGACGTCTCTGAATATTAGTATAAAATGTGCGTCCCTGAATGTTTGTATATTAGTATATATATATGGAACTGCAGTAAAACTATTTGATTGGCAAAACACTAATTACAAAGTACTGTAGTTTTACAAATTACAAAAACAATGACAAAATACAGCAACGTTGCGACCAACAAGGCCTTTATCAAGCAAACGAACAAACAGGAGTGACAAATTAAAATGAAACACAAATAGACGACCAAATACAAACGTATCTAATGAAATATGATTTAACATTAGAGTTAAATATCAAAACAAACCATACTGTATAATAATTATATAGCGCATAATATGATTTTTATTAGATACGTTTGTATTTGGTCGTCCATTTGTGTTTCGTTTTAATTTGTCACTCCTGTTTGTTCGTTTGCTTGATAAAGGCCTTGTTGGTAGAAACGTTGCTGTATTTTGTCATTGTTTTTGTAATTTGTAAAACTACAGTACTTTGTAATTACGTGTTTTGCCTATGTTTGTATAATGTGACAGGCTCTGAATGTGTATTCGATAAGGGAGACTGATTGTTTGTATAACGTGACAGGCTCTGAATGTGTATTTGATAAGGGAGAATGAATGTTTGTATAATGTGACAGGCTCTGAATGTGTATTCGATAAGGGAGAATGAATGTTTGTATAATGTGACAGGCTCTGAATGTGTATTCGATAAGGGAGACTGAATGCTAGTATAATATATGCATCTCTGAATGAATGTATTTTTACATGGGCACTCTAAATTTGTGTATAACTTAACCGCCTCTAAATGTGTACAACATGGGTGGCTCTGAATGTTTGTACAACGTGGGAGACTCTGAATGTGTGTACAAAGAGGGAGGCTCTGAATGTTAGTATAACAAGTGCGTCTCTGAATGTATGTTTACATCGACACTGAGTTTGTAGTTTGTGTATAACATAACCGCTTCTGAATGCTTGTACATCGTGGGGCTCTGAATGTTTGTACAGCGTGGGCGATCTGAATGCTGTACAACGTAGGAGGCTCTGATTGCTTGTACAACGTGGGCGGCTCTGAATGCTTGTACAACGTCGGCGGCTCTGAATGCTGTACAACGGGGAGGCTCTGAATGCTTGTACAACGTGGGCGGCTCTGAATGCTTGTACAACGTAGTCAGCTCTGTATATTTGTCGTAGGCAGCTCTGAATATTTGTCGTAGCCACCTCTGAATATTTGTCGTAGGCAGCTTTGAATATTTGTTGTAGGCAGCTCTGAATATTTGTTGTAGGCAGCTCTGAATATTTGTCGTAGGCAGCTTTGAATATTTGTTGTAGGCAGCTCTGAATATTTGTTGTAGGCAGCTCTGAATATTTGTTGTAGGCAGCTCTGAATATTTGTCGTAGGCAGCTCTGAATATTTGTTGTAGGCAGCTCTGAATATTTGTTGTAGGCAGCTCTGAATATTTGTTGTAGGCAGCTCTGAATATTTGTTGTAGTCTGAATATATGTTGTAAGCAGCTCTGAATATTGTCGTAGGCATCTCTGAATATTTTTGTAGGCAGCTCTGAATATATGTTGTGGCAGCTCTGAATATATGCTTAAGCAGCTTTGAATATATGTTTAAGCAGCTTTGAATATTATAAAGCAGCTTTGAATTTTGTCGTAGGCAGCTCTGAATATTTGTCGTAGGCAGCTCTGAATATTTGTCGTAGGCAGCTCTGAATATTTGTCGTAGGCAGCTCTGAATATTTGTTGTAGGCAGCTCTGAATATTTGTTGTAGGCAGCTCTGAATATTTGTTGTAGGCAGCTCTGAATATTTGTTGTAGGCAGCTCTGAATATTTGTTGTAGTCTGAATATATGTTGTAAGCAGCTCTGAATATTTGTCGTAGGCAGCTCTGAATATTTGTTGTAGGCAGCTCTGAATATTTGTTGTAGGCAGCTCTGAATATTTGTTGTAGGCAGCTCTGAATATTTGTCGTAGGCAGCTCTGAATATTTGTCGTAGGCAGCTCTGAATATTTGTTGTAGGCAGCTCTGAATATTTGTTGTAGTCTGAATATATGTTGTAAGCAGCTCTGAATATTTGTTGTAGGCAGCTCTGAATATTTGTCGTAGGCAGCTCTGAATATTTGTTGTAGGCAGCTCTGAATACTTGTCGTAGGCAGCTCTGAATATTTGTTGTAGGCAGCTCTGAATATTTGTCGTAGGTAGCTTTGAATATTTGTCGTAGGCAGTTCTGAATATTTGTCGTAGGCAGCTTTGAATATGTGTACAACGTGGGAGGAACTGAATGTTTGTGTAACATATGCGTCTCTGAATGTACATTTTCTTCTTCTTCTTCTGCCTTCTCATTAGATAGATTAGGATTCTGGATTTTCTCATAAATGTCACCGTCTGTCTGAGATTGTCAGCTACGCCACACAGTTTGTCTTGGACGTTGGTGTATGTGGGCCACCTCTTCCTGCATAGATAAACCTCCAAGGTAGAACGGCGTCCCCCAGACACCGTTATCTTATTCCTAATTGTGAGAGATCGTTGCAACATGTTATGCAACTTACGGCGTGGTGTATCCGGTTTCTGCAAGCATTTGTTTTGGATTAGCATTCCATAGAATGTAAATTTAACACGGACACTCTCAGTGTGTGTATAACATGGATGTCTATAAATATGTGTAAAACGTGGGTGACTATGTACGTTTGCACAACATGGCCGTCTCTTAATGTGTCTTCTTTGCGTTCGTTCTTTACGACTAATTTTAATAACTCTTTGTGATATGTTTGATCTTTGCCAAGAACGTGTATACGTTGCATATTGGTTTGTTAGGCCCCTAAACTAATAGACTTCTACACGTTTAGGACACATGCATCCGATTTCATCCGAACCTCCTTAGTCGCCTCTTACGACATGCGTTGCTGGTAACAGTGGTTCTATTCTTTACACCCCAAATTTGGGCCCCGGTAACCACTCGGACGTCTAAATGTCTGTAAAACGTGATTGACTCTGTATGCTTGCCCAACATTGACGTATGTCTTTAAACGTGGGTGACTGTACATTTGCTCAACATGAGCGTTTCTGAATGCTTGTACAACAGAACGTCTCTGATTGTATGTACACCAGGAACATCTCTGAATGTGTGTGTAACATTGACGACTGAATGTTTGCAAACACAGTGGTAAGCGGAAGTGGCAAACAGGTGAGAATGACAGATAATAATTGAACAGGTAAATACAGTTTATAAAGGCAGGTAATAACCAGGAAGTAAAAACATTGAATACGTGATGCCTCTATTTCTTTTCCTGGTTTCGTTCTAGCACTGAGTTTATAAAACGGCCATTAGAATTATTTTATCGCAATTGTACAAATCTTCGTAGAACCACTTTTATAAACCACAGAATAAACGCTTTTATAAACCGCTGTAGAAACACTTGTTTAACCGCTATTGAATCATTTGTCGAAACCGCTGTAAAACCAGCTTCTAAAACCGCGGTAAAACCACCTTTATAAACCGCTGTAAAACCAGCTTTTAAAACCGCAGTAAATTCAGCTTTATAAACCGCTGTAGAAACACTTTTATAAATCACCATAGATTTAGTTTTATAAACCGCCGAAGAACTACTTTTTATAAAATGCCGAAGTACTACTTTTATAAACCACTGTAAAACCACTTTTATAAACCGGTGTAGAATAAATTTTATAAATGGCTGTAGAATCACTTTTATAAACCGCGGTAAAACCAGTTTTATAAACCACGGTAAAACTAGTTTTAAAGACCACTGTTATAAACTGCTACAAAACTATTCTTATAAACCGCAGTAGAATCACTTTTATAAACCACTTTGGGACCACTTTTATAAACCTCTGTGAAAACCATTTGTATAAACCAGTGTTAAACCATTTTTCTAATCCTATGTAAAACCACTTTATAAACCTCTGTATAATCATATTCATAACAGCTGTAAAACCGCTTTTATAAATCACAGCTACCTCTGAAGTCGGCGAAGGGACGCCTACAAGGCAGGGGGACACCAGTCAAATGGTATAAATAGGCTTTCATGCAGAAATAAGCCAGAAACGCCATACCAGGCATCATGGCTAACGTTTGAATTCACAGCGGTTGAAACCAGGAGTAGAATAAATCACAATAGAACCACTTCATGAACCACTCTTTGTACTGATTTTGTTCAACTTTATCCATTCGAATGTAGATATGTTTACAGTAAAGCTGTTATATTTGGGAACTTTTAAAGAATATATAATTTCGTCCTTCGGTTTTTGTTCGCATCCGCACTTTCTGTTATTTCATTAAGGTAGATTTATATAGCAGAGATCAACAATATAAAGAATAATATACAGAAGAGTTGGAGAGGAACTGCAGGAGATAGCTAGAGATAGGAAGACTTGGCATGAGTTGGTTGAGGGCCTATGCCCTAATCCGGAGTAAAAAGGCAAAGAGAGAGAGAGATTTATATAGGATTTCGCCCGTGTTGTACCGAGGTTCACAAGGAAAGCAAAGAATAGTACCACTGCGTCCTACAAGGCATATCGTAAGAGGCGACTGATGTAGGACCTAGAGAAGCTACTCTAGTAAATAAAAAGCATCGCAGAAATCGGATGTGCTGGTCCACTTGTAGGCGCATAACTGGCACAGCGTACAATTGCTCTTAGGCTCAGATCACATACAAATCACACATATTGGTTAACAAATGGTCAGTAGGGAGCGTTCGAAGAGTTAGAGAAAGGAGAATGTAAGCTGATAATTGAGGAGATGGCCCGTCGCTTGTTTGTGCTTAGGGTTCCATGAACAATTAATCTGCCTCTGGAGAAGGCTGGAATGAATAGCGAGGGACACTGACAATAAGGAAACCAAGCCTTCACGCAAAAATCAGTCAGAAGCTCCATGCTGGTCATCTGACTACGCTTGAGTTTATATTATGCAAACGAGAAGAAGACAAATCTGTCACCGAACTTGTATGTTCTGTATCTCACTTGTTTAGGTAATAGCTCTTCTGAAATTATTTAGCTTTCATTCTTAACATAAGCACTTCAAGATTATAATCTTTAATGCCAGATATCTCTCGCTGTTTCTCATAAGATATTTCTTGCTGTTTTGTCACAAGATATTTCTTGCTGTTTCTCATTAGATATTTCTTGCTGTTTTCTCACAAGTTATTTCTTGCCGTTTTCTCACAAGATATTTCTTGCTGTTTCTCATAAGATATTTCTTGCTGTTTTCTCACAAGATATTTCTTGCTGTTTTCTCATAAGATATCTCTCGCTGTTTCTCATAAGATATCTCTCGCTGTTTCTCATAAGATATTTCTCGCTGTTTCTCATAAGATATTTCTTGCTGTTTTGTCACAAGATATTTCTTGCTGTTTCTCATAAGATATTTCTTGCTGTTTTCTCACAAGATATTTCTTGCTGTTTTCTCACAAGATATTTCTTGCTGTTTTCTCACAAGATATTTCTTGCTGTTTCTCATAAGATATTTCTTGCTGTTTTCTCACAAGATATTTCTTGCTGTTTTCTCATAAGATATCTCTCGCTGTTTCTCATAAGATATCTCTCGCTGTTTCTCATAAGATATTTCTCGCTGTTTCTCATAAGATATTTCTTGCTGTTTTGTCACAAGATATTTCTTGCTGTTTCTCATAAGATATTTCTTGCTGTTTCTCACAAGATATTTCTTGCTGTTTTCTCACAAGATATTTCTTGCTGTTTTCTCACAAGATATTTCTTGCTGTTTTCTCACAAGATATTTCTTGCTGTTTTCTCACAAGATATTTCTTGCTGTTTTCTCACAAGATATTTCTTGCTGTTTCTCACAAGATATTTCTTGCTGTTTTCTCACAAGATATTTCTTGCTGTTTCTCATAAGATATTTCTTGCTGTTTTCTCACAAGATATTTCTTGCTGTTTTCTCACAAGATATTTCTTGCTGTTTCTCATAAGATATCTCTCGCTGTTTCTCATAAGATATTTCTCGCTGTTTCTCATAAGATATTTCTTGCTGTTTCTCATAAGATATTTCTTGCTGTTTTCTCACAAGATATTTCTTGCTGTTTCTCATAAGATATATCTCGCTGTTTCTCATAAGATATTTCTTGCCGTTTTCTCACAAGATATTTCTTGCTGTTTTCTCATAAGATATTTCTTGCTGTTTTCTCACAAGATATTTCTTGCTGTTTCTCACGATATATTTCTTGCTGTTTTCTCACGAGATATTTCTTGCTGTTTTCTCATAAGATATTTCTTGCTGTTTTCTCACAAGATATTTCTTGCTGTTTTATCACAAGATATTTCTTGCTGTTTTATCACAAGATATTTCTTGCTGTTTTCTCACTAGACATTTCTTTCTGTTTTCTCACAAGATATTTCTTGCTGTTTCTCACAAGATATTTCTTGCTGTTTTCTCACAAGATATTTCTTGCTGTTTTCTCACAAGATATTTCTTGCTGTTTCTCACAAGATATTTCTTGCTGTTTTCTCACAAGATATTTCTTGCTGTTTTCTCACAAGATATTTCTTGCTGTTTCTCACAAGATATTTCTTGCTGTTTTTTTACAAGATATATCTTGCTATCTTTCAGACGATATATTTTTTTCATTTTTCCCGACGTAAAAAGAGCCCAATCTACAACCCACCGCGTACCTAGAGTCGTCGATGATATGATTTTTCGAGCACAGAATCGACCTAGAGATAGCTGGATACGTACCATTGGGGTAATATAACTTACCGGATTAGAGCAACCTGTGACCTCCAAGAACAATAGCGCAGGCGTCAGAGCAACCAACGTGATCAATGTTGATGATGGATTGCGAATGAGACCTGCAAATAATAGTTCACAGCATGTTGGTAAAAATAGAAGTAAAAAAGTGTAATAGAAGAAGTAGACTTTCACAGGTGTATACCAAACACACCTGTGATATACACACCTGGGAGATGTTCTTTGTGCTTTCCTTAACCACGTACTCGGCTTACGTATACAACTCTATTCCGGATCTATGAAATCCTATCTCCCACTGCTTATATTTCTGGATCCGTCTCAAGCATGGATGTCTATATACTGTTTTGAGTAGTCTACTTTCAGACAAACATGACATTTCAATTTTACTTCAGTTTAGACAGGAAGCTTCTGGAAGAAAACAAGCAAGCCGACCCCACATTTACACCATGTTCAGAATAAAATTCGGATCTCAGAAGCGGCTACTTAACAAGTTTGAAGACATCATTAAAGTTGATGGTGGGTTGTCGTGACCACAAGTGAGGACATTTTTTAATCCGCTCATAACATTACAATCTGCTATTGTCGAGGAAGTATGTTTAAGATGTGTTTATAGTATGTCTGTCTGTCTGTCTGTCTGTCTGTCTGTCTGGCTGGCTGGCTGTCTGTCTGTCTGTCTTTCTGTCTTTCTGTCTTTCTGTCTGTCTGTCTGTCTGTCTGTCTGGGGCCGAGGGCAAGGCTCAAGTGCCACTGGATCATTGAAGAAGAAGTCTAGTTGAAACATTTCTTGAAAAATAGTAGTCGGAGTTAAGGAGTTCGTGCTTTGTGCAGTGTTCTCGGCACATGGCATGTCATCTCTGCCGACAGGGACGGAATCATATGGGAAAACCCGGTGCAATGAAGTCAATACTTCGCCTATGGACTTTGAATAACAGAAAGATGGTGTCAGAGGTGAGTTTGCAATCTAAAAAAGGGTGGTTTTAAGGCGAACGAATGACTTCATTGCACCGGGTTTCCAATATGACTCCGTTCCTGTTGACAGAAATGACACACCATCTGCCAAGTGTGTTACACAAAGCACGAACTCCGTAGTTTCAACAACAATCCTAAGAGACTTATTAAAAAAATTGCACATTTGTCTTGGTCCGGATTTCAACCGACAACCTTCAGAACGATAGATACACGTCTTAACATATATATATACCAGCGAGAGTTGGAAAATGTATCAATCCTAACATATGCCAGCGAGAGTTGGAAAATGTATCAATCCTAACATATGCCAGCGAGAGTTGGAAAATGACTAAAGATATAGAAAGCAAGTTGAATGCATTTGAAAATAGATGTCTGCGAAAAATAATGAATATAAAAGGAACGAATTCAGAAGAAGTGATGAAATCAGAGACATGTCTGGTCAACCTCTAGTGACAACTGTTATAAGAAAGAGAAGATGGATATATGTTGGGCACACCTTGAGGAGAAATTATCAACGAATATCAAAGCAGGCATTGAAGTGGGATGCAAAGGGTTCAAGAAGAGAGGTCGACCTAAGGAGACCCTGAAGCGAACTTTGCTGAGAGAGGCAGGAAATATCGGTCTCAGTTCCATGGAGGAGATTGAGCGAGTTGCTCAGGATAGAGCGGTATGGAGAAATTACTTGCAGGCCCTATGCAACGTATAATGGTACGAGAGGAATTATTATTATTATATATATATATATATATATATATATATATATATATATATATATATATATATATATACACACAGGGTGTTCAAGATAATTGCAGCCCCATTGACAATTCGAAACTTGCCAGGTACACATTGAGTTGTGTTTATTTACTATTTAAACCGGTTCTGACTAGCTCGTACTACGTCACATTCGTTCATCGCCCCTTCCCGCACTACAATTACACACCATCACACAACCTTGACCTATACTACGTCATAACTGAACCTTCTCATTTCCATACATATATGCCAGATTAGCTCCATTCACGGGCTACTTTTAAGTTGAACACCCTGTGTATATATATATATATATATATATATATATATATATATATATATATATATATATTAGTAGGCTTTGATCAGCGGTTGCTGAATGCACAGGTGTTTAGTGCATGATATATGATGTTGACTACTTTAGACGTGTGATGGTAATAACACAAACTCTTCTCTTGGTAGGTTATTTCATATTTATTGATGTTATTTGTAGCAGTTGTTTACCAACACATCTGCTGTGTCCAGTGTTTATATCGGTCTCCTATGTTGTCACTATCGTCGCTAAGCAGTCATAACTAATCTACGTCAAACTAGTCTCGTTCTAGTGCTGCTATTCTCATTATAGTGCGCAGCTTTGGTGTGCAAACCCTACGGTGTCTCCTTATACTATCTAGCTCGTTTCTACTATCCTATCTACTTGTCTAGTATGAGGCTCTCTGTCCTGGGGCAATGGCTGTATGGCCTGGCATAGCCACCCCTCCAACTATATATATATATATATATATATATATATATATATATACATATAGCCATATAAATGGACGGATAGATGGATGGATGGATGGACAGACAGACAGACATATATATATATATATATATATATATATATATATGAGAGAGAGAGATAGATATATAAATAGATGGATGGATGGATGGATGGATGGATGGATGGGTGGATGGATGGATGGGTGGGTGGGTGGGTGGATGGATGGATGGATAGATGTATTAGATACGTCATCATCATCAGTCATTGATGCGCTAAAAAGCACATAAAACAAAGCCAAAAAAATGTCAACTCAATTCAATCTTGTACTTTTCTTTCGACCTCAAACTTCGACTTATGCATGTCTTTGCACACTGTTTACAAAATGCTCTTTCATATGCCTCTACACCTCGATTTTCCCACTGTCCCTGCGGTATCTACTGCATTACATGTTTGGGCAGTCTATCTTGTCTATATTAATATATATATATATATTATACAGGGTGTTCAAGATAAAAGCGGCCCCATTGACAAATCGAAATTTGCCAGATAACCTATCGCGTTGTGTTTATTTACTATTTAAACCGGTTCTGACTAGCTCGTCCTACGTCACATTTGTTCATCGCCCTTTCCCGCACTACAATTACGCACCATCACACAACCTTGACCTATACTACGTCATAAATGAATCTTCTCATTTCCATACATATATGCCAGATTAGCTCAATTCATAGACTGCTTTTAAGTTGAACACCCTGTATTATATATATATATTATACTGATAATTATTATCTAATTAATAAATACATTGATATTGAAATCAGACAGGCTTGATGCGTTTACATTTGTATTATAAATGTATCGATGTCGTGATTGTTCGATTACATACAAATGACACTTTTATCATGTCGAGTTAGTAAAAGAAGCTCTCGTGTCTTGAGACATTAAGCACATCATCTTGTCTTACTTTATTAGGGAACGGTTTGATATGAATTTTTGCAATGATTGATAGCTGTCATTTCTGACATTCAATTAAAAAATTAAGTAGTAGAATAACTTGAGAAATACGATTGCGTCATTGAAGACCAGCATTCCGAACAAAATATTGTTTTGACGCATAAAATATTGACACCTTTAACCAAAATTGTGCAAATTATAAATTAATAACACTAATTCCGAAATAATGAATATAGGAAGAAAATATCATCTTCTTTGTGTTCGTTCTTTACCATAAATTTGAATCACTCTTTGTGATATGTTTGATCTTTGCCAAGAACGTGTATACGTTGCACATTGGTTTGGTAGGTCCCTAAAAGCATAGACTTGTACACGTTTAGGACGCGTGCATCCGATTTCAGCCAAACTTCCTTAATCGCGTCTTACGACATGCATGGCAGGTAACAGTGGTTCTATTCGTTACACCCCAAATTTGGGCCCCGGTAACCACTCGGGTGGGAAGAAAACATAAACTAAATATCCATGTCAATGGCACTACAATCAAACAAGTGCAGGAATTAAAATACTTTGGAAGCATATTCACAAAAGATGGAAGAATATACAAAGAATTAGAGGCTAGAGTGCAACAAGCAAATGCTGTAGCCTACAAATCAATCAAGTACCATGCCTGTCAACGTAGGCAATCATGTCTCTCCACAACTCTCTCTCCTTGGTGCATGTAATCAGTTCTGACGTCGATATTTTGTAGAACCATGATGTCAGACAATCCAACATTTTCTCCCTCTGTCCTCCACGATCTCTACTTCCCTGTAATTTACCTGTTGTCACCAAATGTTCCAAGCATAACAGCTCGCCCCATTGTTAAGACACCCACACATCTCACTGACAGCTAAACAACAGACGATCAACAGTATGTTTATGCGTACTCTGCGTTACCAGAGCCAAACACTGACAACGAGTGAAGCACAGTGGCAAAAAATTACTAAAGTGAAATGCGACGCCTACGAAAAGTTATCAACAATACAAGAAAAGTCACAAACATCGGCATAACAAAGAAAGTTGGGAGTACCTTGCTCGAATTGCATTGAGAAACAAAGAATAAAGTGATTCAGGCACTTAATAAAAATACAACCAAATTCAACTGTATACAGTGCATACATAGTCTTAGTCTTTTACTACAGAACATAAGGAAAGATGGCGAATAACTAAAACGCTTTGACTGAAATCGGATGCACATGTCCTAAACGTGTAGAAGTCTATGCATTTAGGGGCCTACTAAAACAATATGCAACGTATACACGTTCTTGGCAAAGATCAAACATATTACAAAGAGTGATTCAAATTAGTCGTAAAGAACGAACGCAAAGAAGAAAAAGAAGAAGACTAAAAAGCTGAATTAATGGCATATCAGAATCCTGTCAAAAATCAAAAATAGCAATCACCCAAGCCACTAGAGCAGCGCGAAACAAATACATAAAACGACGACACTGGGCAACAACCCGGTAACAGTGTCTCGAAAAAAAAAGAAGAAAGTACAAGAATTGTTTACATCAACACATGTCATCACATATATTTGATTATGTTTCTGTCATCTGTCTTTTCTTCACAATTAAAAGTTTTAGACGAGGGAAGTGTCTGGCCAATAGATTAGAACGCGTCTCCAATGCGGGAGACCCTGTTTCAATTCACGGTAAGGCCAAGGATTTTTTTCTGGTATGGGTATAAATTAAAAAAATCCTAACCTGAACAGTTTCGCCGGGACTGCACTAGCCATGCAACAATTAAATTCTCCAGGCTCACGTTCCGCCTGTCCTACACCGCCCTGAAAGCCGGTACTACAGACAGTAACGCTAGTTTTTTTGTTTTTAAAAAAAAAGTTTTAGACAATGTTTCAGTCATTATACTTAACATTCTTCTTCTTCTTCTTCTCTCGAACGCATACTTACATCAGTGGTGGCTCGTCTTAACATTCTTCTTCTTCTTCTTCTCTCGAACGCATACTTACATCAGTGGTGGCTCATGATCATTTTTGTTTGTGGGGCCAGACAGAAGTTTTCGAAAAAAAACATGGTTTTGGGTTAGGTTATATTTTAATTTATAAAATAATAAATACATGTTACACATTATTTTGGTGGGGCTCGGCCCACTTGCCCTTAATGACGAGCCGCCACTGCTTAACCTTCAAGTCTGCGTTGAAGTTGATCAACCAATGACGTTTTGTGAAATCTCTTCAAAGCACTCTAGCTGTTACCAGATCACCAATTAACAGCTGCGACTTGATAGTTTGACTATTAGCTGATAGTAACAAATCGATACCTCCCACTTTGCTTCAAGTATTGCGTTATCCACTTTTAGTATCCGTTACTACTAAGATAAGAGCTTTAAGACGATTGTGTTAGGGGCGACTGAGGTAGGGGCCTAGGCAAGCTATCGTAGTAAATAAAAAAGCGTCGCAAAATCGTATGGCTGGCCTACATGTAGAGGCATAAATGTCAAAAGGTACAATCAGTCGTTGGCTCAGATCACATATCTCCTTCTTCTTTGCGTTCGTTCTTTATGACCAATTTTAATCACTCTTGGTGATACGTTTGATCTTTGCCAAGAACGTGTATACGTTGCACATTGATTTGGTAGGCCCCTAAACACATAGACTTCTACACGTTTAGGACACATGCATCCGATTTCAGCCAAACCTTCTCAGTCGCCTCTTACGACATGCGTGGCAGGTAACAGTAGTTCTATTCTTTACACCCCAAAATAGGGCCCCGGTAACCACTCGGGCGAGATCACATATAAATCGAATAGAGTGGTTGACGAGTGGTCGATATGGATCGTTCGAAGGAAAAGAAGATTTCATTTTAGAGTAGCACTTTAACCGGAAAAGAAGCGTAGGAGGGTCTTAATTAAGAGCCTGACAAGAATGACAGAATAAAATTATTTAACTAAGGAGATAAGGGGGTAGTTTAGTACATGTAAAGGGTCTCTTCTTCTTCTTCGAACGCTCCACATCGACCACCTGTTAACCACTCTGTATGATTTGTATGTGATCTGAGCCTAAGAGCGATTATGCGTTGTGCCAGTTATGCGCCTACAGGTAGGCCAGCACATCCGATTTATGCGATGCCTTTTATTTACTAGGGTAGCTTCCTAGGTCCTACATCACTCGCCTCTTAGACATGCCTTGTAGGTTGCAGTGGTACTATTCTTTGCTTTCCTTGAGAATCCCGGTACCACACGGGCAATACAGGGTCTAAAGAAGCCGAAGGGTTGTTTAATTGCACCGGGTTTTAACACATATGACTCGACCACTTTCCGCAGAAATGACAGGCCATCTGCTGAGAGTACTGCACACAGCACGACTCCTTAGCTTCGACAATGGCGAAACACGTAAACACCAAGTACTGTAGTTTTTACAAAATACAAAAACAATAAGAATACAAACCAACGTTTCTACCAAAAGGCCTTTATCAGGCAAAGGATGCAACCGATGTGAATAAATTCACTTCTTTGCACGTTGCGATGTATTGTCATTGTTTTGTATTTTATAAAACTACAGTACTTTGTTTTCACGTGTTTCACCCTTGCTACATAGTTTTACTGCAGTCTTCCTTATATCGACATTGCTACATAGTTTTACTGCAGTCTTCCCTTATATCGATATTGCTACATAGTTTTACTGCAGTCTTCCTTATATCGACATTGCTACATAGTTTTACTGCAGTCTTCCTTATATCGACATTGCTACATAGTTTTACTGCAGTCTTCCTTATATCGACATTGCTACATAGTTTTACTGCAGTCTTCCTTATATCGACATTGCTACATAGTTTTACTGCAGTATTCCATTATATCGACATTGCTACATACTTTTACTGCAGTCTTCCTTATATCGACATTGCTACATAGTTTTACTGCAGTCTTCCTTATATCGACATTGCTACATAGTTTTACTGCAGTCTTCCCTTATATCGACATTGCTACATAGTTTTACTGCAGTCTTCCCTTATATCGACATTGATACATAGTTGTACTGCAGTCTTCCCTTATATCGACATTGCTACATAGTTTTACTGCAGTCTTCCCTTATATCGACATTGCTACATAGTTTTACTGCAGTCTCCCTTATATCGACATTACTACATAGTTTTACTGCAGTCTTCTCTTATATCGACATTGATACATAGTTTTACTGCAGTCTTTCTTATATCGACATTGCTACATAGTTTTACTGCAGTCTTCCCTTATATCGACATTGCTACATAGTTTTACTGCAGTCTTCCTTATATCGACATTGCTACATAGTTTTACTGCAGTCTTCCTTATATCGACATTGCTACATAGTTTTACTGCAGTCTTCCATTATATCGATAATTATCAACAAATAAACAATGTACAGGTATTAAGAGCTTCCGAAAAACAAATAGACAAACACATGATTCGAACCACAACCTACTTGTATCTACTTTGAATGATGTATACATGTTTATTATATGTGTATACATGCGTGTATGTATGATATTGTCTCGTCTTAAATATATACAAGCACAATAAGCTTATAGCGTATGTGTTTATGCAAACACTGTTCGATCGAACATTACCTGATTATTCTGTGTCTAGTTATAACGAAGCGTTTGAAAAAGACACTCCTCAGTAACCCTTCGGTTCGGTGCCACAAACACCGTAAATCTGGAGAACCTGTGACTTTTCTTCCAGCCCGTGGAATTGAACCGCATTCACATGGGGCTTGTCACCCGTCGTCCAACGCGCTACGAACACGCTGGGCAGGCCGCCCCAATATATAAAAGCGTTGAAGATCACTGTTCTAAAGTAGAAACCAAGACATTGATTGCCTGAAACGTTATTTCACATCTTCGTTATTCCGCAAGTGTAACGGCGCTACAAAGCTGGAAACCTCTGATGCAGACACTTAAACTGGTGGTACATGTGTGTGTGTGTGTGTGCGTGTGGTATGTGTGTGTGGGTTTATGCGTTAGCGTGTACGCCTTTGTGTATATTTGTACTTCCAATTACCACCAGTTAATCTCTATTTCATATTTCCAATCACTGTTAATTCATTCCTATTATATTTCATTGATTCATTACATGCCATACAATTTCATATTTTCTCTATTGTCCTATGTACAAGTTCTATCAATCACTCCCACATATTTTGCTCTACTTATTTCTTCCTTCCATCTCCATCTTTCCTCTTTACATGTTTAATTAATGAGCACAGATCGCCGTTAGTTAATGCCCTTTCATTAATTATTGAAATGCCCATGTAACGGCATAGACCTCAGAACCATATGATTCGACAATGGATGTGTTTGAGGCCCTGAAAGGGTTTAGCGATATAAATGGTAATATAAATAGTGAATGATATCTTTTACGTAAGAGGTATAAAATATGAATATGTGTGCAGACCTGAGGCTATGTAACTGTAAAATCCGGAGTTACGTCTATTACAATATATTACATTAGTGGTATATGGGACTGTGAGAGAATTTGGAGCATAAATTGTAACTAAAGACGCGACTAAAGACAATCACAGGAATCTGGATATTTTCCAGAGATCCCTGGTTTCAGTGTAGGTGGGATCGAGTTCCTAGCACTATCGGAGATGGACCATAAAACGTAGGTCCCGTGTTCAATTTTAGCACGTAAAAGCTCCATTGGCAGTTCAAATTGAGAAGAGCGGGCAGAAAGCCGCTCCCTCTTTAGCCTGTTACGACCTTGGCGTTTAGGCAGCAACAAACGTACACCATTCTTCCCTGTTCATGGCCTTCCTCTGTATTGTGTTCCAGCTATGATTCATTTCCTTCAGCTCTTGCTCTATCGTTCTCCTCCAGGTCGTCTTGGGTCTTCCACGCTTTCGCCTACCCTCTGGAGTCCATCTCAGTGCAGTTTTCGTGTCGGAGCCAGTCTCCATGCGCATCACATGTCCAATCCATCTCCAGCGTCGTCTTCGGATGATAGTGCCCATATTCTCTTGTTGGCATCGTGCAAGCAATTCTTGATTCGAGATAGTAGTCGGCCAGTACACGCGTAAGATTTTTCGCAGACAAGTTGTATGAAAGGCGGAGAGTCTTGACATATCCTGTTCTGTCATTCTCCAGCATTCCGATCCGTACAGCAATGTTGACAGCACACAGCTGTTATAGATACTAGTCTTGGTTCTGATGCTGTATTGGGCAGATTTCCAGGCGGTCTGAAGGGTCATGAATGCATTTCGTGCCTTACTCAGTCTGTTTTTAATGTCAGATCCAGCGCCTCCTTCATTGCTAATAACACTTCCAAGGTATGTGAAAGCGGTTGTATCTCGGAGGGTTTTACCTTCTAGTTTGACTGGTGCTGGGGTTGCTATGTTCAGAGTCATTACTTCAGTTTTCTTCTGATTTATTTTCAGCCCAACCATCTCACTATATTGGTTAAGGCGGCAGGTCTTTTCCTGGATATCTCTATGTGTATGAGATAGGAGTGCGATGTCATCTGCAAAATCTAGGTCTTCCAGAGTGGATGTGAGCGTCCATCTAATACCTCTTGCCTTATCTTCCGTTGTTTTACGCATCACCCAATCTATGACAGTGTTGAATAATAGGGCTGACATAACACATCCTTGTCGCACGCCTGTTTTTACTTCAAACTTTAGTTCTGAAGTTTCAACACTGCATGCAAACTTGCTGTAGCAGCTTTTTATAATATTTATAAAACACAGTGGGATTCCATACCATCTTAAGATACGCCATAGACTTTCGCGGTGTATGCTATCAAAAGCTTTTTCAAAATCTACAAAGTTGATATAGAGTTTGCTTTGCCATTCTGTGCATTGCTCTATGATATTTCTAAGAGCAAATATTTGGCCTATACAGCTCCGTCCTCTGCGAAATCCTGCTTGTTCCTTTCTTAGTTTCTTATCCACAACATCAGTAATACGTTGTACGATGATTTTGCTTAAGATTTTACTTGGGACAGAAAGCAGTGTTATTCCACGCCAATTATTACAATCGGCAATGGAGCCCTTCTTGGGGATCTTGATGATGACTCCTCTGTTCCATGCATCAGGTATTATTTGGGTATTCCATATAGTAGTAAACAAGGGTTGCAATATATTAGCTGCAAGTTCTGGGTCTATTTTGAATAGTTCTGCGTTTAAGTTATCATTCCCTGGTGCCTTGTTATTCTTAAGAGATCTAATTGCTGTAATGATCTCATCCCGGCTGGGTGTTTCAATGCCAATTTCTAATTCCTCTGTTGGCTCTGGTATGTCTGCTACTACCGTTGGCGGTGGTCTATTTAGCAATTCTTTAAAATGCTCTGTCCATCGTATTTCTTGTTCCTTTTCCGTTGTCAATAGTATTCCATTCTTATCCTTTATGAGAGTATTTGATCTCCTGTAATGTTTCCCGCTTATTAGCTTTGTAATTTTGTACACTGTTCCCTGATCACACTTTTTGCTGCTTCTTCTGCCTGCACTGCCAGGTCTTCAACATACATTCTTTTGTCAGCTCTCACAGCCCGTTTGATTTCTTTACTTGCCCTTTTGTACTGTTCTTGGTATCTTGCTTTCAGTCTTTCGGACTTTGCTTCTAACAATTTCTTTTTAATATTCTTCGGCTGTCTATTATTTTCCATGTTGTTGGTGTTATCCATTCTTTTCTTTTCTTTGTGCGGTACCCTAGACATGTTTCACTGCTCTGGCTATATATAGATGCTATGTTGTCCCATATTCTATCTATGTTGTCAGTTTCATCCGTAGTTTCATTACTTTCTAGGGCTTGGAATCTGTTCTTTATCTGCATTATAAACTTATCCCTTACTTCCGTGTCTTTTAGTCTATCCACATCGAACCTCTTTAGGAAGTTTTTCTGTTGTCCTGTTTTTCTTAGTTTAAGTTTGACATAAGCTGTGACTAGGTGGTGGTCGCTACCAACATCTGCACCTCTCTTGACTACAACATCTAGCAGCGAGCGTCTCCAGGTCCATTGATCATTATATGGTCTATTTGGTTTTTATCTCTGCCATTAGGGAATACCATGTTAATTTGTGGATATCTAAATGTTGAAATAGGGTTCCTCCTATAACGAGATTGTTCATGCTGCAGAAGTTTACTAAACGTTCCTCAGTAAAGACACTCCTCAGTAACCCTTCGGTTCGGTGCCACAAACACCGTAAATCTGGAGAACCTGTGACTTTTCTTCCAGCCCGTGGAATTGAACCGCCTTCACATGGGGGCTTGTCACCCGTCGTCCAACGCGCTACGAACACGCTGGGCAGGCCGCCCCAATATATAAAAGCGTTGAAGATCACTGTTCTAAAGTAGAAACCAAGACATTGATTGCCTGAAACGTTATTTCACATCTTCGTTATTCCGCAAGTGTAACGGCGCTACAAAGCTGGAAACCTCTGATGCAGACACTTAAACTGGTGGTACATGTGTGTGTGTGTGTGTGCGTGTGGTATGTGTGTGTGGGTTTATGCGTTAGCGTGTACGCCTTTGTGTATATTTGTACTTCCAATTACCACCAGTTAATCTCTATTTCATATTTCCAATCACTGTTAATTCATTCCTATTATATTTCATTGATTCATTACATGCCATACAATTTCATATTTTCTCTATTGTCCTATGTACAAGTTCTATCAATCACTCCCACATATTTTGCTCTACTTATTTCTTCCTTCCATCTCCATCTTTCCTCTTTACATGTTTAATTAATGAGCACAGATCGCCGTTAGTTAATGCCCTTTCATTAATTATTGAAATGCCCATGTAACGGCATAGACCTCAGAACCATATGATTCGACAATGGATGTGTTTGAGGCCCTGAAAGGGTTTAGCGATATAAATGGTAATATAAATAGTGAATGATATCTTTTACGTAAGAGGTATAAAATATGAATATGTGTGCAGACCTGAGGCTATGTAACTGTAAAATCCGGAGTTACGTCTATTACAATATATTACATTAGTGGTATATGGGACTGTGAGAGAATTTGGAGCATAAATTGTAACTAAAGACGCGACTAAAGACAATCACAGGAATCTGGATATTTTCCAGAGATCCCTGGTTTCAGTGTAGGTGGGATCGAGTTCCTAGCACTATCGGAGATGGACCATAAAACGTAGGTCCCGTGTTCAATTTTAGCACGTAAAAGCTCCATTGGCAGTTCAAAATTGAGAAGAGCGGGCTAGAAAGCCGCTGCCCGGGAAAATTCATTAGAAAAAATTTAAAATAAAGATTTCTACAAAATATCTTACCATGAGATCGTCCTGTGTTAAAAAGAGTTCGGAGCACGTATGGTTCCTCACTAAAGTGCAGTAATGATGGGCTATTAATCAATCTATCAATCAATCAATCAATCAATCACAGTAAAGGTATATGGTTATTGTACTCAAATATCATTGAATGAGATGACATTAGAGCCATATGGAGAAACCCGTTGCAATGAAGTCAATCCTTCGCTTTTGGAGGCAGTTGGACATTAGACATCGTTAAAGTCATCATACCCGAGCTGGCCCAGACCATTCTCCTCCAAGGGATGGCCCCAGTAACACGTATAATTTTAGTCTGGCTAAGCGAGCTGACATTGAAGATGGAAGGTAACCTCAGTCCGAAAACTAAAGTGTGGAAAACGAATCTGTCCGGTCGAAATGTACATATTTTTCAGTCTCGTTGTATGATACAACATAGCATAACATACCGTTCCTGGAGTGACAATAGATAAATAACTCAACGAAATATTCTCATAGAAAAAGTAATGTTCTTCCCATTAGTGTAATTAATGTGATACGGTGCCAGATTAAAATGAAACCAACATCTTCGATAGGACTAGGTTCTTTACATCACCTACATTCTGTGTCTTCTTCGACCGCTCCATATCGACCACTTGTCAACCACTCTAAATGATTTGTATGTGATTTGTATGTGATCTGATCCTAAGAGCGATTGTACGTTGTGCAAGTTATGCGCCTACAAGTAGGCCAACACATCCGATTTCTGCGATGCTTTTATTTACTAGAGTAGCTTCCCTATGTCCTACATCAGTCGCCTCTTATAACATGCCTTGTAGGTCACAGTGGTACTAGTCTTTGATTCCCTTCCGGGCTCCGGCACCACACGGGATATTACCTACACTGAGATCATGAATCTCAGAAAAAATATTCCGATAGCTTCACATAGGAAACGCCTCAAGTACTGTTAGAGTCAGAGACGAACAGATGTGATGTCATCATCATCAAGGTGCGTATCCTTTATAGGACGTTGCTCTCTTTGCAACACATCTGAAATTCACTCTGTCTCTAGTCAGTTCAACCACCTCGTCGATGGTCATATTCATGGTTTCTTTAATATCTTGTAGCCATCTTCTTCTTGGTCTGTCTCTGTGTCCTGTGACCCTGCTCTCTAGAATTGTTCTTTCCAGGCCATCGTGACGCTTGATGTGAACAACGTATGTAATTTTTCTGTATAGTATGTTGTTTATCAGTCAATTCTCTTTAACATTTAGTTCTTTCATGACATCAGTGTTCCTATGCGTGACGTAAAACACACCAATGCTAAGGCTACATGAATCCGATTTCCACATGAATAGAATTTATGGGGCGATCTGGTATATAGGTCTGGGCGGCAATGCACCTTACCTCTACGTCATAGAAACCCTCCTTCAAGATACTTGTATATGAGATAGTTTACTACCTCTGAAGTCCGCGAAGGCTCGCCTGCATGGCGGGAGACACCATTCAAATGTTAGAAGCAGGCCTTCCCGCAATAATCAGTCAGAAGCGTCATACCAGGCGTCGTGGCTAACGCCTGAATTCCCAGCGGGCGAACGCAGAAAAAAAGAAGACAGTTTACAATCTATTCTCATAGAAAGAGGAATGCATATGTTTGAAATGAAACTAAGTAATAAGGAACGAAATAACTGCCAGAAAAAACAATGTACATGAAAATGAAAGGGTTCTTAAGTAATAAATCTTTGTAAATTGACATATCAAAGAAAGGTCACACGGATCCAATTAGGTCATATGCTGGTGAACAATGGACAATTAATCCATTTAGATGGAATATCTGGGTTTTTTTTGTCATTAATACTGAAACTTTCTTTTACATTACTTAACTCGATAACCCAAAAGGCTGCAGTAAAAACCCTGCACAGAAGTCGAAGGATCAAATCATGATGGAACTAAGTCTTAAAAGTACAACAACAGACTGTAAAACTAAATTTGCTTCGTGTAAAAATAGAAATAATATACGCCCTTGGAGAATTTGGTACAGATATAGTTAAGGATTTGTGTAACAAAAATATATAGTAAGGGATATGTACCATAAGATTTGCCAACAATAGTCGATGTAGTTTTTATCTAAGATATCAAAGGTTGTGGAATGTGTAGATTATAGAACACTTAGTATGATGAGTCTCATGTCAAAGATCATTTAGGAAAGATGAAATAATACAATAACAAGAATGTTAGACAAGAGTATTTGGATTTTGAAATAAATATTGAGCAAGAGAAGTAATTTATTTGTTTCAAGAAGATAAGAGACAAGTAAAGAGTATATGATATATATATATATATATAATATGTTTATATGTTGCATCCGCTCACACACTCCCTGATTATACATCTTCTTCTCCTCCATCATTTACTTCTTTATAGAAGTGTTGGAGGGATGGGGGGAGTGTAGTGATCTTGTGTGGGTTTGTTTTAAGGCACTTTGTAAGCTGTTATTCATTTTCTTAAGGCTGTTCTTGATACCGTCACTCCATCTTTTGCGTAGTCTTCCTCTTGCTCTGTACACGTTATACATTTTCTGTGCGTCTCTCCATGGTGGACGATACCAGGCCATTTTTTGTCAGTTATGCACACCATTTGATCTGTTGAGATTAACATCGAGACAACAAAACCAATTTGAAGTAAAACAGCGGGAGTAACAAAGTTGAGCATATAAAATGAAGGTAAGACACTGGAGTAAGCATCAAGTTTAGCATATCTGGAAAAATATAATAACGGATGATGAAAGAAGGGTAATTGAAGTTAGTACAGAGTAGGAATAGCTAAAAATATATTTAGCAGCATGATATCGATACTAGCATCTAGAAACTAATCGATCAATCAATCAAGTGTCATATCTGCCGTGTTAGACGATCATATCTTTCCACAACAATCGGTTCCTGGTACAATATTTGAGTTCTGACATCGATCTCCTGTCGAACCACAATGTCAGATAATCCAACATCCTCTCTCTCTCTCTCTCTCTGCCTTCCTTGATATCTCTTTCCTTGTATTTTATTCGTTGTTATCAAATGTTCCAAAACTCATTTTCGCATGACTTGTTCGAAGAACATTGATATTCTAATACTGGAGTATTATTTTCCGCAGTGTCGCTGGTAGTGAATTTACGCATAGTATGTTTTTTTTATTTTCATAATAGCTGTTTTCTCTTGAGCTATTCAACTCCTTAACTCTTTTGTACATTTACGCATAGTATGTTTTTTTTATTTTCATAAAATATTTTTTCTCTTGAGCTATTTAACTCCTTAACTCTGTTGTACATCACTGTTGTCCATCCGTATTGTACACCTATGTCGTACATATGTGTTGTACATCCCTCTTGTCTATCTGTGTTGTACATATGTGTTGCACATATGTTTTGTACATCTCTGTTGCAAATAATAGACTTAGAATGATAATCAGCAAGTGTTACATATACGAAAAAAATAGTCCAAAAGTGAAGTATTGACTTTATTGTAGATGGTTTCCTCATAAGACTCCGTCCTCTCTCGAGAGAGAAATGGCAAGCTATCTACCGAAAGTATTGCCACAGAACCCGAACTCCGTAGCTTCAACAACAATCCTAGGGATCTCAAACTAGGGTAAGTGGTTCGAGTCCCGTGTTTGTCTACTTGTTTTTCGGAAGCTCTTAATACCTGTATCTGTTTATTTGTTGATCATATTCGTTACTTCCGTTGCTTCCTCTGGGGTTCTTGTAAAAAAACTCCTTGTGCTCATCTTAGAATTAATTTGAAGCTACTTTGAATGATGTGTACATGTTTGTTATATGTGTATACATGTGTGTATGTGTGATATTGTGTCGTCTCTAATATATACAGGCACAACAAGCTCATAGCATGTGCCTGTGCAAACACTATCAACGAACCCTACCTGATTGTTTCTGTGTCTGGTAATAACAAGCGTCTGAGAAAGACACTCCCCGTGAGTCATTTTTTTAAGAATGGCTCATTGGTTGTGTACGTAAGGACGCTCGTATTGCTTGGCTAGGCGATTGGTGTCGTAAGGACTAGGGTAAGTGGTTCGAGTCCCGTGTTTGTCTACTTGTTTTCGGAAGCTCTTAATACCTGTATCTGTTTATTTGTTGATCATATTCGTTACTTCCGTTGCTTCCTCTGGGGTTCTTGAAAAAAAACTCCTTGTGCTCAAAACGCAAGACAAACGTCTTCACCACTGGTGAGCGTCTGTAGCTCAAGCGCTAGTGAGCTCGATCACAAACCCAAGCATACCTGGTTCAAACCCCACGGTGGGCAAGTTTTCAAGCAACTTCGTTTCCGTGGGATTTTTACACAAGGTAAAAATAGACATCACCGTTCAGAAAGCAATGGCAAACTACTGAACGTATATGTGGTGCCTAGAAAATCAACAACTCATTTACTGTGGTTGATGGCTACGTCCTGTAAAGGATATGCCACGATTTTCATTTCACTGTCGTTTCGCCCGAGTGCTTACCGAGGTCCAAATTTGGGGTGTAAAGAATAGAAACACTGTTACCTGCCAAGAATGTCGTAAGAGGCGACTAAGGAGGTTTGGATGAAATCGGATGCATGTGTCCTAAATGTGTAGAAGTCAACCTACTGCCTTGCAGGTCGGCTGGGGACAGCCAAAGGCTGACGGAGAGCGAACCCAGTAAATTAACCGGCTGGCTAAAACCGGACACATCGCCGAAGGATAAGCACTAGAGCTCCAAATGGCGCTAAAGATGTGACGAAACACACACATGCTAAGTCTGCATGAATCAAGATTTCCACATGAATAAGAGAATTTATGGGAAATCTGGTACATCAGTCTAAGCGGTGATCGAGAAGTAGAAGAAGTTTGGAAAATAGCCTTCGATTAGCTATCGGAGTAAAACTAATTCCACATAAAAAAAATAAGGTATGTTGGTGAGATTAGCGAGAACATATCTTTCTTGTGACAAGGTGTTGCAGACATTAAGACAAAAGTAATGGGTAGAACCCATGCTGTCTCTTTGATGAGTTGATATCTCTGTTGCTTGGTGCATATGTTTTCGTCCGTGTGTTGCCAGGGACCTTCTTCTTTACGTTCGTTCTTTACGACCAATTTTAATTACTCTTTGTGATATGTTTGATCTTTGCCAAGAACGTGTATACGTTGCACATTGGTTTGGTAGGCCCCTAAACGCATAGACTTCTACACGTTTAGGACATGTGCATCCGATTTCAGCCAAACCTCCTTAGTCGCCTCTTACGACATGCATGGCAGGTAACAGTGGTTCTATTCTATACACCCCCAAATTTGGGCCCCGGTAACCACTAGGGCGTGTCGGGCACCTCATGGGAGCAAAGAATAGTAACACTGCCAACTACGGGCATGTCGTAAGAGGCGACTGAGGTAGGGGCCTAGAGAATCTACCCTAATAAATGGAAAGCGTCGAAGAAATTGGATGTGCTGGCCTATTGTGGGTACAACGTACAATCGTGCTTAGGCTCGGATCATATACAAATCACAAAGACTGGATTAAATAGTGGTCGTTATGGAACGTTGGAAGAAGAAAAAGATGCATATGTTTTATGAGATCTTCACATGCCTGTCTGGGATCGTTGATAGTGAAGTTGGTAACACGCTTCACTAGTGACTACTTGTCGTGGAAGGTCCGAGGTTCGAAGCCAGCTTGGACCCAAAGCTTCACTAGTGACTACTTGTCGTGGAAAGTCAGAGGTTCGCAGCCAGCTTGGACCCAAAGCTTCACTAGTGACTACTTGTCCTGGAAAGTCCGAGGTTCGAAGCCAGCTTGGACCCAAAGCTTCACTAGTGACTACTTATCGTGGAAAGTCCGAGATTCGAGGCCAGCTTGGACCCAAAAAACAATTGTCGGTGTACACACGGTCGTACTACACACGGTCGTACATGGTCGTACTACAGGTTCTCTGATCCTTTACGTGGGGATTTCAATTATAAGTACTTCTGAAGTCGGAATAAAGTTCGCCTGAATGGCGAGGGACACTCGTAAAAATGACAATCAAACATTCACGAAAAAATTAGTGAGGTGTTTTATATTAGTCGCCATGATTACGATGAAATCATAGCGGGCAACAGAAAAAAGCCATGAATGTTTAGAAATTTGTTATGCTAATACGTAAATACGTAAATATTTTCGTGAATTTACTACCAATGACACTAAAAAAACAAGTAGTCCAGTGCTATATTGAAACAATACTTATGTATAGCAGCGAATCATGAACAATGAATTAACAATCAATAAGATCACTGGAAACGGAGATGTAATCACATAGAGATGTGGTTTTACAGAAGAATGCTGAAAATGTCATGGACAGCGAAGAAAACAAATGATGAGGTTTTAAATCAGGCATGCCCAGCGTGTTTGTAGCCCGTTGAACGACGGAGTGACAAGCCCTCTGTGAGTGCGGGCTCAATTCCGCGTTCTTGCAGAAAAAGCCACAGATTCTCCAGATTTACGGTGTTCGTGGCACCGAACCAAAGGTTACGATGTCCATGGCACCGAGCCGAAGAGCTGAAAGCTCAAGTGCTTCTGGATTGGAAAGAAAAAAAATCAGGCCTGTACACAAATAAACCGTATCAAAAGAATACGAATCAGACAATCAAGACTCGTCGGGTACATAATGTGAAAAGAGGCTTATGACATTTGATGACAATAGGTAAAATTCAGGAAAGGAAAATCGGGAAAGACAGAGGGAGAAGATGTTGGATGGTCTGACATCTTGGTTCAACAAACGATCGACGTTAGAACTGATTACCTGCACGAAAGGGAAAGAGAGAGAGAGATAGAGAGAGAGAGAGTTGTAGAGAGACATGATCACCTACGCCGACAGGCATGGCACTTGATTGACTAATTACGTAATTATTTTCACTAGTCTCAAATATTCCAAAAAATGATTGTACGTTTAATCCGCCTACTGATGTTATCCAATTTTGTGTTTTCTCCAATATAAACTTTATCATAATTTGCTATTCGAGTTATAGATCGATACAATTATTTTGAATTTCTGATCAACATTTCCATTTACTGTCATTTCCGAACTCATGAACAATCAATAACACATTAAAATAATATGCTTCAACTACTTTACTAGTGTGTATGTGTGTGTGTTCTCTAATTTGTTTATTTTGTACGTATTCTGTTCAACATTTTTTGCTCTAGAGCATAGATTCCCAAACTTTTTCGGCCCACCGCCCACTGTGCACGACATAACATTTGTAACGCTCCCCCACCATTCACATTATAACAGTTTACCAACGCTTCCCCTCAACACATACGAGGGCGCATTGAAAAGTAATGCCTCCAAGTCCATAACTTTGTTAATATACATAATTTACAAATGAAACATACATTTTCAGAAAGCTTGAGATGTCCACTACACAATAGAGTCATTATTTTTCGACATAGTCACCTCCACGTTCCACACACACACGCCAACGTCGAACTAGTTGTTGCATCCCGCCGAAGAAAACATCTGATGATTTTTCACGAAGCCAGGTACGCACATCTGCTGCCACATCCTCGTCAGAAGCATATCTGTTTCCCTTGAGATGTTCCTTGAGCTTTGGGAACAGGAAAAAGTCACAAGGTGCAAATCGGGGATATATGGTGGGTGCGCTAAAATGCCGTCAAAATTGAGACGCTCTAATGCTGCCGCTGTTTGTCTACTGGTGTGTGGACGAGCATTGTCATGTTGAAGGACTGCGTGTTTTCCAGGACGAACACGTAGCAGTCTTGCCCGTAGTTTCTTCATCGTTTCCACATACCGATCAGAATTGACAGTATTGCCGCGTTCCAAAAATTTGTGTGGATTAGGCCTGGCAGTCCCAAAATGGTCATCAAAACTTTTCCGCTGACGCGACAGTTTTGAATTTTTTTGGGGTGGGTGAGTTTTGTGCCTGTATTCCATAGACTGGCGCTTGTTTTCAGGGTCGTAATGATGCACCCATGACTCATCGCCAGTGACAATTCGGCAGATAAAGTCATCGCCTTCTCGTTCATATCGCATCAGGTGTTCCTGACACGCCTGATGTCGGCGATGTTTCATTTCCGGTGTCAGCATGCGAGGGACCCACCTTGCACAAACTTTCCTATACCCTAGCAATACATGAATAATGTGATGTACTCGTTCAGTCGAAATTTCAAGCATTGTAGCGACATCTTTTGCTTGATGCGGCGATTGACATGAATCAGTTCGTCCACGCGAGCTTGGTGTTGTTCATCCACTACTGTAATTGGTCGTCCGCTGCGAGCCTGATCATGCAAGGTCATCGTCGCTGGATTGTCGCCTTTAACAGTCCTTGCCCACCTCCTAACAGTACTCACATCCACACAGGCGTCACCATATACCGCTCTCATTCTCCGATGCATGTCGATGGGAACACAACCTTCGCCGTCAAGAATTCAATCACAGCTCTTTGCTTCAACCGAATTTCCATGTATGACGCCATCTTGGATAATGTTGTGCGCATGCGCAACATTCCAGACACTTGACACTTACTGTCCTGAAAACACACTTACATATACTTTATTCTGATATCGGTGTCAATTGCCTCCGAACACTATTAACAAAGTTATGGACTTGGAGGCATTACTTTTCAATGCACCCTCGTATATACATGATCTATTTTGACTTTGACATAGAAAATTGATATATATTTCTGTCATACATGGTCAATTTTCAAATGATTATATGCATGAAATAGAAAATTGATGAAAAAATGGATCGTGTAAGATGGGCATAAGATGAATTAAAATGCAGAATTAAAATTTAATGATTATTCAATCGCAAAATCACGAAAAAAAACTTCCCCCAAATGATCCTGAACCCACTACGCCCCCCTGGAAGACTTCATCGCCCACTGTGTGTGGTACCGCCCACTTTGGGAACCTATGGTCTAGAGGAAGACGTAGCAGAAGGAAGGAGAGGGGATTGAGGAATCTAAGGCGAAGTGGTTAAGACGTTTGCCTGTCGTTCTGAAGGTTACGATTTCGAATCCGGACCGAGTCACATGTGCAATCATTTTCACGATATCCCTAGGATTTATGCTGGAGCTACATGCTCGTGAGTTTTGCAACACACTTGGCAGATGGTGTGTCATTTCTGCTGGTAGCGATGGAGCCATATGAGAATCCTTTGCAAGGAAGTAAATGCTTCGCCTTTTATACCCTTTTTTGGTCTAGAGCAGCGGTTCTGAAACTTTTCATTACCGAGAACCCCACCTTTTAAATACATTTTGCTGCCGTGGACTCCCAAAAATTGCTATATATAAAAATGGACAGGAATGAATTATCTGTGTGTTACAATAGTAAACAATGTTCTCAGACTGCCGGAAACTTCAAATGATCTTTCATTTTATACTGTCAGACATTTAGACTCCGGTCTAGTCCGGGTCCTTTGATTTCGTAGCGAAACTAATTTACCATTGTTTTTATATATGTTTAAAAATTGTATTTGTATGTTTGAAATGTCAAAGATCATAATATTTCTTCAAGCGCTTGAAGACCACTGTGAGTACCTCACGGACACCCCTCCGGTGGTCCGTGGACTCCATTTTGGAAATCGCTGGTCTAGAGAATGTTTACGCCCGAGCGGTTACCGGGGCCCAAGTTTGGGGTGTAAAGAATAGAACCACTGTTACCTGCCGTGTATGTCGTAAGAGGCGACTAAGGAGGTTTGGCTGAAATCGGATGCACATGTCCTAAACGTGTAGAAGTCCATGCGTTTAGGGGCCTACCAAACCAATGTGCAACGTATACAAGTTCTTGGCAAAGATCAAATATATCACAAAGAGTGATTAAAATTGGTCGTAAAGAACGAACGCAAAGAAGAAGAAGAATGTTTCATATCTGTTATTTGCTATAACCATATTGTTGTCACTCTTGTATCTAATAGCTTCGCATGCTGTTGGTGATTATATTATCTATCTGGTATAAATCTTGGTAATTTAGTGACTGTATGCAAGTTTGGGAATTTTATGACGCTGAATCAGTTTTATCAAAGAAGACATCAGGAACAAAGTTGCTACAACAACAGTACTGAACTTCATCAAGAAACAACAAATGGTTCGGTCACATAACCAGATTACCAACAGACAGTGTGCCACAAAAAGCAATGCTACTGCGATAACGTGGAGACAAAACAAAAGACAGTTCACGAAAAAGTGGACCTCAGAAATAACAGCGGCAGTCAAAAAACACTATTTATAAAGCGCACAAAAGCCCGTTCTATAAATCTCTACTTATCCTGACTGTGACGCAAAATGGTATTAGAGAAAATATAAAAAAAATATGAAAGAATCAGTCTGACTACAAGAGCTGATTGATTGATGCTGTAGAAGTTTATCAGTGTTTTGCTATTCTTGTTGCTGTTCCACTTCCAACATTATCCATCACTCCTTCACATATCGCTCGATTCATCTTTGATATAGGTGGCTTGCTGCAATGACGAATTTAGAGATATTGAATGAGGCCAAGACACAGAGAAAGCTTATTATCAATATAAGAAAGGGACAATCATCATTTTTCGGACATGTAACGAAAAGGGAGGCTTAGAACACATTGTGACAACCAGTAAAATCAAGTGGAGACGAGACAGAGGACGACAGAGAGAGAACATTGTGAATAGCTTGACTGCATGGCATGGAAGAGCGTCAACATCTGAGATGATATCAAATACAAGGGACATAGAATTGTGGAGATCCATGATTGTCTACGCCAGCCGACACAGCATCTGATGATGATGATTAGCTCGATGCAATATTTCGATCGCTGTTTTATATAACGTCCGTTTGGTTTTGCAATTGTTTCTAGAATTAGTTATTTGTGCGTCTTTTTTCTTTTCTTTTGTCTTTCTCTGTCGTTTTTTTTTCCCCGTTAGACGTAGGAGATTTATCTGATGATCGGTTTCCGAGATAATGCACGCTCAGTCGCTTCATATGCCGTGGTATTGTAACGTTTAAAGATGTCTGTAACTCCAATAATTCATCGTTTTCTTTTGTGTTTACATTGCTGTATAATGATGATGTTGGTGAATCTGCGTCTCTGTCTTAATCTCATTCTTCTGTTATTTATCGGTTTCCATTCAAGTAATGCATTTTTGTGTCTTTGATTGAAATGATTGCAGTGACAAAATTGCGTTGCATGTCATCTCTTCAATCATACAGTACTTTTTCGTCTTTTGCTGTTCCCAATGGCTCGTTATCTGCACAACACGTAATTACAAAGTACTGTAGTTTTACAAATTTCAAAAACAATGACAAAATACAGCAACGTTTCGACCAAAAGGCCTTTATCAAGCAAACGAACAAACAGGAGTGACAAATTAAAATGAAACACAAATGGACGACCAAATACAAACGTATCTAAGGAAAATCTGGAATAAAAACGAATAACGAAATAAATGTAACACAAAAACACACATAAAAACTAGAAATAGAAAGGAAAAGAAACAATGAAACATCTAGTAAATATATAACTTGAAAACATGCAACATATACCCATATAGATTACAAAGCATGGGAAGAGAAAGTACTAAGAAGCATAAGAATGGAATATAACATGAATACATGCAACATATACCCATATAGATTACAAAGCATGGGAAGAGAAAGTACTAAGAAGCATAAGAATGTAATACATTGAGCCCGCGTGGTCGCAAGGTACCATACAAAGAAATCAACCAATTCTCCAGAGCAAATCGACTGGGATCATCCGAGGAACATGATCGGATGGCTGTGACCTGGACATCGTGAGCACCTAAATGGCCAGTATCATTGAAATGGGTGGCTACAGGGTCACAGAGCATTGGCGTATGTCGCGTAAGTGTTGGGCGAATCGGTCACTGAGCCTCTTGCCTGTCTCGCCGATATAAGCCTTGTTACACCGCTTACAGATAATGGCATAGATAAGATTACGGGACTCGCATGTGAACCCATCGTCAATAAGAAACGTGCCTAAAGGAAAAGATACAGTACGCGTCTGTATCACATAAGCACACGTGTTGCAACGCCGACGGCCACACTGGACAGTGCCAAAATGAGTCTGGATATTGGACTTAAGGCGACTGTGTACCAACATTTTGGCACTGTGGCTTTTTCTGCCATCCCGCGGAAATGAACCCGCACACACAGAGGGATAGTCACTCGTAGTCCAACGCGCTACAAACACGCTGGGCAGACGGGCATCCCACACGTTAAAACCAGGCAACGACGTGTAGTATGTGTAGTAAGGACGTGTGACGACCTAGTTTTTTTTAAAATTTCTCTAATTTCTGTCGTCACATCCTCCACCTCTTGTATTCAACGAACCAAGATATTCGAAACGGTTCACGTTTTTATAATTTCTCACCATTTACAAATATATATCTGCTAGCTACATATAATACAAAATATATGTGACATAATTATACGAAAAATATTACCGTGAACACTTTGTAATTACATATATGGTCCATTAAACTATATATAATTACCTACATTTTCGCATTCAACGTGAAATCTATTACTTCAAACAGCAGACATCATTATAGATAGCTAATATGAGATATAAACAGTGTCATGTGAGTGTTATAATACAGTAGTGAGTGCTGGAAATTCACCCACAACATTATACACAAGGTGGGGGCATTCCAAAATAAATGTTTAAGATGAATCCTGCACATTTTCTGGTCCATTACTTTAGGAAATGAAGAGCTTTTGAACCTAACAAACTACGTATCATTAAAGACCATAGTTAAAAACGAAGATAAAAAAAGGTGTACTGAGTATCTATGTTGTATGTCAGTAGGGGCGTTGGCTAGGACAGTTCTCTAGCGGACAGTGGGTGGAAAGAGAAGGTCCGAACGTCCAAGGAAAACACGGAAAAGAACTGTGGATAGAGAGTTGAAAGATTGTGGCCTGACATTGGAAACATCCAGTAAAAAGCCAACAATGGAAATCTCTTGTGGAAGACAGATCTAAAGCCAGACACGAAGGGGAGGTAAATAGATAAATAGACAGATAATTTAGATTAGATTCATATTTGTAGTTTCACCTGGGTATTGGTTTTTGGACTAGACACACCCTTTGAGAACCACTGAGTAAGTTCCACGAACATAACTAATATTTTCTGTTAAAAAAAATAATTTTGGTAACTGAAGTCAAGGAAGGAACGGTAGAACGTGAAGAATAGATAGACGAAATGTAATAGCAGGCATGCAAATATCAACAGCACAGATCATTAGGGAATTGAAAATGGATAGCGGTGATGTTGTTTTTTTGGGTTGCTCAGTGACAGCGTGTCGGATAGTAGTTTTTCGTTTATTCCTCTGCGCTTCTCGTATAACATAGGGCTGCAACCGTTGTTCGCCACGTTTCCCGGTCTCTGACTGTTTTCTTTATGACATTCCAGGATAGTCGATCACCCTTCAGTTCCTCAAGAAGACTTCTTCTCCAGGTCTGTGTTGTTTTTGGGGGTTTTTTTTTTCGATCCAGAAGCACTCGAGCTTTCAGCTCTTCGACTCGGTGCCATGGACATCGTAACCCTTCGGTTCGGTGCCACGAACACCGTAAATCTGGAGAACTTGTGGCTTTTTCGCCAGTCCGCGGAATTGAACCCGTACTCACAGAGGACTTGTCACCAGCAGTCTAACGCGCTACGAACAGGCTGGGTAGTCGGGCATCCCCAGGTCTGTGTAGGGCGTTCTCTTTTCGTTTCCTTGAGGGTTCCATTCAAGTGTTTGTCTTGTGACACTCGACTGTGTCTTCGGTGGGGTATTCCCGACCCATCGCCATTTTCTCCTCTTAATCTTGGTCAGTATAGGTTCTAGTCTTGTTCTTATCCCCATATCTATGTTTGCAACTCTGCCATACCATTTCAGCCTGAGAATACGCCGAAGACATGGCGTGTCGGATAAGTGTGCTAGAATTGATGTGGAATCTATCGAACGACTTAGCTGTCAGCAAGCCACAGGAACCATCAGCTTGCATGAAATTGGCTTCCCCTATGGGTCAGCCCGAGTGTTATGACATCGGGTCAGTAATAATAACTAATAGATGTGAACAATAGATTTCAAAACTAACTGTTAATCTTAGTCTTTATTTTTTGGTTCTTTTAAAAATTCGGAGAAGCGGACATACTTTTTTTTATTTATTCGCTCTCTATGAATTCAGGCGCAGTCATGGCACATAATAGAACTCGTGTAACTCATTTTTGCGAAAAGACTTACTTTCTATATCACTAATGTTCCTCGTTATTTAGGCGAAACTTATTCCGACTTCAAAGGTACTTGTATTTTAAATCACAAAATAAAGCAATTTTAAAGCCGATGGAATGACTTCATTGCACAATGTTTTACCCTATATGGCTTGGTTCTTATCTGCAGAAATTGCACGTTCGCCACCTGCCGAGAGTAATGCACAAAGCACGAACATCGTATATCCGGCAACAATCCTAGAGGTCTCTGGAAAAATTGCACTGGTGAACAGAACAACACGGTCCGAATTCGAACCCACGACGTTCGACTCGCAAGTCAAGGGCTTAACCACTTAGCCACAGATATCCCTATCCCACAGTAAATGATCAGGGAGTCTGTAGTCCGACCACGTACTGCGTACACACTGAGAATTGTGGGCCCATGCTAGTCTCGAACCCCGGACATTTCACAGCACGTGGTCAGTAGTGTACAGTGTTATTAACCTCGCTATCGGCGATCCCATACCTACATGTTATTTGCAACAAATAATAAAAAAAGTTTGTCTCTACTTTCTGTGTAATATCGATTGTTAGATCGATGTAGGACAGGGGACTGAACCTGATGAATTTAATGGTCCATGGCTAGTGCAATCCCCACAAAACTGTTCAGGTTATAATTTTTTATTCATGCCCACGACATTAAAAAAAATCCATTACCATACCGGGGATCGAACCCAGGTCTCCCGAAAGGGAGTCTATTCGGCCAGACGCTCCTCAATTGCAACAAACAACAAATCTACAAAAATGTAATCGATTCTTTTCAAGATTACAGCCACTAATTGGAATGAATATTTTATTATGTCATATCGTCGGTTCGAGGATCATGTAATCATTTCCTGCTCTAAGCAAGTTTGTCCTATTCAATAGAATGTCTGGAAGATAATGATATTGCGAATTCGTGAGAAATTTGAATTCTTGTTTCTTTCAATGCCGACAAGAGAAATTACTGTATGTCTTAGGGTTAAGCTAGTTACATTCTATATTTCACTTGTCCTTAACTCTTTGGATGCTTTTGTTGTTTTACGATTGAAAGAGGGGTGTCAATATTGGTGCAGCCCGAAAAGAACGACATACTAAATATGCAAGAGATTGATTAATCAACATCGAACTGGCGTGTTGGGTCGCTGGACGCTGCTGGATTTGCTGAGGCGGAGATCGGAGCACCTATGGACGTGTCCGGAGTGCTATGATGATAGTCCTCATATAACTGATAACTGTTGTTTTATGACTCAATGTGCATGTTCAAGGGCAGCTTTTCTACCTACGTAATAAAGATTACGGTGTTATTGCAGAATCGGACTAACTGTGTGGTTGGTCAGTTGACTTCTAAAACCAAACCTGTTGTATTTGTTAACGGGTGCTGAAGGTGTTGTAGATCAGAGCCAACTATAAACGTATGGGCCTGCGAACTGGGAAATCAGACCACAACTACACCACGTGACCTCGCATTCCAGTATTGTTGTATTATAGACGAATTCATTTTAAAATCAACATAACATGCTAGATCAAGGTTATATTATCCAGCAAGTTAAGTTTAACAATAAGGAATATCAATATTTTTTGAATAATTTTCACCAATAAATAACCGTAGACTCATAGAATTGAGTAAAATGGCTAAAAATCTTGCAATGTTCTACTAAACATCTATCATTTCAAGCCCCCGATTTGATCAAGCTCAGGGTTTCCCGTCAGTTGTTAGGCCTAGTTATCTACAGTTGGCTGTGTCTAGATCAGCGTTTCCCAAAGTGGGCAGTGCCGCTCCCCCACCCCCAGTGGGCGCTGAAGCGTTCTAGGGGAGCGATAGTGGGTTTAAATGAATTTGAGGAGTGTTCAGGCAATTAGGGATCGGTGGCTCCTTAAAGAAGAAATTAATATTAAATATTTTAAAATAAATTATTTTCGTGATTTTTCGATTGAATAATCATTGATAATTTTAATTCTGCATTTTAATTCATCTTATGTCCATCTTACAGATCCATTTTTTCATCCATTTTCTATTTCAGGTATATACTCATTTGAAAATTGACCATTTATTACAGAAATATATATATATCAATTTTCTATGTAAAAAAAATAAGCATGTATATATGTGGGAGACTTGCAAACTGTTATAATGTGGAGGCGTTACAAAGTTTATGATGTAAAGTGGGCGTGGGCGTTACAAAGTTATGTTATGAAAAGTGGGCGGTGGGCGTTACAAAGTTTATGTTGTGCAAAGTGGGCGGTGGGCGTTACAAAGTTTATGTTGTGCAAAGTGGGCGGTGGGTTGAAAAAGTTTGGGAATCTATGGTTTAGATCAAGAAGTCAACAGGTTACGTAAAATGATAATTAAGTAACAAATGCAGGCTGTTGACATGGACTACGGGGTACATTTTCTGTCGTCAACATGTGCTGTAATAATCAGATAGTCCATAGACGTTAAAATAAATGGAATAACGTCGTTACTTAAAACATCTTCTTAAAACGTTATTGAGCACTTGAATTTCTGTTATTATAATTGTTATTGTGGAAGCCCGTGCAGTGCCGGGGTCCTCAAGGGAAACAAAGAATAGTACCACTGCGACCTACAAAAGCATGTCGTAAGAGGCGACTGATGTAAGTTCTAGGAAGATACCTAGTAAATAAAAAGAATCGCGCAAATCGAATGTGCTGGCCTACTTGTAGGCGCATAACTGGCACAACCTACAATCGCTCTTAGGCTTGGATCACATACCAATCACAAATAGTGGTTAACAAGTGGTCGATATGGAGCGTGCGAAGAAGAAGAAGTTAATATGGAAGACTCATAATTGTAGGCCACAATATTTCAACTCTTTTCTCACAATTTTTCGCAGTTTTATTTTGAAATCCACGCCTATTTTTCCTATTCGCTGTCTATCTGTCGCTGTTGACCTGGTTAATACTGCTACTAACATAAGATACACATGCCCAACCCACCTCCATCTTCGTATTTTAATGATGGTCTCCAAGGACGCACAGTGTGTTCTCTCTCTCTTTATATTTATTAATTTAATGAAAAATCTTGAATAGATACCTCGATGTTTCTTGTTTCCTCAACTTTCGACATCTCTGAGCATATACAGTAGTCATAGCTGACTTTTATTGTTTTTCAATATTTGTTCTGGGATATATGTGACTAGGGAGACCCTGAAACGAACTTTGCTGAGGGAGGAAAGAAATATCGGTCTCAATTCCATTTGAAGAGATTGAGCCAGTAGCCCAGGATAGAGCGATATGGAAAAATTATTTGCAGGCCCTATGTAACGTATAGCTGTACGAGATGAATTATTATTATTATATATGTGGCTAATATTTATATATCAGTGCATCGAGAATAATATCAAAATATCAGAAGCATCGTTGGTACCATGCATACAGTACATCGAGAAGCAAAGAATCAAGTGGTTCGCCATCTAATGAGAATGGAATCATATTTACTACCATCATGTGCCTACAATAATCGACACTCAGGGCGCAGAGCACGAGGCAGACCAAGAACACGATGGATAGATAATATGTCAGAGTCCCTGCGAAATCATGGACTGGCAACGTCATGCGCAACACACCTGGCACAAGATAGAAAACTAAATCTCCCCACGGCGCTTTACAGCAAATGTGGTTAAGATAAGATAAGATAAGACTATAATTTAACTTTTCAGTTGTTTCTTCTGTTTAAAAAAATGTGTTCAAATGTAAAGGATGGAATTTATTGCAACGAACTTCTACGTATAGACCATTCTTGATATGCATGAATAGCACATTACTTGAAAGCATTGCACGAACTCCGTAGCTCTGCAGCAACATTTAGAAATCTCAGAACAAACACGACATGAACTAACAACTTCGACATCTAAGAACCTGATAGCTCTAATTTACTGTAAAAACTTTACTCAAAGTGACTAACAACTTCGACTCAAAGATCACCATAGTTGCTCTTTCTTCTGTAATGTAGTTTATTCTCTATCTCATCACATAAAAACCCTTCCAAATTGACATTAGAAAGGAAAGCAACAGTAGAGATACCAGTACGAAACTAGTTCTCTATTTGTTTACAGAAAATTGTCACAATACACGCCATCGATTTTTCTCATTAGATGGTCTTACTTAACATTCTTCATGTAACTTCGTTTTGATGTGCCTTCAACTGTTTTGTTGCTATCAAAGTTTTCTTTAGTCTCTCTATTCTTTTCATTACTTTGGATTTCTAAGAAAATAAAGATGATGTGCAGCGGTAACTATTCAAATATAAAAACAAAGAATGGAAACTTATTAACTATTGTATTGCACATACTTATGCATGGAAAGTTTGTATGCGATGTTTGTATTAACTCTGACATTACAAAATGCCACATGATAAACTGCTCTGGTAGTAATAATTTTTCGACAAGCATTTTCACGACTAAGATAGTAATATTTTCACAATGCTCATTTGAAATTGTTTTTTCTTTCTTTAATCTTGGGTTGATTCTCAGCATCAGAATGTGAAGAAATTTCTCGAGCAAATAGTCGGTGTATTCTAAGGGTTAAAGAGATAGGATATCACATACTTTTGTAAACTACAGAATAATATACTTGAAACGTCTTTCACTATCTTCAAAATTACATCAGGGACCCTCGTCGTTGCTACGGAGTTCGTGCACTGCAGCTGAGATCTTCTTGTAAGAAAGAGATCGGAACACACATGGTTACTCACCGAAGTGCAATGATGATGGTCCTATCAATCAATCTTCTTCTTCTCTTCTTCTTTGCGTTCGTTCTTTACGACCAATTTTATTCACTCTTTGTGATATGTTTAATCTTTGCCAAGAACGTGTAACGTTGCACATTGGTTTGGTAGGCCCCTAAACGTATAGACTTCTACACGTTTAGAAAACGTGCATCCGATTTCAGCCAAACCTCCCTAGTCGACGTTTAGGCACAACAAGCTTATAGCATGTGCCTGTGCAAACACTATTAACGAACCCTACCTGATTGTTTCTGTGTCTGGTAATAACAAGCGTCTGAGAAAGACACTCCCCGTGAGTCATTTTTTAGAATGGCTCATTGGTTGTGTACGTAAGGACGCTCGTATTGCTAGGCTAGGCGATTGGTGTCGTAAGGACTAGGTTAAGTGGTTCGAGTCCCGTGTTTGTCTATTTGTTTTTCGGAAGCTCTTAATACATGTATCTGTTTATTTGTTGATGATACCTACTCTTCGACATCTGTTAAGTGAGTCTGAGCACTTATGGGTCTGCTCGGAGTGCTGTTACGTCAGTTCAGAAACCAATAACTAATCAATCTTTGCTAACATTACTGTCAAAATACACCAAACTCTGTACGTTTAAAATGATTTGGTAGTCAACTAAAATTGGAATGACTCTATGAACTACAAACACGTGATTGTACCATAATCTAGAGCAGCGGTTACCAAGCTTTACATTACCTCGGAACCCTTTTAAATATATTTTGCTCGCGCGAACCTCCAAACAGTTTCTATATATGAAACTGGACCAGATTTAATTATTTGTATGTTACAATAGTAAGGTGGCGTCTGTGGCTTAAGTGATAGCGACTTGGTCTATTAACCCCGACGTTCTGAGTTCGAATCACGCTGCGGACAATTTGGTTGCAAATTGTTTCACGTGGATTTTACAAAAGGACGATGGCACCACCCTTTCAGAAAGCAATGGCTGAACGTAATATTGCCTAGAAAAATCACAAACAGCGTTTAAAAACTGAGGTTGATTCGCAAAGTCCTGTAAAGGATATGCAATTAACTTTTTAACTGTTTACAATAGTAAACAATGTCTGCAATTTAACGTTTTAATAAACAACAAAGAAAGCATTAGGCCTACATAATAAGGCTTAAAATTAATGATTGACATGTCAAAGATCATAATATTTCTTCAAGCGCTAAGAATCTCCTGTGAGTACCTCACGGACCCTCGGGGGTCCAATGACACCAGTTTGAGAAACGCTGGTATAGAGAATACTAACAGTAGAGTTGACTAACATTACATCCCAAAATCCAACGGATCGAACAAAAATAATTTCGTTTTCTTATAGCGAATTCCTGGTTAGGGTGTAGCTAAAGGGTTATTTAGAAGTAAAATTTCCCTGAAAGCATAGAAAATTGAGTGCTAACAAGAAGACAAGACCAGTCTGAGATAATGACAGAGACAGGACTGAAAGTGTACACGATACTAAACTGAATGGACAGTAAAGAAGTTTGGTACTAAGATGGAAATGAAACTGTTAGGGCTGGAGTGTTTCAAAACAGAATGTGTTTATAGAAAATAATCTAATGGGCTTTGAAAAAAGGAGAAGACAGTGAAGGAAAACAAGAAAATAAAAGAAGCAAGTGAAAGATATTGTAAACAGAAGAATAATAATAATTAACAGATAGTTCGCCCGTCTGGTGCTGGGACCCACAAGGAAGCAAAGAATAGTACCACTGCGACCTACAAGGCATGTCGTAGGAGGCGTCTGATGTAGGACCTAGGTAGCTACCCTAGTAAATAAAAAGCATCACAGAAATCGGATATGCTGGCCTACTTGTAGGTGCTTAACTGGCACAACGTACAATCGCTCTTAGGCTTAGATCACATACAAGTCACACAGAGTGGTTAACAAGTGTTAGATATTGAGCATTCGAAGAAGAAGAAGAAGAAGAACAGATAGTTAAGAAAAAGAACAGAATTAATGAATTATTGTTAACAATTGAAAGCTATATAACTAGACACTTTATAAAAATGATTTATTTTTTTGGGTTAGTCTGCACACAGAATAAGAAGTATTCTAGATAGCTGAATTAAGACCTTAACACAGCCTGAACAGAAATTATGAGAATCCAGGTTTTATTAATGATTCTAAATTATCAGCTTACTTTTCAAACTCACACACAAAATATTCACAAATTCCAAGCATGTATATTCTATGAAAATGTTCAATATAGAGGTTTGTGTTATCGAAATATGCACAAAAAGTAACAGTGTAAAATACAGGATAATTTAAGTTCTATTGAAGTTATCATTATAGAAATTTCAGATGTTATACTACGTGGTTATATCTTGATCTGATAGCAAAGATTTATAAAGTATCTCTCTCTCTCTCTCATGATCTGATTTATAAAGTATAAAGAAATAAATCTTCCAATTTTTAATATAAATACATATTTCGACCTAAAAATGGTAGAGATATACTTTGTAGACAACAAATGTTAATATTAATAAAATGGTAGAATCACACATTTGCTTCTAAGAAGTTAAAATGTTTCATATCTTGTTAGAGATTTTGAACAAAGTTTATTTAGCTCATCATTTTATGCTAAATTACGCTTTACAAAATGTGAAAATATACATATTTTCAATGTTAGTTATTTTTTAGCAAGGGAGAAGCATTTAGAGTCAGAGTTTTAGATTCCATGTGATATGTCTTTTGCTAGCAGTTGGAGATCTTGTATGTTTTCATCCCAATAGATTACTTTCTTGTTGGTGGTTTTCGAAGAGTGGTCTTTGGTCTTACGTTTCTTTAATATAACAATTAATTCTCTTAACTACCTCTCAGAATACATATTTATAGCAATGCTTTAATGATTAATACTAACTTTTTCATTTTCTTCCATTTTTATGTCTAAATTCTGTATTAGCAAGGGAGATATGCATTTGTTATGTCTAAATTCTGTATTAGCAAAAATATGCATTTGTTATGTCTAAATTCTGTATTAGCAAGAAAGATATGCATTTGTTATGTCTAAATTCTGTATTAGCAAGGGAGATATGCATTTGTTATGTCTAAACTCTGTATTAGTAAGGAAGATATGCATTTGTTATAGGTGGTTGAAAAATACTTAAAATAATGTTTCCAGAAGGAAAAGCTAAATTAAAAAACAAAATTATATCTGTGCAATTTCACATTATTAAATACTGTAGTGGCATCATTGACTGCAATTTTCAGTCTTTTTCTCCGATCAAATGAGATTTTAGGACAGCGAGTCCATATAAAGTTATAGACAGATTTATTAACATTGTGAGAACCACCATGAATGTATTTTGTCAACGAAATCTCAAGAAGATAGGTTGACAAATACTTGCATTCTTCTTTATCATCAGGTGCCGTGCCGGCTTGGGTAGGCGATTATCTTCAAAATCTCTGTCTTTGGTGTTTGTTATCAATTCAGATGTTAACGCTCTACTGTGCCATGAAGTCAGGCTATCCAAAATGTTATCTCTCTGTCTTCCTCTGTCTCGTCTACCCTCGATTTTACCAGTTGTTACAATATGTTCTAAACATACCCTCCTTATCATAGGTCCGAAAAATGATGACTGCATCTTTCTTATATTGATAATAAGTTTTCTCTGTGTCTTGACCTCATTCAACACCTCAACATTAGTCATTTTAGCAGTCCATGGAATTCTCATCATTTTTCTGTAAAACCACATCTCTGTAGCCTCTAGATATTTTAATACTTGCATTATGCTGTCGGAAACACAGTTAGGCAGTTTGTTTTTATCGACTATAACTTTATTTTTATAGAGCAGCTACTCAGCCTACTGCAGTCCAAACTGCAGTCCAAACTGTAGTCCATACTGTAGTCCATACTGTAGTCCATACTGTAGTCCATACTGTAGTCCATACTGTAGTCCATAATGTAGTCCATACTGTAGTCCATACTGTAGTCCATACTGTAGTCCATACTGAGTCCATACTGAGTCCATACTGCAGTCCATACCGTAGTCCATACTGTAGTCCATACTGTAGTCCATACTGAGTCCATACTAGTATCCATACTGCAGTCCATACCACTGTAGTCCATACTGCCATCCATACCAGTCCATACGAGTCCATACTGCAGTCCATACTGTAGTCCATACTGTAGTCCATACTGCAGTCCATACTGCAGTCCATACTGCAGTCCATACTGAGTCCATAGCTGCAGTCCATACTGTAGTCCATACTGTAGTCCATACTGCACCATAGTATTATACCTGACGTCTATACGCTGCAATTGTAGACAGCCTAATTAGGGCCCGTTTTTTAAATGTTACTCATTAACTATCATACACGAGAAATTAATTCCGAAACAGTTCAATTAAAATATATGTCGTAATTATGAGTTGAATATAATGATTGTATGACTACAATAATTTCATTAGGACTAACAGCAACAGATAAATTTGACAACTAATAGTGATGTAATCCTTAGGGATCAAACGCTAATATTATCTATCATTTGCCAGAGACTTGCATATAGTAACGTGGAACATGGCTCACGAACAGTTTACGGAGTATGTGTATTTGTCTAAGACTGTAGGCGCTTCCTTCTATCTGAAAGTAGCAAAAATTTAGTTTAGTTTAGTTGTCGGATCATCATCACTGCACGTAGAACCAATTAGTCCATAAGTGTTCCGATCTCCCCCTCAGTATATCTCAGCGTGTGGCGACTAACGACCCCGGTTCTTTGTTGGTTTACTATTATTCTTTTGTCTACCAGCATAGGGAAATGAAGAAATCAGAAGAAGACTGGATTGGAAACCAGTCATGCAATTCATAAAAGAACAACAGATTAAATGGTTTGACACCTGACAAGAATGCCCTGGTATCGCCTACCACAGAGAGCCACACAGAAAAAGTATAATGAGTACAAAACAAGAGCAAGACCACGCAAAAGATGGAGCGACGGCATCAAGAACGGCCTTACGAAAATGAATATCAGCTTTGCCTAACAAAAACAGGTCACGTTCAAAACTTCAAAAGATGGTGGAAGAACAAACACAGATCACTACGTTTCACCCCAACACTTCTATAAAATAAGTGAAAGAAGAACACGCACAGATCACATTTCACCAACACTTCTAAGATAAGGTGGAAGAAGAACAAGCACACAAGATCACAGTCCCCAACTTATTATAAATGGTGGAAAAGAACAAGCCACACAAATCACTACGTTACCCATTTAAGAATTGGAAGAGAAGTATTATTCTTGTCAGTCATCTGACTTGAATTCTGCAGTCTGTATGTGTAGATTCGTGAATAATGTACACGTCCTCTCTCCCTTATGGAATTTATATCAGCCTGGTCCATTGCTCCTCCGCTTTGTACAGCAGCCATACCTGCAAGCCTATCCGCGTTCATTCCCCTTACACATGTATGCCCTGGCACAAAATAAAACAGATCTTCCCCCTCGACTACATCTAATATCTCCTAGCCCATCCTGTTTCAATCTTTCTGAACATACTCATTGAGTTACTGAGAAAACATGCATGGATAGAAGTCTTTGATTCCAGCCAAACCATCGCTTTAGTTAGTAACAAAAAGTTAATTGCTTACTTTTCTTATCGCTACATATGGTTCTGGAGTATCAGATGTGCCAAAAATGAAACCCTTTTCTTGCTTCAAAATTAATAATGCTGATATAAGCAATTACAATTTAAAAATCTAGTTTCGTGTCAGTTTTTTTCTCTCCATTTTTAAAGACTGTTCATGATAGTAGATACATCATGACAGTTAGTAGATACATCATGACAGTTAGTAGATACATCATGACAGTTAGTAGATACATCATGACAGTTAGTAGATACATCATGACGAAGATACATCATGACAGTTAGTAGATACATCATGACAGTAGAACTCAGATTAGTAGATACATCAGACGTTATGATACTCATGACAGTTAGTCATTCATTGAGTAGGATGTTCTGTGAATTATCGTATTGTTGAGTCACAGAGAAAACGAGCAGCGCGAAAAGACAGAGCACACAACACGCACATGTTTAACCTCGATCATGTATGCCCCACCTGTGGTCGGGATTCTGTTCTAGGATTGGACTCTACAGTCACCTCCGCACACACCAGAGAGGTGCAACAGCACACGTCTGAGATTGTTGTCATCATCGCTTGCGATGGACGGCTATATACAGGATGTTCTGTGAAGAACTTTGCTATCATAACATCTCTTCTAAATATCTCTCTATCATGACATTCCTCGCATCTGACGCCTCCATTTACATTAAGTTGATCCCATCTTGCAAACATCTTCTTGTTGATCTCCTTCTCCGTCCAGGTACGTACTATATATATACTCTTCGTGTCCCGTTGAACACATGCCAGACAGTTTCGTATTCGTGGTAGAGAGAGAAGGTATACTAATCAACTTTGCATGGGTGTGGCGAACAAATGGACCTTGGGATGGCTGCTGCAGCGGAGGACAAAGCACGCATGGAAATGCCCAATGTGCCATGACGTCGATCGCATAATATAATATAAGAGATATTCATTGCTACAGTTCTGCTGCTTGTCTACTAATTATATCCTATGTCATTCATTAATAGATACCTACGCAGGATACTCCATTTGAGATGGTATGACAAGACCACAAACAGAGAACTGTGGAATAGGGCAGGACAACGGCAGGTGGAACAGGAGATAATGAGCAGAAGGTGGCGATGGATAGGACACACACTGAGGAAACACCCTGACAGCATCGTGAGACAGGCTCTCCGATGGAACCCCCAGGGCAATAGAAGTAAGGAAGACCCAGAAACACCTGGAGACGGGAGTTAGAGATGGAATGCAAAAAAGGGGAGAGAGTGACAGATCTGGAAAAGATGGCCTTGGATAGGCGGGCTTGGAAGGCCTTGGTTGCGGACCTATGCTTCCCTAGGGGCGAAGGGTGAAGAAGAAGAAGAATTTCATATGTCAGAATCTTTTAACTATCTTTCCGCAGTTGTTCTCTGTGTCTTCTACTTTAGACGTCCAGACCTTATGTTCCCACCTGTTGTCTATCCAAGAGCTGGTGTTGTCAATGGCTCTACTGGCATACCACATACATGTCAAATCCACCTCTATCTTTGTCTTTTAATGATGATCTCCAATGATGGACGGTTTGTTCGTTTTAAAAGCTGTTCACTTGTTATTGTATTCGGCCAGAAAATTTGCAGGATTCATATTTAAAATTTATTTTGCAATGTCTCCAGTTTTGTGTATGATGATGTGCAATGTCTCCAGTTTTGTGTATGATGTGCAATGTCTCCAGTTTTGTGTATGATGATGTGCAATGTCTCCAGTTTTGTGTATGATGTGCAATGTCTCCAGTTTTGTGTATGATGATGTGCAATGTCTCCAGTTTTGTGTATGATGTGCAATGTCTCCAGTTTTGTGTATGATGTGCAATGTCTCCAGGTTTGTGTATGATGATGTGCAATGTCTCCAGTTTTGTGTATGATGTTGTGCAATGTCTCCAGGTTTGTGTATGATGTGCAATGTCTCCAGTTTTGTGTATGATGTGCAATGTCTCCAGTTTTGTGTATGATGTGCAATGTCTCCAGTTTTGTGTATGATGATGTTGTGCAATGTCTCCAGTTTTGTGTATGATGTTGTGCAATGTCTCCAGTTTTGTGTATGATGTTTTGCAATGTCTCCAGTTTTGTGTATGATGTTGTGCAATGTCTCCAGTTTTGTGTATGTTGTGCAATGTCTCCAGTTTTGTGTATGATGTGCAATGTCTCCAGTTTTGTGTATGATGTGCAATGTCTCCAGTTTTGTGTATGATGTTGTGCAATGTCTCCAGTTTTGTGTATGATGTGCAATGTCTCCAGTTTTGTGTATGATGTCAATGTCTCAGTTTTGTGTATGATGATGTTGTGCAATGTCTCCAGTTTTGTGTATGATGTTGTGTAATGTCTCCAGTTTTGTGTATGATGTGCAATGTCTCCAGTTTTGTGTATTATGATGTGCAATGTCTCCAGTTTTGTGTATGATGATGTGCAATGTCTCCAGTTTTGTGTATGATGTTGTGCAATGTCTCCAGTTTTGTATGTGTCAATGTCTCCAGTTTTGTGTATGATGTGCAATGTCTCCAGTTTTGTGTATGATGTTGTGCAATGTCTCCAGTTTTGTGTATGATGTTGTGCAATGTCTCCAGTTTTGTGTATGATGTTGTGCAATGTCTCCAGTTTTGTGTATGATGTGCAATGTCTCCAGTTTTGTGTATGATGTGTGCAATGTCTCAGTTTTGTGTATGATGTTGCAATGTCTCCAGTTTTGTGTATGATGATGTGCAATGTCTCCAGTTTTGTGTATGATGATGTTCAATGTCTCCAGTTTTGTGTATGATGTTGTGCAATGTCTCCAGTTTTGTGTATGATGATGTTGTGCAATGTCTCCAGTTTTGTGTATGATGATGTTGTGCAATGTCTCCAGTTTTGTGTATGATGATGTGCAATGTCTCCAGTTTTGTGTATGATGTGTGCAATGTCTCCAGTTTTGTGTATGATGTTGTGCAATGTCTCCAGTTTTGTGTATGATGATGTGCAATGTCTCCAGTTTTGTGGGTGATGTTGTGCAATGTCTCCAGTTTGTGTATGATGTGCAATGTCTCCAGTTTTGTGGTGATGTTGCAATGTCTCCAGTTTGTGTATGATGATTGTGCAATGTCTCCAGTTTTGTGGTGATGTTGTGCAATGTCTCAGTTTTGTGTATGATGTGTGCAATGTCTCCAGTTTTGTGTATGATGTTGTGTCATCAACATTTGTATGATATTCTACTCCAATCTTTGATGATGATTTGTGACTTAAATCTCATTTTTCGTTGTCATTTTCATTGTGATATGATGTGCACATCCACATACTTAGCAATGTCTCAGACACATGATATATATGCAAAGTGTATTGATATGAGTGCACATCTACACACATACACCATGTATACATGTAAATGTTATACTGTGATATAAGATGTCACACACATCTATACACATCACACCACATATTATATTTATACATGTACAGGTGTATTGTGATATAGATGACAACATCACATCACACACACACCACATTTATGATGTTGATTTAGTTTTATATGTTAATTATATTTATATATACATGTAATGTTCTTGTGATATAATATGCTGTCTAGTTATAAGGTAGATAAGTTCGTTTCGTATGAGAGTCAAATCATTTTGTACAGTAGATCCCTGATTTGAATGTCAGGTGAGATTGAGCTCCATTCTATCGGAGATGGATCGATAAATGTATGTTCCGTGTTACTTTGAGCCATGTAAAAGGACAATTGTCAGTAGAAATGTATAGAGTCACTGTCCAAACAAAATTATGATTTAAATAAATTCAATATAATTCTATGATGAAATGTTCATTTTGTGTATGATAATGTTCAGTTTGGTAGAGTTGTGCAATGTCTCCAGTTTGGTATGATGGTTGTGCAATGTCTTCAGTTTTATGTATGATGTTTAAAATGTCCCAGTTTTTGTATGATGATGTGCAATGTCTCCAGTTTTGTGTATGATGATGTTGTGCAATGTCTCCAGTTTTGTGTATGATGTTGTGCAATGTCTCCAGTTTTGTGTATGATGTTGTCAATGTCTCCAGTTTGTGTATGATGTTGTGCAATGTCTCCAGTTTTGTGTATGATGTCAACTGTCTCCAGTTTTGTATGATGATGTGCAATGTCTCCAGTTTTGTGTATGATGTTGTGCAATGTCTCCAGTTTTGTGTATGATGTGCAATGTCTCCAGTTTTGTGTATAATGTGCAATGTCTCCAGTTTTGTGTATGATGTTGTGCAATGTCTCCAGTTTTGTGTATGATGTTGTGCAATGTCTCCAGTTTTGTTTATGATGTTGTGCAATGTCTCCAGTTTTGTGTATGATGTTTTGCAATGTCTCCAGTTTTGTGTATGATGATGTGCAATGTCTCCAGTTTTGTGTATGATGTTGTGCAATGTCTCCAGTTTTGTGTATGATGTGCAATGTCTCCAGTTTTTTGTATGATGTGCAATGTCTCCAGTTTTGTGTATGATGTTGTGCAATGTCTCCAGTTTTGTGTATGATGTTGTGCAATGTCTCCAGTTTTGTGTATGATGTTGTGCAATGTCTCCAGTTTGTGTATGATTGCAATGTCTCCAGTTTTGTGTATGATGTTGTGCAATGTCTCCAGGTTTGTGTATGATGTTGTGCAATGTCTCCAGTTTTGTGTATGATGATGTTCAATGTCTCCAGTTTTGTGTATGATGATGTGCAATGTCTCCAGTTTTGTGTATGATGTTGTGCAATGTCTCCAGTTTTTTGTATGATGTGCAATGTCTCCAGTTTTGTGTATGATGTTGTGCAATGTCTCCAGTTTTGGTATGATGTCAATGTCTCCAGTTTGTGTATGATGATGTGCAATGTCTCCAGTTTTGTGTATGATGTTGTGCAATGTCTCCAGTTTTGTGTATGATGTGCAATGTCTCCAGTTTTGTGTATGATGATGTGCAATGTCTCCAGTTTTGTGTATGATGTGCAATGTCTCCAGGTTTGTGTATGATGATGTGCAATGTCTCCAGTTTTGTGTATGATGATGTGCAATGTCTCAGTTTTGTTATGCTGTTGTGCAATGTCTCCAGTTTTGTGTATGATGTTGCAATGTCTCCAGTTGTGTGTATGAGTGCAATGTCTCCAGTTTGTGTATGATGTGCAATGTCTCCAGTTTTGTGTATGATGTGCAATGTCTCCAGTTTTGTGTATGATGTTATGCAATGTCTCCAGTTTTGTGTATGATGATGTGCAATGTCTCCAGTTTTGTGTATGATGTTGTGCAATGTCTCCAGTTTTGTGTATGATGTGCAATGTCTCCAGTTTTGTGTATGATGTGCAATGTCTCCAGTTTTGTGTATGATGTGCAATGTCTCCAGTTTTGTGTATGATGATGTTCAATGTCTCCAGTTTTGTGTATGATGTTGTGCAATGTCTCCAGTTTTGTGTATGATGTGCAATGTCTCCAGTTTTTTGTATGATGTTGTGCAATGTCTCCAGTTTTGTGTATGATGTGCAATGTCTCCAGTTTTGTGTATGATGATGTGCAATGTCTCCAGTTTTGTGTATGATGTTCAATGTCTCCAGTTTTGTGTATGATGTTGTGCAATGTCTCCAGTTTTTTGTATGATGTGCAATGTCTCCAGTTTTGTGTATGATGTTGTGCAATGTCTCCAGGTTTGTGTATGATGTTGTGCAATGTCTCCAGTTTTGTGTATGATGTTGTGCAATGTCTCCAGTTTTGTGTATGATGTTGTGCAATGTCTCCAGTTTTGTGTATGATGTTGTGCAATGTCTCCAGGTTTGTGTATGATGTGCAATGTCTCCAGTTTTGTGTATGATGTTGTGCAATGTCTCCAGTTTTGTGTATGATGTGCAATGTCTCCAGTTTTGTGTATGATGATGTGCAATGTCTCCAGTTTTGTGTATGATGATGTGCAATGTCTCCAGTTTTGTGTATGATGATGTGCAATGTCTCCAGTTTTGTGTATGATGATGTGCAATGTCTCCAGTTTTGTGTATGATGTGCAATGTCTCCAGTTTTGTGTATGATGATGTGCAATGTCTCCAGTTTTGTGTATGATGATGTGCAATGTCTCCAGTTTTGTGTATGATGTTGTGCAATGTCTCCAGTTTTGTGTATGATGATGTGCAATGTCTCCAGTTTTGTGTATGATGTTGAGCAATGTCTCCAGTTTTGTGTATGATGATGTGCAATGTCTCCAGTTTTGTGTATGATGTTGTGCAATGTCTCCAGTTTTGTGTATGATGTTGTGCAATGTCTCCAGTTTTGTGTATGATGATGTTCAATGTCTCCAGTTTTGTGTATGATGATGTGCAATGTCTCCAGGTTTGTGTATGATGTTGTGCAATGTCTCCAGTTTTGTGTATGATGTGCAATGTCTCCAGTTTTGTGTATGATGTTGTGTAATGTCTCCAGTTTTGTGTATGATGTGCAATGTCTCCAGGTTTGTGTATGATGATGTGCAATGTCTCCAGTTTTGTGTATGATGATGTGCAATGTCTCCAGGTTTGTGTATGATGATGTGCAATGTCTCCAGTTTTGTGTATGATGATGTGCAATGTCTCCAGTTTTGTGTATGATGTGCAATGTCTCCAGTTTTGTGTATGATGATGTGCAATGTCTCCAGTTTTGTGTATGATGATGTGCAATGTCTCCAGTTTTGTGTATGATGTTGTGCAATGTCTCCAGTTTTGTGTATGATGATGTGCAATGTCTCCAGTTTTGTGTATGATGTTGTGCAATGTCTCCAGTTTTGTGTATGATGATGTGCAATGTCTCCAGTTTTGTGTATGATGATGTGCAATGTCTCTAGTTTTGTGTATGATGATGTGCAATGTCTCTAGTTTTGTGTATGATGTTGTGCAATGTCTCCAGTTTTGTGTATGATGTTGTGCAATGTCTCCAGTTTTGTGTATGATGTTATGCAATGTCTCCAGTTTTGTGTATGATGATGTGCAATGTCTCTAGTTTTGTGTATGATGTTGTGCAATGTCTCCAGTTTTGTGTATGATGATGTTGTGCAATGTCTCCAGTTTTGTGTATGATGTTGTGGTCAAATATAAACACTTCCCAGATATTCTACTCCAAATCTTTATGACGATTTATGTGACTTAAATACTTTCATTTTTTCGTTGTCTTTTTGCATTGTTATATATGATACGCACACACACACACATACTTACACACACATAGACACACATATATATATGCAAAGGTGTATTGATATACGATGCACACATACACACATACACACATATACATGTAAACGTATACTGTGATATAAGATGTACACACACACATACACACACACACACACATATATATATTTATACATGTAAAGGTGTATTGTGATATAAGATGCACACACACACACACACACACACACACACATATATATATATATATATATATATATATATATAAAAAATTTTATACATGTAAAGTTCTACTGTGATATAATATGCTTCTATTATAAAGGTAATAAGTTCGTTCCGTCATGGAGAGATCGAAACATTTTACCGTAGATCCCTGATTTGAATGTAGGTGAGATTGAGGCCCACCTCCTATCGGAGACGGACGATAAAACGTATGTTCCGTGTTCACTTTGAGCACGTAAAAGAACAATTGGCAGTAGAAAATGTATAAGAGTCACTGTCCAAACAAAATTAATTTAAAAAAATTAATATAAAATTCCTACTAAAATGTTTAACATCTTAATAATTAGATAGAGCGGTATGGAGAAGTTGCTAGCAGGCCCTATGTAGCGTATAACGGTACGAGAGGAATTATTATATAATTATTATCTTAAAAATTACACCGGTTATTCTCGTTCGTGCACTGCCGCTGAGATTTCCGGTGTAAGAAAGATTTCGAAGTATACTTGGTTGTTCACGGAAGTTCAATAATGATGATCATATCAATCAAACAAATAATCAATAAATCGATATCTAACGTCAGAAAATATGGTAGCTATCGTGGGTGACTTTATAACTTCGTACTGAAACTTGTTCGTCAGATATTTTTCTGTCTTACGGTAATGCGATCTTTGATACCAACTATATGAGGCTATATGATGCCATGTCGTGATATGATATGTACAGGCCGACCCCACTTGCCCCTAATGACGAACCGCCACTGTAACCAACTCAATAGTTCAGTCTGTCTTTCTTTTCGAGTTTCTAACGATGTCGTCATCAAGTGACCCATGACAGCAGTCCTGAAAACCTCTATGTTCTGTGCAAGTTTATCGGCGTCAGAAGCAGTCATTCTCAGATCGTCAATGACATCTTGCACCCATTGTCTTCTAGGTCTTCCTCTCATTCTTCTTCCAGGCACCATTCCTCCAAAATTATCTTCTCTAGACACTCATGTAGTTTGATGTGTCCGAAATATTTAATTTTCCTTGATGTTTTGCTCTTTAATAGCCATCTCTTTCTAATATCACGCAGAGGCAGAACAGAAGCATGTGTTCTTTTCTCTGTCCATGATATTCTAAGTACTCTTCTGTAGCATTAATATTACATTTCTCTGTCCATGATATTCTACAGTATTCTTGTAGCATTAATATTACATTTCTCTATCCATGATATTCTAAGTATTCTTTTGTAGCATTAATATTACATTTCTCTATCCATGATATTCTAAGTATCTTTGTAGCATTAATATTACATTTCTCTATCCATGATATTCTAAGTACTCTTCTGTAGCATTAATATTACATTTCCCTGTCCATGATATTCTAAGTACTCTTCTGTAGCATTAATATTACATTTCCCTGTTCATGATATTCTAAGTACTCTTCTAACGATGTAGAAAACTATACATTGCTATAAACAAACCCATAACGGAAGTGGGCTTCATAACCGTAACATATACGTGCGCGCATAATTTTAATGGCAATACGCCACTGCTGAGTAACCTACTTACTTAAATGAAAAATTGATTCAATATTAATTATATCTTTCGGCGAAATATATTCCCTCTCAATCGTTTACGTCAAACCTATCAGAATGCAGTCCCTGGGGACATAATATGAATCAGTAAAATGGCTATGTCATTTTTCTTCAAATTGTGTCACTGCCTGTTTGCACTGAAGGAAATAAATGACGTTCCATCGTTATTTATTGCTGATTGCTGTTAGTTAATCGTTATTTTTCTCGGAATAGTTATTTTGAACCAGGGTAGGGTTCTAGTGTATACATAGTGAAATGTACCAGAACGGTGAGCACAACACTGTATTCTATATTGATTTCTGATCTGTGGTTTATAGGGATATTGATTGTTTTGGGTTTTTTTTTTTTTTTTAAAATGTTATTGAGTTAACAAACACTTAAGTAATCTATGCACACGTCTCTACGTAAATAACCTGTGTGCAATAAAAGGTAAAAAAAGGAACCGTTGTTGATACCTCGAGGTATACTTTCATTGACCGTCGGCACACGATGGGTTATGTGGTCAACAGCCCGCCTGCCGCATTTACTTCCCAGTGCTTTTCCTGGTATCCAATTAAGGCTGGGTCGACCTGAAAGCCGTTAGGGTCGAAACATATTCCAGGCTCTCTGTAGACTTGAACCCTGACCACTAGCCTTAGACGTGAGTTCACTAACGACTACGCCACTATGTCTCTCTTCAGTGTACAATTAGAACAAATGAAAGTATTTCAGGAATGTTCCACGTAAGGTCTGGAGTAAGACAAGGATGGGTACTATCATCTCTGATGTTTGTTACATATGTTGATCACATCTGTAAAAAAGCTAATACTAATGATGTGGATAGGCTTGAGAAATTTCGAAATGAATTGCTCTTTGCATACGGTCACGCAACCGTATCATCAACAGAAAACACATTCTGGAGACATTTCCAAAAATACTTTTCAGAAGAATCTTGCACATTTTCAGAATCTTCAATTTTACATCGAGGTCCTCGCCTGTGCCACAGAGTTCGTGCACTGTCGCTGAGATCATCATATGTAAGTAAAGGATTAGAATATACATGGTTATTCAACGAAGTGTAATGGTGATTGTCCTATCAATCAATCAATCAATCAATGAACGTCAATTGCTTACTAAACAATATGTACACATATGTGACTGTATGTACAATATAAGTTTGCACCTTGAGTGAACTTTGTAAGGTCAACAAGACGTGGTCGGATGTGTTAGTTTGACATACGCTAAATAAATATAAACAAGAAGGTGTGGGTGGAGCTGATTCACAGTGCGAGGTTGTAATGAAAGGTACGTGTAAATGTCAATAGTGGTGCCAAGCGGTAGATAGATGAAAGGTTTCTCTACATCTACTTAATCGACTGAGAGAGACAGAGAGCAAGAGAGAGATGGAAGATGATGGTAGATCCCATTCATGAAACGAGACATATATATGTATGTGTGTGTGTGTATGCGCACGCAGGTGGGTGGGTGCGTGCGTGGGTGCGTACTTGCGTGTGCGTGTGTGTGTTATATCTCATTCAAGGTACTAGCCTGAGGGAGAGATAGAGAGAATATATAGATGAAAGGTGTGCGTAGATATCATTGTATTAGACCAGCGTTTCACAAACAGGGTCCGTTGACCCCGGGGACCACGAGTGTTCTCAGTGGGTCCTCAAGCGCTTGAAGAAATATATCTTTGACATTTCAAACAGAAATATATTTTGCATTCAAACAGAAACTATGATCGATTTCAAACGAGAAATATGATTTTGACATTCAAAAGAAAGATAATTTGAATTTCAACAGAAATATAATTTGTTTAAAATAATTATCGTTGAATTTCAAACAGAAATATGATCTTTGACATTTCAAACAGAAATATGATCTTTGACATTTCAAACAGAAATATGATCTTTGACATTTCAAACAGAAATATGATCTTTGACATTTCAAACAGAAATATGATCTTTGACATTTCAAACAGAAATATAATCTTTGACATTTCAAACAGAAATATAATCTTTGACATTTCAAACAGAAATATGATCTTTGACATTTCAAACAGAAATATGATCTTTGACATTTCAAACAGAAATATACTTGACATTTCAAACAGAAATATAATCTTTGACATTTCAAACAGAAATATAATCTTTGACATTTCAAACAGAAATATGATCTTTGACATTTCAAACAGAAATATGATCTTTGACATTTCAAACAGAAATATGATCTTTGACATTTCAAACAGAAATATGATCTTTGACATTTCAAACAGAAATATAATCTTTGACATTTCAAACAGAAATATAATCTTTGACATTTCAAACAGAAATATGATCTTTGACATTTCAAACAGAAATATAATTTTCCAAAATGCATAAAAACAGTGGTAAACTAATTCCGATGCGAAATCAAAGCAGCCGGACTAGACCGGAATCTAAATGTCTGACAGAACAAAATGAAAGAACCATTTGAAGTTTCCCACAGTCTGTGAAATTCGAGCCAGCTTGAATGTTGGTGTGGTGTAATAATAACTTCATCGTTAGAATATTTTCATATATAGAAATGTGTGGGGGTCAGCGGCAGCAAAATGTACTTAAAACGGGGCCCGGGGAAATTCAAAGTTTAGGAACCACTGTATTAGACTGACATATACATGGAAGTAGTAAATCCAGCAAGCTCAAAGAAACTACAGAATTCGTTCAAATAATCACAATCAGTGGCGGCTCGTGATCGTTTTTGTTGGTGGGGCCAGACACAGATTTTCGGGAAAATCATGACTTTGGGTTTGGTTATATTTTAATTTATTAAATAATAAAGACGAGTTACATATGGTTATGAGGCGCACACAAAAGCCCGTTCTATAAATCTCTTTTTATCCTGAGGCTGTGAGACAAAACAGGATTAGAAAAGAAAAAAAAACCATGAAAGAACAATTTGATCAAGCATCTTGTTAATGAACCATTCCAAGAATATTGTTGTCAATGTGTGTGTGTCTTGTATACAGAATACTGCCCCATTCATTATCAATACTGCCTTTGGATAGTGCCCATGCTGCTTAGACAGGACACACACACAATTTATTGTTTATAATGTTGAGGTCAGTTTCATGGCTAACTCACTCCTCGCGCGTGAGCAGGGTTATTTCTCTTACACTCACGACTAGCTTGAGAATAAAGGTTAGTTGAATGTCACCATCAGATATTGTGCTTGCGGCGGTAGAACATGCCAGAGTGTGTAGTGTGTGATGTGTGGATGTGTATGTGATGTGTGTGTGTGTGTGATGTGTGTAGTGTGGTTATGTATGTGATGTCTGTCTTAGGAGGAAATATGTTCATATATCGTACGGTTTTGTGAATGAATTGGTCGCGATTTGTGTTTGTGTATGTGCTTTGTGTCAGTGTTCACAGGTCGTATGTGCGTATGTGTGTTAGGGAAAAGCAATGATGACAAACACTCCTCAATAAAGTCTTTTTTTTTTTAAATGGCTCGCGGGTTGTGTTCATAAGAACGCTCATATTACTAGGCTAGACAATGGGTCATCACCATCAGGTACCCTGCCGAATGGCATAGGCGATCGTGGCTCACCACAAATCTCTGTTTCTTGTGCTTGCTATCATCTCAGATGTTGACGCCCTTCCGTGCCATGAAGTCAGGCTACCCTCGACTTTACCGGCAGTCACAATGTGTTGTAAGCCACCCGTCCTCATCACATGCCCAAAAATGATGACTGCCTCTTTCTTATATTGATGATAAGCTTTCTCTGTGTCTTGACCTCATTCAACACCTCAACAATAGTCATTTTAACAGTCCATAAGAAAGAAAGTTGGTACAGAACCTTGCCTAAATTACATCGAGAAACAAAGAATGAAGTGGTTTAGCCACTTAATAAGAATACATCCAAACTCCACAGTATACAAAGTCTTCTACAACAGAACATCAAGAAAGAAGGCGAGAGGAAGACTACGAAAAAGATGGTTAGATGGCATAGCAGAATCATGTCAAAGAGCAAAAATAACAATCCCCCAAGCCACCAGAACAGCGCAAGACAAAAAAAGAAAACCACAATACTGGGCAACAACCCGGTGGTAGTGTGGCGACAAAAGAAGAAAAACAGTCCATGGGATTCTCATCATTCTTCTGTAAAACCACATCTCTGGTCCACAGAGATGTTTCAATATGTGTGTTTATTATCCATGACTCGCATCCGTATGTCAGTATTGCCTCTATGTTGCATTGAATAACTCGCATTCTGATCTCAATTTGTAGTAGTCTACCAGGACCGGGCACAACCGTTCCCCAACCCCAGGTAGTAGCCAACAGACTAGACATGTAGTTTAGGTAGTTTAGATAGATAAGTTTGTAGAAATGCATAAGTAGAGACTGAAGTGTTTGCACACCAAATCTGCTCACTATGAGCAGTAGCAACACTAGAACAAGACATTGACGTAGTGAAACTAGTTGACGTAGAATTGTTAGTACTGCTTAGCGACGTAGTGACAACATGAGAGACGAACATAAACACGACGGATGAATGACGTGTTTTGTATCTAGAGGGATAACATCAATAAACTTATATGAATGAAGTCTACCAGACTGAGTTTGTGTTTTGTAACGTCGTTTGACCACCATCACTTTATAACCATCATCAAACCAAAATCCCAAATACAACAAATTGACAAGGATTTGTCAATGGGTGCCGTAAGACATAAGGGTAAATGGATCGAATCCTGTGTTCTCCTAATACTTGTACACTCTCTATTTATTGATCATATTCGTTGCTTTCCTGGGATTCTTACCAAAAATCTCCTTGTTCTCATCTAGAGAAAAGTATCAACTTTGTTTTTGCTACAGCTCCAAGTTTGTAAACATTTCAGTTGATAATCGATCGACTCCTGGCTACTTTCTAATTTTTTATTTGACTATTGCCAGCTCCAGTTCTCTTAATGTGATTGAGGTCTCCATAACTTCATGTATGGTTTAATCTCGTCCTTCATTTTGTTGTCTATCACGAATCACTTGTTGTTTCTGTGTCCCTTTAGCAAAAAAGGCCGCAAAGAGATTTTTTTTTTCAACTGATCCAGAAGCACTTGAGCTTTCAGCTCTTCGGCTCGGTGCCATGGACATCGTAATCCTTCGGTTCGGTGCCACAAACACAGTAAATCTGGAAAACCTGTGACTTTTCTGCCAGTCCGTGGAATTGAACCCGCACTCACAGGGAACTTGTCACCCGTCGTCCAACGCGCTTTGGACACGCAGGGCAGGCGGGCTCACCTGCAAAATGATGAACTTCTTCTTTCTTTCTTTCTTTTGTCGTCTCACTGCTACCGGGTTGTTGCCCAGTGTCGTGGTTTTCTGTTTTTGTCTTGTGCTGTTCTGGTGGCTTGTGTGATTGTTATCTTTGCTCCTTCACAGGATTCTGCTACGCCATCTAACCATCTTTTCCGTAATGATGAACTGCATGTTTAATTGTGATGATTTTTGCTATCATTATTCAATGCAATCTTTGCATTTCGCCATGTACCCTCATCGGTAAGATGTTTCACCAGCTTCCACTGTTTTAAAGTATTTATTTCAAATGTTAAAGACTTGTTTTTACCTGCGTCTCTAGCTTAAGTGGTAGTGAGCTCGATCACAACCCAAGCGTACTTGGTTCAAACTCCACGGTGGGTAAGTTTGGAAGCAAATTCGTTCCTTGTATTTTTACGAACTGTAAAAATAGACCTCACCGTTCAGAAAGCAATGGCAAACCACTGAGCGTATAAATAGTGCCTAGAAAATCGGTGACTCGTTTACTGTAGTTGATGGCTAAGTCCTGTCCAGGATATGCCCCATTTTCATTCCTTTTCACCAATTTTGTCAAAGCAACGGCTTTCCAGCCTGCTCTTCTCGATTATGAACTGACAAAGGTGTTTTACGTGGTCACCCGTCCCCAAATAAAGGCGATTTGTCAAATTGCAACAACTGGCGCGGAATAACTCTGCTATCAACACCTGGCAAGCTATTCTGCAGTATTTTGATGGAGAGGCTGAAAAAGCCGTCGACGCAAGGCTAAGAGAAGAACAAGCTGGCTTTCGTCCACATCGTTCTTGTACCGATCATATCTTCACGCTGAGATCCATTATAGAAGAATCAATTGAATTCCAATCACCTCTAGTGATACATTTTTATAGACTTTCAGAAAGCGTTTGATAGTCTTCATCGTTCTACTCTCTGGGAGATTCTTAAGACCTACGGCTTCCAGAAAAATACATCAACATTATAAAAACTTTCATTCTGAAGCATCCTGCTGTATAAGAACAGATGCAGGAAACTCAGACTCATTCACAGTCAATTCGGGTGTGAAGCAGGGCTGCGTTATGTCACCTATGCTTTTGGGATAGCTATAGACTGGATCATACGCAAATGCACCCAAGATGATCAACTAGGCATCAAATGGCTTAATAACAGCAGACTATTTGATCTTGACTTTGCCGATGACGTGGCCATATTGAATTCAACCACACTAGCAGCCCACAAACTAACGAGCAATCTTTGCACACTTGCAGAACAGGTTGGTCTCCAGATTAATTCTGCCAAGATCAAAATTATGGACCTCACAAACTCGACCGATAACATCGTAATAAATGGCCAAAGACTGGAGAAAGTTAAACATTTTACATATTTGGGTAGTAAAGTGTCAAACAACGGAGAAACAATGAAAGAAATAAACTCTCGTATTGATATAGCAGCTAGTGCCTTCACTAAATTAACAATATCTGGCAATCTCAAGACCTTAGTATATGCACAAAAGTTAAATTATTTAGGTCATGTGTGATTCCTGTTCTGACCTACGGTTGTGAAAGTTGGAAATCAACAATTAAAATTGATAAGAAACTGACAGCTTTGAGAATAAATGTCTACGAAAATTATTAAAAGTAAAGTGGAGTGATTTCATTTCGAACAACACAGGGAGAGATAGAACACACCAACAACCCGTATCAAATATTATAAGGAAACGAAGGTGGAATATTTAGGTCATGTTCTTAGATCAGACGAAAAGAGAATAAATCGACAAGTCCTTATGTGGTCACCAGTTGGGAAAAGAAAACGTGGAAGACCAAAGACCACCCTTCGAAGAACCATCCAACAAGAAAGTAAACTATTGGGATGTAAAACCATACAAGATCTCCAACTGCTAGCAAAGAACCGCATCACATGGAGATCTAAAACCTCTGCTCTATGTGCCGCCTTTGGCACGAAAGGAACAAACTAACTAACTAACCCGTCTCCGATAGGATTAGGAGGTTGATCTTACCTACACTGAGATCAGGGTTCTCTGGAAAATTATGGAGCGAACTGAGTACTTGTAGAACTAGCTGCGAACATCTAACGACTACGTCACAGAGGACCCACAGAGAGATTAACTTTAGAATGCAATCACATATTGAGAAGACCGTCTCATATTTTCAATGTGTAAACTATGACAGAGATTGGCATGCTCACAAATGAATATATAGTCACCAATGAAGCTGTTCGATTTTCTTGCCAACACTATGTTACCAGTGTCAAACATGGCCAATAACAGCAGCTAATGAGCGGAAAATCATAACGACAGAGATGATGTGTCTTAGAAGAGCTGCAGGAGTGACAATAAGAGACAAAATTAGAAATGAAGAAATCAGAAGACTGCATGTGAAACCAGTCATGCAATTCATAAAAGAACAACAGATGAAATGGTTTGGACACCTAACAAGAATGCCCTGGTATCACCTACCACAGAGAACCACACAGAAAAAGTATAATGAGTACAAAGCAAGAGGAAGACCACGCAAAAGATGGAGCGACGGCATCAAGAACATCCTTACTAACATGAATATCAGCTTACAAAGTGCCTTAAAACAAGCACACACAAGATCACTACGTTTCACCCCAACATTCTGTTTCTAAAAGAAAAATAAATGGTGGAAGAGAAGAAGAAGAATGAAGCTGTAAATTACATATCCAGTTGCACAGTTCTATGATCTTCTATCAAGACTGAAAAGAGATCGACTAGTATTATAACAGACCATTTTTGTTTTTTAAGTTGTTGCCTAAGTTGTTGCCTAAGTTGTTGCCTAAGTTGTTGCCTAAGCTGTTGCCTAAGTTGTTGCCTAAGTTGTTGCATAAGTTGCTGTCTAAGTTTTTCTAAGCTGCATATTCTGCGGAGGAACTTCTGACCGAATTGATTAAAAAGCGGCTCCCATGCGGGAGACTCGTGTTCAGTTCACGGTAAGGCCAAGGATTTTGTCTGTTGTGGGCATAAATGAAAAATCCTAACCTGAACAACTTCGCAGCGACTGCACTAGTCATAAGGCTATTAAATTCCTCAGGCTCTCGTCCCACCTGTCCGACACCGCCCTAAAAAGCGGTACTACAAGCAGTAACGACAATTTAAGAAAAAATTTTTTAATGCATATTGTGCAAGAAATAATGATTGGTATTTCATGTATCTTACGAACTGTTGGGGAAATTATCGGAGGACAAAGAAAATGCTGACTGAATCTTTCCTCTTCTCTTCTTCTTTTTCTTCAGTTGCTCCAACATATCATCGGACTCGTCCCAGGAGACAGTATCCTTTGTGTAGAGTTATGCTCTCAGTGTTGAGGCACATCGCCTGTTGTGTGTGTAGAGACCTACTCTGGAATTACAATCCTCACCACGGTTCCTGCATGTATCTTCTTCTTCTTCTTTGCGTTCGTTCTTTACGACCAATTTTAATCACTCTTTGTGATATGTTTGATCTTTGCCAAGAACGTGTTTACGTTGCATATTGGTTTGAGGCCCCTAAACGCATAGACTTCTACACGTTTAGGACATGTGCATCCGATTTCAGCCAGACTTCCTTAGTCGCCTCTTACGACATGCGTGGCAGGTAGCAGTGGTTCTATTCTTTACACCCCATATTTGGGCCCTGGTAATCACTCAGGCGGAAGTTCATGTATGTAAATCATGGGACTGTAACTAAAATAGAAGATGTCCTCGCTGCACTCTGCTCTGCTCTCTCTCTCTTGTCTTGACGTGCGTCATCGCTCCAGTATAATCGCTTTAGGTGTTGTTGTTTGTATATTTGAGCCATTTCAACATACATCCTTCATCGAACGCTACATATCGACCACTTGTTAACCACTCTGTGTGATTTGTATGTTATCTGAGCATAAGAGCAATTGTACGTTATGCCAGTTATGCGCCTCCAAGTAGGCCAGTACATCCGATTTGTGATATTCTGCGATAATTTTTTATTTACTAGGTAGCCTCCTATGTCCTACATCAGTCGTCTCTTACGACATGGTCACAATGGTACTATTCTTTGCTTCCCTCACTGGCCCCACCACCATACGGACGATAGTACATCCGATTTCGTAGCGTAATTTGTTCGGCCACAAATCTAAAAATTTAAGACAATTTCTGAATCTAATATAATTAATTTCTATCTATCCTTCCAGAGTACTATATATTATTTTCCAGTTTCGCCTACGCATTTTTCTTCAAGCTAAAACACAACATATACTCTTTCCTTAAACTTGTATTCCCATACTAAATATGTACTAGTTATTACAAAAGCGATTTCAATGTAATTGTTTTCTTTTCTGTGGAGAAGCATCAATATCGTTCCCGCATTTACTATTACTCTGATAGAAGCACTCACATTTCCTAGTGTCTGACAGGTTTATACTTCACACAAAGACTGAATAGTTAAAGATTAGCAAGTGTTTGATGACGATGTTTGCGGTGTTTTTCATTGAAAACGACCAGTGAGTAATTTTTCTTTTGGATAATCACCAATCTAAACACATAATGTCTATCGATTTCAAAGTATTTTATTTCAAGTAAGTGCCCGCGCGCCAAGCGTGTTCGTAGCGCGTTGGACTACTGGTGACTAGTCCTCTGTAAGTGCGGGTTCAACTCCGCGGACTAGCAGAAAAGCTACAGTTTCCCAGATTTACGGTGTTCGTGGCACTGAGCCGAAGGGTTACGATGTCCATGACACCGAGCCGAAGAGCTTTCAGCTCAAGTGCTTCTTGATCGAAAAAAAAAAAAATTAAAGTAAGTAAATTAACCCTTTCTATACCTTGAGGGTATATTTGAGTAATATGGTGTTATGTCCGTATTTTTTGTATTGACCGTCGGCACACGATGGGTGATGTGGTCAATATTACGCCGGTCGTCTTTACTTCCTGGTATCCAGTTACGGCTGGGTCCACCTGAGAATCGTTACGGTCGGAAAATATTCCACCCCACTGTGGAATTGAACACATATTACTAGTCTACGAAGCGAGTTCACTAACAACTACACCACTGCTGTTTTTCCTTTTATTTCAGGTAACTTTGGTATCTTTAGTAAATTTGGTATCTTTAGTAACTTTGGTATCTTTAGTAAATTTGGTATCTTTAGTAACTTTGGTATCTTTAGTAAATTTGGTATCTTTAGTAAATTTGGTATCTTTAGTAAATTTGGTATCTTTAGTAAATTTGGTATCTTTAGTAAATTTGGTATCTTTAGTAAATTTGGTATCTTTAGTAAATTTGCTGTGGGCGTATGTAGCTTAAGCGGTAGTGAGCTCGATCACAACCCAAGCGTACCTTGTTCAAACTCCACGGTAGGCATTTTGGGAAGCACACTCGTTTCCGTGGGAATTTTACGAAAGTAAAAAAATAGACCTCACCTCAGAAAGCAATCGCAAACTACTGAACGTATAATTGGTGCCTAGACAATCGGCTTCTCGTTTATTGTGGTTGATGCTACGTCCTGTAAAGGTTATGTCTGCCCGCCTACCCAGCGTGTTCGCAACGCGTTGGACGACGAGTGACAAGTCCCCTGTGAGTGCGGTTCAATTCCGCGGGCCGGCTAAAAAGCCACAGGTTCTCCAGATTTACGGCGTTCGTTGCACCGAACCGAAGGGTTACGATGTCCATGGCACAGAGACGAAGGGCTGGAAGCTCAAGTGCTTCTGGATCGAAAATAAGTAAGAAATAAATAAATAAAGGATATGCCACGATTTTCATTTTACAACTTTAGTAATCATACACCGTTTGGTTCAAACGTACGCTGGTGTCATCATCATCAGGTACCGTCTCCACATCGAAAGTTGGCTGCAATGAATCTCCAGCATCCTCTTTCTTTCGCCTTGGTGTTGCAAACTGCCAGACCTGTCCATTTCTTAAAGTTTCCCTCCCACTTATCTCTCAGTCTTCCACTTGCTCTTTGCCCTCAACTTTCCCTCTAGTAAAGATGTTATCATGGTGTCATGTCTTTTTATGTGCTCAAAATACTTTATTTGTCTGAATTGTATTTCTCTTAATAATTGTTTCTTCACGCCTAGATTTCCTAAAACATGCCGGTGTACATATTTGAAATGAAAAATGGACGTACATGTAAATTATAATATTGTATATGCATACCAGCAAAGTCAGCGATATTTGTACGTTGCTTTTCATATTTTTCATTGAAATTATCGTCAAAATCTTCATCAAAATGATCTATTCTTGTAAAAATTGTACACACTCACAAACACACTTAAACCGTTTTACGTCTGTTATTATGGCAAGTGACCCTGACCGTCATGATATAAGTTAATTGATCGTTTGTGACATTTTAGTAATTGATCGTTTTGTGATATTTTAGTAATTGATCGTTTGTGATATTTTAGTAATTGATCGTTGTCAGGCATGAAGTATATTTAGTGAACACACATGATTCGTAATGTTAAACTGACTTGATTGGATGGTGAGTTTTATGTCACAACTTGCCCGTCTGCCCAGCGTGTTCGTAGCGCGTTGACTACGAGTGACTATCCCTCTGTGTGTGCGGGTTCAATTCCGCGGGATGGCAGAAAAAGCCACAGATTCCCCAGATTTACGGTGTTCGTGGCACCGAACCGAAGGGTTACGATGTCCAAGGCACCGAGCCGAAGAGCTGAAAAACTCAAGTGCTTCTGGTTCGGTAAAAAAATGTCACAACTTATCCTAAGTTAGGGCTTCCAGAGTTTGCCAGGACATAATTGACGCCATAATAAACAGTCTAGCAATGACATATGTCAGTTTTGCTACAATGTAATGCAGGTTTGATACGTTGGAGATGGCAGTGTTTTGGACGTACATTAAGAATGCCGAAGACTAGACACCCATATGTGGATTTTAAATAGAATCCCGGAGGCAAGAGAGGTAGATGCAACCTAGAGAGACATGAAGACGAACTGTAGACAGGGAAAGAGAAGAGACTGGAAAGATCTGGAATGAACTAAGCTGGCTTGATCAAGACAGATCTGGTTGGTGGACATTTTTTTATGCCTTATGCTTGAAGGGGAGTAAAGAGAAGAAGAAGAATACAGATTGGAACTGGTCCAGATTCTTGTTATGTTTTGATTATATGATAACTTTCATCGACTTCTTAATAGTGAGAGATTGTTAAAATCAAGGGATGAAATAAAAATTAATGTTTTCCATTTTTAGATGTGACAAATAAAAGTGTTTTCCCAGATAAGGTTAATATTTTATCCTTGTTTTTTCCAGACTTGACATTAATATGTTTTTTTATTATTTATCTTTGCAGAAATATCTGGTCGAACCGTATCCTGTAATGTCTAGAGAGAACACTTCTTCAGAAGGAACTTGACCCAACTTTACATTTACTGTAGTAATTTGACCTTTCCAGTGACAATATTTAATTGATTGGTTTGAAACACCGAGGGCAAAAACAGGAGAAACATGAGAGCTCTGCTGGATATCGTTACAAGGATGTTCTAATATATGTTATGTGGATGTTATGTTATGACTTTATGGTTATGTGGATGATATCTGAAGGACACCAATTATTATAATGTCGGATAAAAATGAGTGACATTTTAACCGATTTCCATCCGTGGACCACAATTATGGTCTTTCTCATTCTTGCACATTTCCCTGCAGGTTTCGGAACAGAAACAACTTCGAACACATTTTCGAAATTCGAAAATTACACTTCGACAAAATTAAGGAATGACCACGATAAATTAAATCGTTCACAAAAGTTTGATCATCAATCCACAGTTTCATCAGTCATCAATCCTTTTCAAAAGAGATCATTAATGAGAAATGAATTGGGTGCCACGAACACAGTGACCTGAGCGAAAATAGTATGCAAAATATAATGAAAGTCATAGACAAGAAGAAGACAAGATATAAATTCCATTTAATTTCTAAGTCAAACATAGACACAAACAAAGACAGTAAAAATATTGACCATGTACAAGATTTAGAACCTTCTAGTGGTAAACGTAATCACTTTTTAAGTAACATCCATCTCAAAAACTCTATTGACACGATCAATTCGAATCACAAGTCTAAAAATCCATCAAATAAAGACAGCAAGGACAGATTTATTGATACTTCGGAACCGCATGTTACAACCAATGTCAATACAAATCGTTTTATAGAATATGGGCGTCTCTCTAGGGTTCCAATGACATCGATGCATGAACTAACAAAGAGGAATATAAATATCAACAGTAAACAGACGAAATCCACTGATGTTGAGGATCGGGAAAACAAAGTTTCTAAATATTATGAACCCACTGATGATGTCAGTGTTGTACCAGTTAACGGTATAAACAGAAATATTCTGAAACCGAAAGTAAATATAACTTCATCCAGAGATGGATTTCCCTCGACATCAGAAACAAACATCAGCAGCGTCGGTACCTGCGACTAATAATAGAAACATTCGAGCTAGGGAAGAAGGAGATGTTATTATAGGGGCATTATTCCCACTTCATCGTGCACCCCCGCAGAAAAGCGCCTATGCCAGACAGTGTGGAGAGATCTGGGAAACATATGGGATACAAAGAGTGGAAACATTTCTGATGACAGTTGACAAGCTTAACAGGTAACTTTTACATTTATTAATGTTATCCTTTGTTTTGTTGACGGGGTAAATATGCGATCATCATCATCATCAAGTAGCTTGTCCCTTCCGGAACTTGGCTACAGTGACAGGAGTCCTGAAAAACTATGTTCTGTGCAAATTGAGCGGTGTCAGCAGCAGTCATTCTCAGATCGTCAATGACATCTTGCACCCAATGTCTTCTTTCATTCTTCTTCCATGCACCATTCCCTCCAAAATTAGCTTCTCTAGGCACTTATGTCGTTTCTTGTTTCCGAAATATTTAATTTTCCTCGATGCTATGCTCTTTAATAGCCAGTCAACTCTTTTTAATATCAAGCTGTTGCAGAACAGAAGCTTTTATTTTCTCTGTCCATGATATTCTAAGTACTCTTCTGTAGCATTTGCATTAAAAGCATTAATGATCTTCTCCGCCGCTTCGTCAGTGTTCCATGTCTCAACCATATGTTGCCAAGGAAAAAACCCAGGATCTTAAACATCTGATTTTTGTTCTTCTGCCAGTTCCCTTCAATTGGTTAGTTCCTTTAATTTTTGCAAAGCAATGCTCAGCCTTCTTTTAATTTCTTTTATAACATTCCCGTAATTTCTCCTGTTTGTTCGTTTGCTTGATAAAGGCCTTGTTGGTCGAAACGTTGCTGTATTTTGTCATTGTTTTTGTAATTTGTAAAACTGCAGTACTTTGTGATTACGTGTTTTGCGTAATTTGTCAGCAATGCCCCAAGGTATTCAAAGTTGTCGACTCTTTCGATTTTGTAAGCCATCAATTCTGTTTGATCAGCTGTAAATATACGTTGTAAAAATGCGTACAAAAAGGAATATTAACTCCTAGTATACGCACGCTAAAACTACGTTTCTATGCACTCTATTTCACAATACCATTTTACAGCGAGGGTACTTTATCATAATTCATTATACATTTCTTGTGATAAGCATCAGATCAATGAAATGGACCTTGGAAATAATTTTGTTTACAGCTGATGTTTTGGTTCGTGTAGTGTCTTGTCGGTGGCGTCTGTGGCTTAGTGGATAGTGACTCGGTCTATTAACCCCGACGTTCTGAGTTCGAATCACGCTGCGGACAATTTGTTGCAAATTGTTTCGCGTGGATTTTACAAAAGGACGATGGCACCACCCGTTCAGAAAGCAATGGCAAACTACTTAACGTAATAATGACTAGAAAAATCACAAACAGCGTTAAAACTGGGGTTGAATCGCAAAGTCCTGTAAAGGATATGCAATTAACTTTTAGTTTCTTGTCGAAAATTTGGTACTGCTACTACGGTTTGTTAGAGGGATTGTCGTATTCTAGGAGTTAAGCAAACATTGGTTTTGCCTCAGTCTCCAGAGATGTCCGTTTCAAATTAAGACTTCTGTAACATTAGGTTATATTAGGGCGTGTTTGCATTGTGTTAATGCTCTTTCTTCACATACTGTAAATTATTATGAGGGTTTAAAGGAGGGTTTAAAGGAGGGTTTAAAGGAGGGTTTAAGGAGGGTTTAAGGAGGGTTTAAAGCCTGATTGACTTCATTGCACCGGGTTTTACCCCATATGGCTCGGTCCTCTCCGCAGAAATGGCGCTCCACCTGCTGAGAGTATTGCACAAAGCACGAACTCCGTAGCTCCAGCAACAATCCTAGGGGTCTCTGGAAAAACTGCACTCGTGAACAGAACGGCGTGGCCCGGATTCGAACCCACGATCTTCGACTCGCAAGGCAAAGGGCGTAACCACGTAGCTACAGAGACCCCGATGAAGGTGATTTAACCATTGACACGCATGTCATCTCATATTTAACACGTAGTATGACAAGTAGGGGGAAGAAATCAAGTAAAGAAATGTACCGATAGGGAGGGAGAGAGTGAGACAGTGTAGTAAATACATACAACTTTTAGTAAGTCTATTAAAGAATGAAAGAGAATGGGAAAATACAACGAGAGAAAATCAAGGCAAAATGTCAAAACACGTAGCAGCAAAGTGGTTGTAAATTTGGTAGTTTGTATCATCATTGGCCTTTTTTGCCTCAAGAGACAATAGGTTTTACGTCACGTAGTTTTGTTCTGTGCTCAATCCCATCGTCTGTTGTGCCTGTAATAATCTATTCTGAAGTAGACATCCTTGTCACAGTCGCTGCAGGTTAACTTTGTGACTGAAACTGATGCAGAGGATGGCCTTTCTGCACTCTGCACTCTCTTTGCCTCCATATGTGATGGCGTTTCTCTCTTTTCTTTGGGGCCATCTTTCAGTGCAGTTCACCATGGCTTCCTGTCTTTGACCAATCGCTTCGAATTGTCTTTGTATATACAGCATGAAGTTATACCACATAACACATACTGCGGTTGATAACGTTGTTCTGTACAGTATATACCAGGATTTTATTACCCCCCTCCCCCATACAATCTATGCTGATCAATCCCACCATATTTACACAAACAGCTATTTATTTCTTTATAAATCTATGCTAATCCATCTCACCACAGTTACAAACAGTTATTTATCTCTTTATACAATCTATGCTGATCCATCACATCACGTTTACAAACACAGCTATTTATCTCACGGGCGTCACTAGGCGGTGCGGGTGCGGCCGCACCGGTGAACACCATCAAGGGTAACAGCAAAATAAAAAATTGCAAATTTGACAAAGCAGACATAGCTCTGTCTAGTCGGGTTTCATAACCGTTCATTGTTAAATACATGCAGACACGGGGTGCCACCATGCAGAGCGTCTGGTGCTTAAATGAATAAGATTCAGAGCTGCTCGGAGCCTCGGAGTCGGATTAGGAATCGTGGGTCATTTGCAAACGCAATTAAGACGTGTGAAGTACGTGTTGCAGAAAATTACAGACGTTGTTATAGGGTTCGTTTTTTATGTAAATAATTATTTTTCAAATTTTATAATTTTATCAATATGTTTTACCTGAAGTATTGAAGTTATATTGTTCAATTTGTTTTCTTTCTTATGTCCTTATTAACTTTTTGACTTATTTTAGAAACATTACTATATGCGATTATATATGGTACAGGAACACTCGGAAGAAGACCATGGTGAAAGTCTAGAGGGGTGACACCAAGAGTTTACCGCACTGGGTGACACCAACCCCAGTGACGCCACTGATTTATCTCCATACAATCTATGTTGATCCATCCCACCACGTTTACAAACACAGCTATTTATCACTATACAATCTAAACGTTCATCAATCTTCCTGTATAGCAGCAATAAAAACATTGTCTTCATAATCCCACTACACGTTTTATTTTAAACACTTTGTGTGTATATATTACCGAAGGACCCTTCATGAAAATAAATAGGCGAAACTGCACTGCAGACATTACTATAACTTCTTACGCCGTATGATCATATTCTTTTTCAACATCTTGATCTTCTTAACATCGAGAAGAAAGAATCAAGTGGTTCGGCCATCTAATGAGAATGGAACCACATTTACTACCATCACGTGCCTAAAATAATCGACACTCAGGGCGCAGAGTACGAGGCAGGCCAAGAACACGATGGATAGATAACATCTCAAAGTCCCTGCGAAAGTATGGACTGACAACGTCAAGCGCAACACACCTGGCACAAGATAGAAAACTAAATCTCCCACGACGCTTCACGGCAAATGTGGTTAAGATAAGATAAGATTTCTTCTAAACGTACATTTTCGTTTTGATTGTTGTGTCTGTTTATTTCTTTGTGTCATATTTCCTAGAATTTTCTGTGTTTAATTGTTATGATTAGTCTTCTTCTTCTTCGCGTTCTCACTAGATTGGGATTTCGGATTCTCTAATAAATGCAGCCTTCTGCCTTAGATTATCAGCCATGCCATACAGTTTGTCTTGGACGCTAGTGTAAGTGGGCCACCTCTTTCTTCTCAAGTCTGTATACTGGGGGGAGTTCTGTAGGATATAATTCATATGATTTCTGCTTCCCCGTTTGTGCCGACCTCTTCCCGCAGAGTGCTTCGGCCACCCTCGTGATGGTAGGTCTGACCTTCTTACTTCGTTGCTAAATCTCCGAGGCAGATTAGCGACCGTAGAATCCGTTATCCCATTCCTCATTGTGAGGGGTCGTTGGAGCATGTTATGCGCCTTACGGCCTGGTGCATCCGTTTTCTGCAAGCATTTGTTTCGGGTTAGCATTCTCTAGCGGACACGTGCATCTGATTTCAGCCAGACCACCTTAGTCCCTCCTACGACATGCGTGGCAGATAACAGTGGTTCTATTCTTTACTCCCCAAATTTAGGCCCCGGTAACCACTCGGGCGGTTATGATTAGTCTCATAATGTATAAATGATATTTATTTCAATTATTCAGTGAACTTTTTTAATTCTATCGTTGGAGTTCTGTGGATATTGCATATCTCTGTGAAGTTCTGGGGATATTGCATATCTCTATGAAGTTCTGGGGATATTGCATATCTCTGTGAAGTTCTGGGATATTGCATATCTCTATGAAGTTCTGGGATATTGCATATTCTGTGAGTTCTGGGATATTGCATATCTCTGTGAAGTTCTGGAGATATTGCATATCTCTGTGAGTTATGGGATATTGCAATCTCTAGTTGGGGTATTGCAAAATCTCTGTGGAGTTTGTGGATATTTCAATCTCTGTGGGAAGCTATCTTGTGGATATTGCATATCTCTGTGGAGATTTTGTGGATATTGCATATCTCTGTGGATATTGCATATCTCTGTGGACATTGCGAATCTATGTGGAGCTTTGTGGATATTGCACATCTCTCCTAATTCAAACAATATAGATGCTGACATTTTATGACATCTTAATGTTGCGCCAGAGTTGTATAACTGGATATTTACAGTCTATCACATCTCATTCCGTCTCAATAAATGACCACTGGATATTTACAGCCTATCACATCTCATTCAGTCTCAGTTAATCCCTGGATATTTACAGCCTATTACAATTCATTCCGTCTCAATTAAGAACCACTGGATATTTACAGCCTATCCCTTCTAATATCGTTGCAGTGGTGATCCATGGATACTTACATTCTATGACTTCTCATATCGTCGCAATGGTGACCACTGGGTATTTGTATCTTATCAATTCTTATATCGTCGCAATGGGGGCCACTGGGTATTTGTATCTTATCAATTCTCATTCGTCGCAATGGTGAGCCCTGGACGTTGTATCTTATCAATTCTCATATCGTCGCAAGTTGTGATCCCTGGACATTTGTATCTTATCAATTCTCATATCGTGCAATGGTGACCCGGGACATTTGTACCTTATAACTTTTCACGTTGTCTCAATGTCCCAATTTTAATCTAAAAATATTTACATCCTATTGTGTTGTTTATTGTGTTGTTTATTCGTTGTTTATTGCGTTGTTTATTGTGTTGTTTATTGTTTTTTATGTGTTGTTTATTGTGATTGTTTATGTGTTGTTTATTGTGTTGTCATGTTTGTTTATTGTGTTGTTTATTGCGTTGTTTATTGCGTTGTTTATTGTGTTGTTTATTGTGTTGTTTATTGTGTTGTTTATTGTGTTGTTTATTGTGTTGTTTATTGTGTTGTTTATTGTGTTGTTTATTGTGTTGTTTATTGTGTTGTTTCCAGGATACTTACATCCTATCACTGATTCTGTCGCATTTTGCCTCACTGGTAATCTATTGATATTTACAACCTATCATTTTTCTTCTCTGTCTTACGTCTCTGTTCCCTGGATATTTACATGAATTTGGCAAACATGAAAACTGACAAATTTATTAACACTGTAAAGAGCTCATGAGATTTACATTCAAATACAGCAATAGACATCCATATATCCATGTTTCTCATCAATAAATGAATACAATAATGAAGTATGTACAACAAAGAATAGCGACAATTGGAGACAGGTCTACATGCATGTGGTAAACAGTAATACAACAGACATGAACCGTGTCACATATACAGATGATCTAACAATTTTACAATTTCTAAAGGGTCATCTTTCTCATGGCGATGGCTACATTTCTGGATTCAAAGTAAGGCTCGTCTAAATGGCGAGGACATTGGTGATAAGGAACGCAAGTCTTCACGCAAAAATCAGTCATAGTTAGTGCCATATTAGATGCCTAGATTACGTCTGATTTTATAACGAGCGAACACAATTTAAAAAATGACGATGGTACAGTCTTGTCAAAGTGGATGCTTGGAGACTTGAAGAATATAGAATCCTGTAATTTGCAGGAATGTTTTCAAAGATGAATGATACGTACGTATAACCTGCAAGAACTACGACGCATCTGTTCCTGAACATGCAGCACCTATGGGTGCGTCCTGAGTACGCTGTCAGTTATTCGTTCTGACCTTCAAGCACTCCGTGTAGACCTATAAGTGATCAGTCTCCCTCCAGCAGCTGTCGAATGGTATGCAGGCTCATAGTTCCCTTAGATCTCTGCTCTTTTTGTATTTTGTAAAACTAAAGTACTTTGTTCTTACGTGTTTCGCTACTTGATTAAACACACTATTCATTCTGCCCCTCATGCATCCAGTTCTACTTGATTAAACCACATTCATTCGCTCAGCTCCAGTCTACTTGATTAAACACACTATTCATTCTGCCCCTCATGCATCCAGTTCTACTTGATTAAACACACTATTCATTCTGCCCCTCATGCATCCAGTTCTACTTGATTAAACACACTATTCATTCTGCCCCTCATGCATCCAGTTCTACTTGATTAAACACACTATTCATTCTGCCCCTCATGCATCCAGTTCTACTTGATTAAACACACTATTCATTCTGCCCCTCATGCATCCAGTTCTACTTGATTAAACACACTATTCATTCTGCCCCTCATGCATCCAGTTCTACTTGATTAAACACACTATTCATTCTGCCCCTCATGCATCCAGTTCTACTTGATTAAACACACTATTCATTCTGCCCCTCATGCATCCAGTTCTACTTGATTAAACACACTATTCATTCTGCCCCTCATGCATCCAGTTCTACTTGATTAAACACACTATTCATTCTGCCCCTCATGCATCCAGTTCTACTTGATTAAACACACTATTCATTCTGCCCCTCATGCATCCAGTTCTACTTGATTAAACACACTATTCATTCTGCCCCTCATGCATCCAGTTCTACTTGATTAAACACACTATTCATTCTGCCCCTCATGCATCCAGTTCTACTTGATTAAACACACTATTCATTCTGCCCCTCATGCATCCAGTTCTACTTGATTAAACACACTATTCATTCTGCCCCTCATGCATCCAGTTCTACTTGATTAAACACACTATTCATTCTGCCCCTCATGCATCCAGTTCTACTTGTACAACGCGTAACTTCAAACTGTTTAAATCGCCGGATCGATTCAACATCTATTTTAGTGTCGTCATCCAACATGCAGTCACGAAGAGACCGAAGAACATCCAACTTATGCATCTTCAACTCTCCACTAATCGATACACATCTCCAACAAAAGACGTGGGTTGTCAATATATTTTGTCAAGAATATAGAATAGTTTATGTCGACGCTATACGGCTTTTAAGCTCACTTGATTGATTGATTGATTGATTGATTAATTGATTGATAGGACCATCATCATTGTACTTCGGTAATTAACCATGTGTGCTCCGATCTCTTTCTTACACAGGAAAATCTCAGCTGCAGTGCATGAACTCCGTAGCATCGGCGAGGGCTCCGATGTAATTTTGAAGATAGTGAAGATATTTTTGTAGGAATTTGGTTTTTAATCGTTTCTACTGAACTTTGCCAGGACAGCGGTTTTCCAGCCTGCTCTTCTCGATTTTGAACTGTCAGTCTTTTACGTGCTCAAATTGAACACTGGACCTACGTTTTATAGTCCGTCTGCGATATCATTAGGAACTTGATCTCATCTGTACTGAGATCTGGGCTTGGGGATATCCTGATGGCTCCACGAGGGAGCGAACCTGGTACATTTGACACGAGAAACGATCATCTAGCCTCTACGTCACACAGAGAACCTCACTTATGTTCGCTAATGATGTGTTTATATCACTCAATTTCTATTAATAGCTATTATCTAGATATCTTGAAATTCTAAATATATATATGGCCTTTTTGTGTTTACAGACGGTCAATTGGCAAGTGTTTTACTGTGACAGCTTCTGAGTTTTCGATTTTCTCTCTTGTCGTTCAGCTCATACATAAGTCTCTTCTCAAAGACTTGCGCCCTTTCGTAATTTGGCTTTCCACACAACTCTGTCATTAGCTAGTCACCTCCCATGTGCTGGGATCTATAGAAACGTTGTTCATTGAGGCTTTGCATCTGCCCAGCGTGTTCGTAGCGCGTTGGTCTACGGGTGACTATCCCTCTGTGTGTGGGGTTCAATTCCGCGGGGTGGCAGAAAAAGCCACAGATTCCCCAGATTTACGGTGTTCGTGGCACCGAACCGAAGGGTTACGATGTCCATGGCACCGAGCCGAAGAGCTGAAAAGCTCAAGTGCTTCTGGAAAAAAAAAAAAAAATATCTGAGCAGTGGTCTGCCCTTGTGCCTCTTCCCTCCGAAAGTTCACAGAACAACATTTGTTTTGGTATGCGATAAGTTTCCATTCTTCTCACATGTCCCAACCATCTTAGTCGTCTACTGCTGAGCATGCCCATGATGGAAGGCAGATTTGCACGTTGCAGTACTTCAGAGTTGGTTATCTTTCTTATTCTAAAAATAAACACAGCTCAATTAGTCTAAAAATCGGACTAATAGGTCGAGGTTACGTCACATGTTTACTGTTGTCTCCTGCAAAAACAAGTTATCACATATTTTTGTGAACTACGTAGAATTTATTACTTTCGGACAACAGTGGTAGAAGTCAAATTTGTAAACATCTAAGATAAAAAGTGGGATGTGCGTAGTCAGTTTTTGTCAACAACTATATAACTTTGATACAAGAGAACATATGGCCGAACTAGTTTAGCGAAGATACGAGGCATATCTTTATGTTAATATATTGTTCTAATTGCTAAGATACTTAAACAAGGATATAACATTTAAGATAGAGTCGTTAGGTTAGGTTTTTTGGTTTTTTTGCGATCGTTCTATCAACCAAATTAACACTTTTACGCAGTCTGTGTGTTTGCACCGAGAACGTGCGTCTCTGTGCACAATGGGTTTCTATGACTTAGTGGTTTAGTCTTTGTCTTGCTTTCCGAATGTCCGACTCCGTGGGCTCGAATCCGGACATCGCCGTTCTATTCCCTAGAATTGTTTCAGGAGTTTGTGCTTTGTGTAATACTCTCTGCAGGTGGCGTGCCATTTCCGCGGACAGGGACCTAGCCATATGGGTAAAACCTGGTGCGATGAAGTCAGTTTTTTACTTTGACCCTTTTAGATTTGAGTACGTTGCGCCCCAGCTAGATTCCTATGGTGTATAGAACAAGCACATCATATTTAGACCTAAGGGAGGGGGGTGTCTGTGATTTGTGTTTATCTGAGCTGACAGTTCCATACATTTTCCGTTATGTCTGGCCCTGAACATCGTCCACTCTTCATTGATTGCTCCTCGGTCACTCACTACAGCTTGTCATGATCTGAATCAAAGATCATGTGTATGCTTTATCGTTGTTTAGGACGCTGTGAGGTCGTTCCGGATGATGGACGTTTTCAACCGTTATGAACTTCACCGGGGTTTGAAGTGTCTAGGACATGATTGCAACAAAGGGAAAAGGAGGGAAGATTTATAACAACTAAGATTACGTTGTACTACCAGGGCTAAACATGAACTAACAATCACAACAAATTACTACGTTTGAAATGCGGTGTCTTCGAAAAGTTATCAACAACACAAGAAAATACAGTCACAAACAACAGCATAAGATAAAACGTTGTGAAAGAAACTTGATGAATTACATAGAGAGACAAAGAATGAAGTGGTTGAATCACATAACAAGAATGCAACCAAACTATACTGTAAACAGAGTCTTCTATAACAGAACGTCAGGTAAGAAGGCGAGAGAAAGACCAAGAAAACTATTGATAGATGGCATGGCATTGCAGAATCCTGGCAAAAAGTAAAAATATATATCACTCAAGCCACTAGAACAGCACAAGCTACAGAAAATCCCGACACTGGGTAACAACCAAGTAACAGTATGACGACAAAAGAAGAAGAAGAAGAATTTTGTAACCCTTATAGATCAAATAAAGTCTAGTATAGCAACTAATGCTTGCAGAACACATATATATATATATATATCCTATTTAACACTCATTTAATGAACATTCAGAATAGACATTGCTGGCATCAACGGATAGATCTACTTTTTGCCAGACTTTGGAACACAACCACAAACGTTGAGATATATTTGTCGTCTACATCAAAATGATGAATTAGATAACAAAGACAATAATGATGACTATTTAACTCAATCCATACAATAAACCACTATAAGGGAACTCAAATGAGCACCAATTACACCACCAGCCGCTATAGTGGCATTTCACAAAGAGCATATTTGTTTCATTTTTTACTATACTGTCCACGTTTTATTCCTAGAAATAAATAGTAATATATATATATAGAACTGATTGATTGATTGATTGATTGCTAGGATTGCTAGGACCATCATCATTGCACTTCGGTAAGTAACCATGTGGGCTTCTATCTATTTTTTACACAGGGCGATTTCAGCGTCAGTGCACGAACTCCATAGCACCAGCGAGGTCCCGGTGTAATTTAGAAGATATTGAGAATATTTGTTATTGTTTTTTTCTAATGAATATTTGCCCGGGCAGCGGTTTTCCAGCCTGCTCTTCTCGATTTTAAACTGACATGGGTTCTTTTACGTGAGCAACTTGAACACCGGACCTATGTTTTATCGTCCGTCTCCGATAGGACTAGGAACACACCTACACTAAGATCGGGGATCTCTTGAAAAGTATACCAATTGCTCCACGAAGGAGCGAACCGAATGCCTTTAAAGAGATGCGAACCTAATCTCTACCCACAGATGCCCTATACAATTAGCTATCTATATTATTACTATGATACCTACTGCAATGTATATTATTACTATGATACCTACTGCAATGTATATTATTACTATGATACCTACTGCAATGTATATTATTACTATGATACCTACTGCAATGTATATTATTACTATGATATCTACTGCAATGTATATTATTACTATGATACCTACTGCAATGTATATTATTACTATGATATCTACTGCAATGTATATTACTATGATATCTACTGCAATGTATATTATTACTATGATACCTACTGCAATGTATATTATTACTATGATGACCTACTGCAATGTATATTATTCTATGATACTCTGTCAATGTATTTTTACTATGATTATCTTGAATTGTATATACTATGAATATCTACAAGTATATTATATGATATCTACTGCAATGTATATTATGCTATGTATACGCCATGTAAATGTACTATGATACCTACTGCAATGTATATTATTATATGATATCTACTGCATGTTATTACATTGATATCTACTGCAATGTATATTACTATGATATCTACTGCAATGTATATTACTATCAGGGGCGGCTCGTCATTAAGGGCCAGTGGGGCCCTGCCCCACCAAAAATATTGAGTAACCTGTACTTATTATTTTAGACATTATTGGTTCATAATTATTGCTTTCAACGAGATACTGATTAGCTTTGAAAGTTGATATATAACGCTAAAATATCATACACAGTCTGAAATTTGAAATTCATAATCTTTTACCCCCAATTAGTATATGCCTCTGGTCATTAGGGGCCAGTAAGAACCGTCCTACCAAACCAAAAGAATTAACGTGTACTTATTATTTTAGAAATTATTTTTTCGGGATTATTACTTTTAATTTGACACTGATTAGCTTTGACAGTTGAATATATAACACTAAAATATAAATATTATATCAGAATAATATAACAATCCTGTTATTTATATAATATCTCCTTATTAAAATATATTATATGTACTGAAAAAATGAAAATCGTGGCATATCCCAAAGGACGTAGCCATCAACCACAGTAAACAAGTCGTTGATTTTCTAGGCACCACTTATACGTTCAGTAGTTTGCCATTGCTTTCTGAACGGGTGGCGCCATCGTCCTTTGTTAAAATCAACGGAAACAATTTGCAAGCAAACTGTCCGCAGCGTGATTCGAACTCAGAACGTCAGGGTTAATAGACAGAGTCACTAACCCCTAGGCCAACCACAATGTTTTGACCCTTGTAATGACTGAAGCCTGTAATAATTCAAGCATTGTGTCGTGCACTATTTGGGCTAGTTTGGGGCTAGTTTACAAGTGCCTACATTGCGACCTCTGACCTTTGATCGCTATTGCAATGATAATTCCCAAAACAAAGTCATTTCATTCACCGGAAGATATATTCATTCTTACGCAGCCAAACTACTTCTCAGATAAACGAGGACTCTAGCTCAAATAGTTCGTTTAATTATCGATTGAATCCCCAATTTTATTTAAAAATAGTATAAAGTTATAGAAAGTAATAGTATTAAATAACAAACCTTCTTATAATAACATTAGTTTAGGGAATTGGCCCTTACATTAACACATCTTCTCTACAGCAATAAATGAAACGACATTTCTGACCTTTGAGCCTGGTTCCCCTGTACGTCCGCTTCCGTGAACTAATACCTGTCGACTGACGTTACTTGATCATTAACATACATCATGGATTCTCCGAAAGGAGTTAATTCTTATTTTTCATGTTTGTTGGCCTACACGCTCTGATATAACCAATAAAAGGTTCGCCTTAGGTTGAAAGGGCGTGCCTCGGCTAAAGAGCTTTAATCCCTACTAAACAAACAAACAAACAATACTTGATCATTACTCTTGGATTCTCCGAAAGGAGTTAATTCTTATTTTTCATGTTTGTTGGCCTACACGCTCTGATATAACCAATAAAAGGTTCGCCTTAGGTTGAAAGGGCGTGCCTCGGCTTAAAGAGACTTTAATCCCCTACTAAACAAACAAACAAACAATACTTGATCATTACTCTTGGATTCTCCGAAAGAGTTAATTCTATTTTTCGTGTTTGTTGGCCTACACGCTCTGATATAACCAATAAAGGTTCGCCTTAGGTTGAAAGGCGTGCCTCGGTTATAAAGGACTTTAATCCCTACTAAACAAACAAACAATACTTGATCTAGTTTAGCTAGTTTACCCTTTTATAATGGCGAAAGACGTAATAACAAATCTGTAGTTTTACAAATTCACAAATACAATGACAATATACATCAACGTTTCGACCAACAAGGCCTTTTTCAAGCAAATGAAAACAGGGTGACGAATTAAAACCACTACTTGGACATACAACGGAGACATAATGGCAATATTTTACGATAGCCCTGATCTTTCACAAGTTCGTGTTTGTATTTAAGTGCCGTATTTTAATTTGCTTGCAAACAAGTTTTTAAAAAATATTCTCTATGCGCTCCTGTTAGTTTGATGTGTCGAAATATTTTTGTCCTTGATTTTATATTATTTAATAACCAACTTTCTTTAGTATCAAGCTGTTGCAGAACAGAAGCGTTTGTTCTTTTCCTAAACGTGGTAATGGGGTCTAACACATAGGACAACGTCAGTCAAGATTAGTGAGCTGGCACTAACGAGATCCTATCCACCTCCACGTTGTGCCTGAAACAGAACGGTTCTTATCTGCTAAGCAGTAGAGATCGATAAAGAGCACTCTGGTATAAGTAGTGATGCAGACGCAGTTAATTGGATGAGATCCGCTGCAACCAGACAGTTTCAATCCTGAAAGTGACTTTAATAGCCACTCTCCCGGCCGATAGAAAGCTGAACAAATAAACATAGGGATGAAGGTGCATCCAGAGAAGGGACTGGCCATATCAGCAACTGAAACTGGGAACCACGAGTGGTTTGGAGCTCAATTTGAGTTGCGTGTCATGACAGTGTTGAGGCATAGTAAATGTGACAGCGGTGAGAAAACAGATAAACACGGTGAGCAGGCATCAAAGTAGAGCGAACACGCATACGGACGATCACATGAGCCCACCGGTGGGGACAGACATGCAGGTGCTGATGATAGAGCGATGAAAGGCGTGGCAAACGTAGGGGTGAGGGCCACCCAATAGTGAGAACAACTGGAAAGCCCAGCAGAGCTTGAATCCAGTGCAAAATGTCCTACCAGAGGTGATAAACTGTGCACTGTGTACAGTGAGATAGAAATGGTAACGTATCGCCCAGTAGAACAATATGAGCACAAGTGACGGGAAAAGGGACCAGGCCCAGTCGGTGGACGAGGGCACACGCAGAAATGGGCGAATGGGCGACACAAAGAAACGCGAGTAGCGACCTCGAAGATGGGTCTCCATCCAGAGAGCAATAACCGCGTTCCTCCTCGCGAATAACTACTACTGCCTTGATGGGTTGATTGGGGACAATCAAAGCCTAGTGGAGCAAACCTGTCACACAAAACTGGACGGCAGGCAAACCAAGCAGTCCAAAAAGACTGGTAAACTGGGCAGATGACGCTCAACAACCCGGGAGGGAAGGTTGTCTAAGGGTAGCTTCCCTAAAAGAAAATAACAACTTGCTGCCTTACAGATTGGCTGGGGACAGCCCGAGGTGACAGAGTGCGAACCCAGTAAACGCTGGCTAACACCGGACACATCGCCGAAGGATAAGCACCAGGGCTCCAAATGGCGCTAAAGGTGTGACGAAATACACTCATGCTAATGCTGCATGAATCAGATTTCCACATGAAAGCAGAATTTATGGGAAATCTGGTACCCAGTCTAAACAGAGAGAGGTGTGTGAGAGAGAGAGAGAGAGAGAGAGAGAGAGAAAAGAGAGAGAGAGAGAGAGAGAGAAGAGGGTAATAACTCCGGAATAGACAAGAAATAGTAAATACTCCAAAACCCAATTTTTCCGAAATTTTGCCGGCCTACACAAAATTACCACGAGCCGCCACTGGAGCAGATGATACATGAATTGACTATGAGCTTGTAAACTAACGTGTGTTAGTACTGCCATCTTGAATATGAAGGCTGTTTGACTCAAATGAAGTTTTGAGATCAATCAATCAAGTGCCATACCTGCCGGCGTAGGCGATCATGTCTCTCCCCAACTCTCTCTGATTGGTGAATGTAATCAGTTCTGATGTCGACCTTTTGTCGAACCATGATGTCAGGCCATCCAACATTTCCCTCTGTCTTCCACGATCTTTTCCTTCCCTGAATTATACCTGTTGTCACCAAATGTTCTAAACCTTCTCTTCGCGTTATATGCCCGAAGTACCTTGATTGTCTGATTCTTTTTCTTTTCATAAAGTTTCTTTGTGTGCAGGCCAGATTAAAACCCTCCTCATTTGTTTTCCTCGCTGTCCATGCCATTTTCTGCATTCTTCTGTAAAACCACATCTCTGTAGTTTCCAATGATCTTATTGATTGTTTGCTCATTGTCCATGATTGGCTGCCATAGGTAAGTATTTGTTCAATAAGATGTTAGTTGATAGTTTGCTATAATAAAATGTTAGTTTAGTAGTTTGCTATAATAAAATGTTAATTTAGTAGTTTGTTATAATAAAATGTTAGTTAATAGTTTGTTATAATAAAATGTTAGTTGATAGTTTGCTATAATAAAATGTTAGTTGATAGTTTGCTATAATAAAATGTTAGTTTAGTAGTTTGCTATAATAAAATGTTAGTTTAGTAGTTTGCTATAATAAAATGTTAGTTTAGTAGTTTGCTATAATAAAATGTTAGTTTAGTAGTTTGTTATAATAAAATGTTAGTTGATAGTTTGTTATAATAAAATGTTAGTTGATAGTTTGTTATAATAAAATGTTAGTTGATAGTTTGCTATAATAAAATGTTAGTTGATAGTTTGCTATAATAAAATGTTAGTTTAGTAGTTTGCTATAATAAAATGTTAGTTTAGTAATTTGCTATAATAAAATGTTAGTTTAGTAGTTTGCTATAATAAAATGTTAGTTTAGTAGTTTGCTATAATAAAATGTTAGTTTAGTAGTTTGCTATAATAAAATGTTAGTTTAGTAGTTTGCTATAATAAAATGTTAGTTTAGTAGTTTGCTATAATAAAATGTTAGTTTAGTAGTTTGTTATAATAAAATGTTAGTTGATAGTTTGTTATAATAAAATGTTAGTTGATAGTTTGCTATAGTAAAATGTTAGTTTAGTAGTTTGCTATAATAAAATGATAGTTTAGTAGTTTGCTATAATAAAATGTTAGTTGATAGTTTGTTATAATAAAATGTTAGTTGATAGTTTGCTATAATAAAATGTTAGTTTAGTAGTTTGCTATAATAAAATGTTAATTTAGTAGTTTGCTATAATAAAATGTTAGTTTAGTAGTTTGCTATAATAAAATGTTAGTTGATAGTTTGCTATAATAAAATGTTAGTTGATAGTTTGCTATAATAAAATGTTAGTTGATAGTTTGCTATAATAAAATGTTAGTTTAGTAGTTTGCTATAATAAAATGTTAGTTTAGTAGTTTGTTATAATAAAATGTTAGTTGATAGTTTGTTATAATAAAATGTTAGTTGATAGTTTGCTATAATAAAATGTTAGTTTAGTAGTTTGCTATAATAAAATGTTAGTTTAGTAATTTGCTATAATAAAATGTTAGTTTAGTAGTTTGCTATAATAAAATGTTAGTTTAGTAGTTTGCTATAATAAAATGTTAGTTTAGTAGTTTGCTATAATAAAATGTTAGTTTAGTAGTTTGCTATAATAAAATGTTAGTTTAGTAGTTTGCTATAATAAAATGTTAGTTTAGTAGTTTGTTATAATAAAATGTTAGTTGATAGTTTTCTATAATAAAATGTTAGTTGATAGTTTGCTATAATAAAATGTTAGTTGATAGTTTGCTATAATAAAATGTTAATTTAGTAGTTTGCTATAATAAAATGTTAGTTGATAGTTTGTTATAATAAAATGTTAGTTGATAGTTTGCTATAATAAAATGTTAGTTTAGTAGTTTGTTATAATAAAATGTTAGTTTAGTAGTTTGCTATAATAAAATGTTAGTTTAGTAGTTTGCTATAATAAAATGTTAGTTGATAGTTTGCTATAATAAAATGTTAGTTTAGTAGTTTGCTATAATAAAATGTTAGTTTAGTAGTTTGCTATAATAAAATGTTAGTTTAGTAATTTGCTATAATAAAATGTTAGTTTAGTAGTTTGCTATAATAAAATGTTAGTTGATAGTTTGCTATAATAAAATGTTAGTTTAGTAGTTTGCTATAATAAAATGTTAGTTTAGTAGTTTGCTATAATAAAATGTTAGTTTAGTAGTTTGCTATAATAAAATGTTAGTTTAGTAGTTTGCTATAATAAAATGTTAGTTGATAGTTTGCTATAATAAAATGTTAGTTTAGTAATTTGCTATAATAAAATGTTAGTTTAGTAGTTTGCTATAATAAAATGTTAGTTGATAGTTTGCTATAATAAAATGTTAGTTTAGTAATTTGCTATAATAAAATGTTAGTTTAGTAGTTTGCTATAATAAAATGTTAGTTTAGTAGTTTGCTATAATAAAATGTTAGTTGATAGTTTGCTATAATAAAATGTTAGTTGATAGTTTGCTATAATAAAATGTTAGTTGATAGTTTGTTATAATAAAATGGAGAAGACCAGTGTTCATTGTTCATTAAGTATCATCTTCATCGCACATCGGACATGTCCATAATTGCTCTGTTCTCCTCCCAAGCATGTATCTCAGTGTGTTTAGGCTAGCAACTCCCTTACTGTGTTGAGTGATGTATCTACTGGGGTTTCTTTCGTGGTTTTCCCGTCTTGCCGCACCTATCGGTATGCACAACTTGCGCAATCGAGATAGAGAAGACCAGATACGGACTAGTTTACTTTTGCTCTTGTGATCTCTGGAGGTAATGGTTAAGTCTTTGATTTGCATTCTGAAAATCGTGGGTTCGAATTCGAACAGCGCCGTTCTATTAGTAAGTGCGTATTTTCCAGAGACCTTATGATTGTTGCCTAAGCTACATAGTTCGTGCTTTGTGCAATCACCTCGGTATGTGGCTGTCACTTCTGTGAACATTGACCGAGCTATATGAGGTAAACCCCAGTGCAATGAAGTCAATCCTTCGCTTTTTGTTTAAATTATTATTTGCTCTATTTTTCTCTCTCTCAATCTAAATCCGTAACGTCTTCCACAAAGCTATTCTAGCTATTATTCAATGTATTTAAATTTCCTTTCTACCACAGAACGCCTACTTTTCATTTCATCCCACCGCTCCAGAAAAAATAGTCGTTTGTTTTCTTTCTATGTGCGTAAACTATTTACCTTGTGCATTGATCTTCAAAACTTTCTCATTAACTCATATATCTGTGTTTAAACAACTTTTCCTGTTAAACAGTCACTCTATTTAGTTTCTAATGAGATTGTTATTCTATCTATGGTAGTTTTCACAGATTTGATTCCGATTATCAGAATTGTCTTTATATAGTAAATAAACACTCCCTTTTAACTTGTATTGGCAACAATTTGTTGAATAACTTGCTTTTTTGTCCATTATTTTATTAATAGTAATAATATTAGTGGCAAACCTGGACGCTGACATGAAATGAAAGAAGAAAACTAGTCACAACAGAGATGAAGTGTCTACACAGAATGCTGGTGGTAACAAGAAGAGACCGGTTGAGAAATGAAGACATCAGGAAAAAGTGGGCACAACATCAGTACCAAACTTTATCAAGTAACAACAAAATAAAGGGTTCGGTCACATAAGCAGAATACCAACAGACCTCAACGAGCGATGTTGCTCCAGTACAATGTATATAAAGCAAAAGGCCAGTCACGAAAAGATGGACCTCAGAGGCAGTGGCGCGTCATTAAGGCCAGTGGAGCCGGCCCCACCAAAAGAAGGTGAACATGTATTTATTATTTTATACATTAAAATATAACCTAACTGAAACCAAGGTTTTCCGAAAATCTCTGTCTGGCCCCACCAACAAAAGGATCACGGCCGCCACTGATTACTATGATATCTACTGCAATGTATATTACTATGATATCTACTGCAATTAAAGAATTAAATATTAAAGAGAATTGGCTGATAAACAACATATTATACAGAACAATTTGATACTTTGGTCACATTAAACATCACAATGACTGAAAAGAACAATATTAGAGGGCAGGGTCCCAAGTCGCAGAGGCAGACCAAGAAGAAGATGGCTACAAGATATTAAAGAAACCATGAAATGACCATCGACGAAGTGGGTGAACTAGCTAGAGACAGAGTGAATTTCAGATGTGCTGCAAAGAGAGCAACGTCTTATAAAGGATACGCACCTTGATGATGCCCTACTGCAGACAACATAAACACAAAGCTACTTTGTGATAAAATTCTAGTGTTATATACAATTGTGATCTAACGCAGAAATGTTCATGGGTATGGAAAGAGTTAAAAAAAAATTAAGTACAAAAGAACTAATTAATATATTATTTAAATAGTTGTAATTAGAAAGTGATATCGTGATTCACGTAGACACATGAACGGGCAAGAAGAAGACAATAATATAATGGAAAGAAAACATTGCAAGATTGACACATAATATTTTAACAGAATGCAACATCTTGACAACAATCTTGAAAAATCATGACAACCGATCTAAAATGTGGAGATGGCACCTAGTCTGAGATACATCAACTTCATAAACATTGAATAAGCAGGAAAGTCTTATCTTGTCTAGTAATCTTTCTGCAACTATGCTTCTCTATTAATAAACTCTAAAGTTGCACCCTCAGCCTACTCACTCCTACACCCACTCAATATATAAGTATACAAACTGCATAAACATCATTGCGAAACACGTAATAACAAAGTACTGTAGTTTTACAAAATACAAAAACAATGAAAATACCCAGCAACGTTTCGTCCAAAATGCCTTATCAAGCAAACGATACAACAGGAGTGACGAATTTCACTCTACTTTGTAATTACGTGTTTCGTCATTCTACAGAGTTTTACTACAGTCTCCATCTATACTGATAAACGTCATTGTTTGTCTGAGAGTTAAGGTTAGATTAAGAATATTTTCTTCAGTCTCTTGGCGATCGCTTGTTGAATGAAGACCCTACAGTTGTTATTCAATTTCTCCAGCGAACTCCACTCGTTTTCTAAGTTGTTTAGAAACAGAGATATTGCTGTTCTAAGTTGAAAACATTGTTTTTCTATTTGGAAGGGTTATATTGCTAGAGCCGTATCTACGTAACCAAATTGGGTTAGGCATTTTCGGTGGTTCACGCTATAATTATGATGACATGTACATCATATGCTGGTTTGGTGTTTTTGTACTTCTTATGTTAGTGAAATCCTTTTCCGATGCAGGATGGAGGGGTTATTTTATTACTTTTCATGGTAATTTATTATTGTTTTTATAAATAGTTACAATGCATATACTAAACGTTTTGTTATCATCAAAAGCTATTTATTTTGCAACAGGTGACTACTTTTTATGACACACAATGTGTTTGTTAGGGTTTTTTTTCTCTTAATTTAAAAAAAAAAACAGAAAACCCATGTTGTGGCTAGCCTTCCCCCTTAAGGAGTTTGAAATTACACGTTGTGCAAGTAGAACTAAATGCTTGCGAGGCCCGCCTGCCCAGCGCGATTCGTAGCACGTTGGACGACGGGTGACAAGCTCCCTGTGAGTGCGGGTTCAATTCCGCGGGCTGGCAGAAAAGCCACAGGCTATCCAGATTTACTGGGTTCGTGGCACCGAACCGAAGGGTTACGATGTCCATGTCCCCGAAGCCGAAGAGCTGAATGCTCAAGTGCTTCTTGATCGGAAAATAAATGCTTGAGAAGCAGAGTGAGGTGTGTGTTTAATCAGCGAGCCACGGGAACCATCAGTGTGTGTATCCTTTAACATATATTGAGGGAGAATGAGCACCTATAGGTCTGCCACAAGTGCTGCTACGTGAATTCAATATCTAATAATCGATACAAATTAACCTATTCGCCCTTTTAAACCGATACACTGGCTGCCAGTATTTTTAAAGATTACACAAAGATATTATACTGGCTTTTTTAGTATCATCATTATCAAATAGCTTCTCCAGAGCAGAACTTTGCAACTTAACAGTCCTTTAGAATGTCTCTCTCTCTCTCTCATAGGCCAGATGTCCCGTCTCTGCAGCCATCATGTTCAAACCATCAGTTATATCCTGAATCCATCTTCGCCCGAGTGGATACCGTGGCCCAAATTGGGGTGTAAAGAATAGAACCACTGTTACCTACCATGCATGTCGTAAGAGGCGATTAAAGAGGTTAGGTGTGGGCTCACACCGTAAAAAGTACTAGATGGCTACAGAACGGAGAGCGAACCGAGTAAACGCTGGCTGAAATCGGACACACCGCCGTAAGATAAGCACCGAGACTCCAAATGGTGCTGAAGATGTGGCGTAAAATACACCAATGCTAGGGCTGCATGAATCAGATTTGCACATGAATAGAATTTATGGGGAGGTCTGATACATCGATCTGGGCAGTGATCACGAGAGAGAGAATCCATCTTCTCCGTGGTCTTCCTCTTCTCCTCTTTGCTGGGACGCCTCCTTCGATGATGGTCTTCTCTAGCCCTTCGTGTCTCTTTATATATCACAAATACTTCAGTTTTCTCTTCTTATTTGTAGCATCAACCAGTACTTAGTAAAAAAATTAATTGTATATCCTTTACAGGACTTTGCGAATCAACACCAGCTTTTTAAGTGGTTAAGCCCTCTGCCTTGTGAGTCGAAGGTCGTGGGTTCGAGTCCAGACCGCGCCATTCTGTTCACGAGTGCAGATTTTTCCAGAGACCCCTAGGATTATTGCTGGAGCTACGGAGTTCGTGCTTGGTGCAATACTCTCGGCAGGTGGCGTGCCATTTCTGCGGAGAGGGGCTGAGCCTTATGGGGTAAACCCCGGTGCAATGAAGTCAATCCTTCGGATTTTAAACCCCTTTTAACGCTGTTTGTGATTTTTCTGGGCATTATTACGTTCAGTAGTTTGCCATTGCTTTCTGAACGGGTGGTGCCATCGTCTTTTTGTAAAAGTACATACGAAACAATTTGCAACCAAACTATCCACAGCGGTATTCGAACTCAGAACGTCGAGTCACTATCCCTAAGCCGCCACCGTACACAGTCTACACAGCCGCCACCGTATTTAATATACATTACTGAAAAAATGCGTTCTGAGGTTAAAAACATTACGAAGCGAAAGAGATAAGTTTACCTTCTAATAAGAACTGGAAACTATTGTATTCCGAACTTATAAGAATTGATCCCATTTCTTTTAGATATCATGAATACAAGCAATATCATTCAGCTTTTCAAGATAGATAATATTTCCAGACAAACTTGTCTGGGTTTTTTTTTTGTGTTGTGATTTCTGATTTACGCCCTGAACCAGTTTATGGAGGACGATCATGGTCTTATTAACACACATTTGTGTTCCTGGGATGGAATCTTGAAATACAACTTTCACGTTTGCAATGTTTTAGCATGTAAAGATATTCAGATCAGCATTATGTGCGTCTATATATTTATGACAATGAAAATTATGGTATATCCTTTTCACAGGGCGTCACCATCGACCAGAGTAAACGAGTCGTCGATTTTCTAGGCACCACTTATACGTTCGGTCAGTGGCGGCTCGTGATAATTTTTGTTGGTGGGGCCAGAAAAAATTTGCGGAAAAATCATGATTTTGGGTTAGGTTATATTTTAATTCATAAAATAAATACACGCTACACCTTATTTTTGGTGGGGCACGGCCCCACTGGCCCCTAATGATGAGCCGCCACTGCGTTCAGTGATTTATGATTCGTTTGAGTGGTTATCGGGGTTCCAAATTAGGGTGTAAAGAATAGAACCCTTATGACAGAGATTGCTACTGTTCAAGTTTCGGCAGACGAAGGACCCAGATGGCATATATTTTTCTTATGTGCATTCGGTTGTGTAAAATTCGTTAAATTGTTCTCTCACTCACCTTTGATGAGCAAGTTATTTCCGCAATTTTCATTTTTCGATCCTAGCCAATTTTTCGTCTTCTTCGTCTTCTTCAAACGATCCATATCGACCACTTGTTAGCCACTCTCTTTGATTTGTATATGATCTTAGCCTAAGAGCGATTGTACGTTGTGCCAGCTATGCACCTATAAGTAGGCCAGGTATCTCCTACCACAGAGTCACACGAAAAAAGTATAATGAGTACAAAGCAAGAGGAAGACCACTCAAAAGATGAAGCGACGGAATCAAGAACAGCCTTACTTCTTCTTCTTTGCGTTCTTTCTTTATGACCAATTTTAATCACTCTTTGTGATATGCTTGATCTTTGCCAAGAATGTGTATACGTTGCACATTGGTTTGGTAGGCCCCTAAACTCATAGACTTCTACACGTTTAGGACATGTGCATCCGATTTCAGTCAAACCTCCTTAGTCGCCTCTTACGACATGCGTGGCAGGTAACAGTGGTTCTATTCTTTACACCCCAAATTTGGACCCCGGTAACCACTCGGGCGAACAGCCTTACAAAAATGAATATCAGCTTACAAAGTGCCTTAAAAAGCACACACAAGATCACTACGTCTAACCCATTCCTTCCTCCCCACCCCCAACGCTTCTACAAAGAAGTAAATGGTGGAAGAGAAGAAGAAGTAGATCAGTACATCCGATTACTGCGATGCTTTTTATTTACTAGGGTAGCTTCTCTAGGTCCTACATAGGTCACATCCTACGACCTGCCTTGTAGGTCGTAATATTACTATTTCTTGACTTCCTTTGAGGGCCCCGGCACCACATGGGCGGATCCTGGCCAATGATTTCCTTTGCGCGTGCTGCATTTCTATCATGTCACTCAGAGAAGGGTATCCCATTTCTTGACAAATCAGCAATATTTGATCGATTGTACTAAACTGTTTATACCGGCTGATTAATGAAGAATGCGAAGGACAGAAATATAAAACATTGGTTTCATCTCTCTGTCTACTTTTCTAGTTACTTTGATCTCCCTGCCTACTTTTCTAGTTACTTTTATCTCCCTGCCTACTTTTCTAGTTACTTTTATCTCCCTGCCTACTTTTCTAGTTACTGTTATCTCACTGCCTACTTTTCTAGTTACTTTTATCTCCCTGCCTACTTTTCTAGTTACTTTTATCTCCCTGTCTATTTTTCTAGATACTTTTATCTCCCTTCCTACTTTCTAGTTACTTTGATCTCCCTGCCTACTTTTCTATGTGTTTTTCTCTGTAGCATCTGTCATTGCCAGCGAGCCAGAGTTGTCAAAGATCATGCCTCCTCACATACAAGCGGTAAACCGACTAACAGGCTGCATCACTGCAGTTTGGAAAAGGGAGTAGGAATATAAACCCATTTTTTAAAAAAATGCAAAACGGAAGTATCGGGTCCGTTAACTGCACATATCTCAGCCCCTCTAAAAACTGTTACATAACATTACAAATGCCTTTTTCACTACAAACATCATTTTAATGACAAACGCCCTCTTCACTACAAACGTCCTCTTCTCTACAAATGTCCTCTTCACTACAAACGTCCTCTTCTCTACAAATGTCCTCTTTACTACAAACGTCCTCTTCACTACAAACGTCCTCTTCACTACAAACTCAGTTTTCAGGCAACGTCTCTTCCCACAACGCCTTCTTCACGGCAATCTTTTTCTTGGCCACAAACGCCTTTTTCACGTCAAACGTCCTCTTCACGGCAAACGTCCTCTTCACGGCAACGTCCTTCACGGCGACGTCCTCTTCACGTCAAACGTCCTCTCGGCAACGTCTTCTACGGCGAACGTCCTCTTCACGTCAAACGTCCCTTCACGGCGAACGTCTTCACGGCAAACGTCCTCTTCGGCAAACGTCCCTTCGTCAAACGTCCTCTTCACGGCAAACGTCCTCTTCACGGCAAACGTCCTCTTCACGTCAAACGTCCTCTTCACGGCGAACGTCCTCTTCACGGCAAACGTCCTCTTCACGTCAAACGTCCTCTTCACGGCAAACGTCTCTTACGTCAAACGTCCTCTTCACGACAAACAAAGAAGACGAAACGTTTTCAATTTTAAAAAATACCCTCACAAAAACCACTCCTCTACAAACAAAAGTTACTTATTTCAAGTGCGTTTGTGTAAGCTACATGCAAACCACCATTACTAATACATCTTACATGATGTGTTTATTCACATCTTTTTACGACATTCATTTCCAATTATTTTATACCAGCCTTAAAATATCAACCAACCGCCGGCAGTCTGACCTTACGTTTAACTCTTTCCCATCGACCACTGGCGGTACTAACATGGAATCTCTCCAGATACGATCAGACTGTCCTTATCACAGAGTTTAATTAAATGGTAGAGGAGAAATAGAACTTTCAAAACATCTTAAGTCTTGTAATGTATCAGAAATTGGGCCTTAAAAAATGGGAGGTATTATCTAGATACTATAACGCAGACGCACACAAAACTCAACGTTGTTAAATACAATGTTTAGCTTTACAGATATGATAAATGGGATAGCATAGAGAGAGAGAGACAGAGGGAGAGAGAGAATTGCTCATACCATTATATTAAAAGTTGTAACTGACCAAACAAGTACTAAAATATCCCTCAAGCTCTGATGACGATAGTTCTCATTTAATCGTTCATTCTAGAATCACAATAGTTGAGATGTGCTCAACAGACCAATTTTGTGAATTTATTGGAAACAGGAACACATTAAATGAAAAAGTTGGGAACAAAATAGGAATGAAAGGAGAATTATTGAAAGAGAACACAGATGAGTGTATCAAGTAGTTTGGATACAAGACAGATACATGGCGCTGTTGAACACACAACTAGAATGAAATATTGAACTCATGGTGGCCAAGAGAAAGACAATTATGTTGTAAGTGGAAGAAAACATTCTTCTTTTCTTTTATCCAATCCCACCTTTTGCTTTTCTACTGTATCGTAGCAACATTGCTTGTTGATCCATTGTATCGTAGCAACATTGCTTGTTGATCCATTGTATCGTAGCAACATTGCTTGTTGATCCATTGTATCGTAGCAACATTGCTCTTTCTTTCAGGTTGTATGTTGGTAATCTGCTTATGTAGTCGAAGTATTTAATTTGTTGTTTCTTGATGAAGTTCAGTACTGATGTTGTACCCACTTTTTTCCTGATGTCTTCATTCCTCAACCTGTCTCTTCTTGTTACCCCCAGCATTCTGTGAGACTTTCATCCCTGTCATGACCAGTTTTATTCTATCATTGATGTCAGCGTCATAGTTTGGCACTGATAGCATAATGTTGGAAGAAATATTGTGTTGAACAGTGTTAACGAAACTTTGCGAAAACCGGAGGGAATATAACAAGAAGGGTCCTTGTCTGGAACCCGCACGGACAGCGAAAGAAGGGGAGGCCGAGAAATACATGAAGACGAGATTTGGAGGCGGAGATCAACAATATAAAGAAGAGCTGGAGGGAGCTGCAGGAGATAGCTAGAGATAGGAAGACTTGGCATGAGTTGGTTGAGGGCCTATGCCCAACCCGGGTAAAAGGCAAAGAGAGAGAGAGAGAGAGAGTGTTAACGAAAACATTAGGGGATAGAAAAAGGACAGTTTGGCAGGATGTATCATGGTAATGGAGATATCATTTTGGAGATGAGTTACAGTCGACCTTCAAACGAATCAACATTAGAAGCATGTTGGAATAGAACTCGTTAGAATTTTGTTTTTAACCTCTATTAAACGGATTGAGCCTCGATAGATTAGGGGTTAGTGCAATCGTTTCTTAGGCGCGTAGTCTGTGGGTTTTCAATTTCATAGGGGAGTGAAATTTTTCGGACCCTGCCCGGCTCTCAGGTCGATCCAACCTCAATTGGGTACAAGAAAAGCTCTGAGAAATTAGGGCGGCAGATGGGATGTTGAGCACATTACCATGAGCACATGTTGAGCACATGTTGTGTCGATCTTTTCTTGTTGTCCTTCTCTACTATTTGCCGTTTGCTGTAGCAGGTTTAACTGATGATCAGTTTACGAGATAGTGCACTCTCGGTCGCTTAATATACAGTGATATTTGGGAGTTTTAAGATATCTGTAACTCCATCACTCCATCTTTTTCTTGGTCTGCCCATTCCTCTTGATGATTCCATCCATTTTGACTTAAATAAATTGTGTGCCGATAGTCAATGAAAAATTCGAGCCTAACATTATTGTCTATTTCCAGGTGGAGGATGTAGTTCGCTGTCCACTATTGCCGTTAAACGTGGGGATGGGAGCTTTAATTTGCGTTCTAGGGCCAGATGAGTCGCCCTTGTTGTGTTATATCCGTGTTTATATAGTGTGGTCTTGATATTGTCTATCCATCTTTCTTGGTCTTCCCTTAGCTCTAGTACGCGATCTCTTGTTATTGTATGCTGTTATTAGTGGTTGGTTGTATTTCATTCTCATTAAATGTCCAAACCACTGCATTTGTTGTCTTTCGGTGTATTCGGTACATGAAGTTATTCCTAACACTGTATTCCCAATATACCTCACGGTATAAAAATGGGTTTCCCTTTACTTTTGATAATAAACTGCTAAAGTGCGCACACATATAATTTTAAAGCATTATGTGTTTGTTCTATTCATAAACATAAGACATTGTAAAAATCAACTCATGTTCTCTTTTATACAGATACGTTTACAGTCCAATCTTTGTTACAATCTAATTTCTCTTTATATTTACGAGATGTTGTTTGTACATAAAACATTTGATCTTTCTATTTTACTGTCGTTTTGTCAAGAACTTCTTTTTATATGCAGTTGTCGTGTTTCAAACAGTTTTTGTTTATATCCAGATGAATTCTTCTTCTTCTTCGTTTTCACTAGATTGGGATTTCGGATTCTCTAATAAAGGCAGCCGTCTGCCTCAGATTATCAGACACACCATACAGTTTGTCTTCTGGTTCTCACTAGATTGGGATTTCGGATTCTCTAATAAAGGCAGCCGTCTGCCTCAGATTATCAGACACACCATACAGTTTGTCTTCTGCGTTCTCACTAGATTGGGATTTCGGATTCTCTAATAAAGGCAGCGTCTGCCTCAGATTATCAGACACACCATACAGTTTGTCTTCTGCGTTCTCACTAAATTGGGATTTCGGATTCTCTAATAAAGGCAGCCGTCTGCCTCAGATTATCAGACACACCATACAGTTTGTCTTCTGCGTTCTCACTAAATTGGGATTTCGGATTCTCTAATAAAGGCAGCCGTCTGCCTCAGATTATCAGACACACCATACAGTTTGTCTTCTGCGTTCTCACTAAATTGGGATTTCGGATTCTCTAATAAAGGCAGTCGTCTGCCTCAGATTATCAGACACACCATACAGTTTGTCTTCTGCGTTCTCACTAAATTGGGATTTCGGATTCTCTAATAAAGGCAGCCGTCTGCCTCAGATTATCAGCACACCATACAGTTTGTCTTCTGCGTTCTCACTAAATTGGGATTTCGGATTCTCTAATAAAGGCAGCCGTCTGCCTCAGATTATCAGACACACCATACAGTTTGTCTTCTGCGTTCTCACTAAATTGGGATTTCGGATTCTCTAATAAAGGCAGCCGTCTGCCTCAGATTATCAGACACACCATACAGTTTGTCTTCTGCGTTCTCACTAGATTGGGATTTCGATTCTCTAATAAAGGCAGCCGTCTGCCTCAGATTATCAGACACACCATACAGTTTGTCTTCTGCGTTCTCACTAAATTGGGATTTCGGATTCTCTAATAAAGGCAGTCGTCTGCCTCAGATTATCAGACACACCATACAGTTTGTCTTCTGCGTTCTCACTAAATTGGGATTTCGGATTCTCTAATAAAGGCAGCCGTCTGCCTCAGATTATCAGACACACCATACAGTTTGTCTTCTGCGTTCTCACTAAATTGGGATTTCGGATTCTCTAATAAAGGCAGCCGTCTGCCTCAGATTATCAGACACACCATACAGTTTGTCTTCTGCGTTCTCACTAAATTGGGATTTCGGATTCTCTAATAAAGGCAGCCGTCTGTCTCAGATTATCAGACACACCATACAGTTTGTCTTCTGCGTTCTCACTAAATTGGGATTTCGGATTCTCTAATAAAGGCAGCCGTCTGTCTCAGATTATCAGACACACCATACAGTTTGTCTTCTGCGTTCTCACTAAATTGGGATTTCGGATTCTCTAATAAAGGCAGCCGTCTGCCTCAGATTATCAGACACACCATACAGTTTGTCTTCTGCGTTCTCACTAGATTGGGATTTCGATTCTCTAATAAAGGCAGCCGTCTGCCTCAGATTATCAGACACACCATACAGTTTGTCTTCTGCGTTCTCACTAAATTGGGATTTCGGATTCTCTAATAAAGGCAGCCGTCTGCCTCAGATTATCAGACACACCATACAGTTTGTCTTCTGCGTTCTCACTAAATTGGGATTTCGGATTCTCTAATAAAGGCAGTCGTCTGCCTCAGATTATCAGACACACCATACAGTTTGTCTTGGACGCTAGTGTAAGTGGGCCACGTCTTTTTTCTCAAGTCTGCATACTGGGGGGCAGTTCTGTAGGATATAATTCCTATTATTTCTGCTTCCCCGTTTGTGCCAACCTCTTCTAGCAGTAAGTTTTGGTCACCCTTCGTGATGGTAGGTCTAACATCCTTACTGCGTGGCTAAATCTCCGAGGCAGATTGGCAACCGTAGAATCAGTTATCCCATTCCCCATTGTGAGAGTCGTTGCACCATGTTATGCGCCTTACGGCCTGGTGCATCCGTTTTCTGCAAGCATTTGTTTCGGGCTAGCATTCCTTAATCCAGATGAATGTCTTTCAAATACTTCATACATTTTATTAAGCACATCTTGTGTTTTAAGAAATAAGAATTATCTCCTTGCGAAGAATACTAACGGATGTTGTGTTTCCAATGGATTGTATTTATATGTTGATGTTGTGTTTCCAATATATTGTATTTATATGCTGATGTCGCGTTTCCAATCAATTTCTCTTTATAACCTGTCGTCGTTTTCATACTTCTCTTTATTTGCAGATGCCGTGTTTCAATGTCTTCATCTCTTTATTTGCGGAGGATACTTTTGTGTTACAAAAGATTATTGCTGCATATTTTCATTAAAAATTGATGTTTTTCCCCCACAAACTTCTTTTCATTCTAATATGCGTGTGATTCCTATCGCCTCACGCTCATCTCTTTATTACTTTTGTTTTTCCCTTCAGGCAACCCATAATAGTTCGTTATAACCACTGTTACCTGCCATGCATGTGAGAGGCGACTAAGGAGGTTTGGCTGAAATCGGATGCATGTGTCCTAAACGTGTAGAAGTCTATGTGCTTAGGGGCCTACCAAACCAATGTGCAATGTATACACGTTCTTGGCAAAGATCAAACATATCACAAAGAGTGATTAAAATTGGTCGTAGAGAACGAACGCAAAGAAGAAGAAGAAGATTAAAACAACTCATTTTTTAATATTTGATTCGGTTAGTTCTTTATTTCAATTTTTTTAAATCCGCTTCTATTCATTTTAACTATTTATTGCTAATTTCTTAATTGCTATTTATTGCTAATTTGTTGCAAGTGTATTTGTGGAGGTGAAATTATTCACCTCTCTTGTATCCTTTGCTTGATAAATTCTTTTGGTCGAAACGTTGTTGTGTATTGTTTTGTATTTTGTAAAACTACAGTACTTTGTTTTTACTTGTTTCACCATTGCTAATTTCTTACAATTATGCTCTCATTTCATTAAAAAATGTATTTCTATTCATTTCAACTATTTATTACACATTTTAGTTTTGCAATAATTCTTTCATTTTTAAAATCCATTTCTAATCCTGTTAACTATTTATTGCTGATTTTATGTTTGTTTTTTAAGCTACTTCATTTTTTTCTTGACGTGTTTTACTATTTGTTTTTAATATCCTTCCAAACTCGGTTTTTTGTTTTTTCTCTAGATTTTAAAAAGTGTTTTAAAGTCAAAGTGTTGGCTTCATTGCACCGGTTTTACCCATATGGCTCGGTCCTTTTACGCAGAAATGACACGCCACCTGCCGAGAGTATTATTGCACAAAGCACGAACTCCGTAGCTCCAGCAACAATCCTAGGGTCTCTAGAAAAAGCTGCACTCGTAAAGTCGACAGGTCCGGATTCGAACCCACGACTACACAAAGCAAAGTGCTTAACCACTTAGCCACAGAGACCCTTTCTCTGCGCAGCGTTTCCAAAGTGGGCGTACCGTCCTGAGGGCGCTGAAGATTTCTAGGGGGGTGGTAGTGGATTCAGAAGCATTTTGAGGAGTTTTTTTTCCGTGATTTCGCGATTGTATAATCGTTACAAATTTGAATTCTGCATTTTAATTCATCTTATGCCCATCTTACACGATCCATTTTTCATCAATTTTCTATTTTATGTATATAATCATTTGAAAATTTACTACGTATGACAAAATATATATCAATTTTCTATGTCAAAGTGAAAAGAGCTATATATATATATATATATATATATTTTAATATGGGGCGTTGGCAAACTGTTATAATGGGGAGGAGGTGGGCGTTACAAAGTTTATGTCTTGCAAAGTGGGCGGTGGGCCTAAAAAGTTTGGGAATCTATGCTCTAGCGTAATATTTTACAATTTATTTTCTAGAAGGTTCTATCATATCACATACCCCATCTTAAACTGTGTTATAAACAGCTTCTCAGATGTTGGTGACAACAATTTCTCATTAGCCACTATAAATATGCATGTCTGTCTACCGGAACCTGGACGTGACATGGAAATCAGAAATCGGTATTTATAATCGCGTCACATAATCGCCAATGCAAACTTCGTCGAGTTCGTTTACCCCTGAAGATGAGTTTTATAAGAAGACGTCGAATCCATGTCATGTGACTTCCGCTGGATGGTTTCTAGTTTTATTCTTGGCATGTTCTGTCCACGACATTGCTGCTGTTTAAGATTTGTCTTTCTCATTTTGAATTTTCTTTTCTTGATGACACCACGATGAGTTTGAAGATGAAAATATGAAACAAATGTTTTATTGTTATTAATCTCTTTGTCTGAAGTAATATGGCCATTTTTTTTTTATGTCTCACCACTGATATGTATATGACCGATGATTTTGCATGATATATATATATATATATCTTACTTTAACCACATTTGCCGTGAAGTGACGTGGGAGAGTTAGTTTTCTATCTTGTGCCAGGTGTGTTGCGCTTGACGTCAGTCCATGATTTCGTAGGGACTCTGAGATGTTATCTATCCATCGTGTTCTTGGCCTGCCCCGTGCTCTGCGCCCTGAGTGTCGATTATTGTAGGCACGTAATGGTAATAAATGTGGATATATATATGACCATCGTTTTGTTTGAAATGTCATGACCACCGATAATTTTATGATCATTCTTCACACCCCTCTCCATGAGTCCATTACATTGTAGTGGGTCTGGGTCTCAATGACCCGGAGAGCTATGCCAGCAGGTTTACCCAAGCCGGACTGGTTAAAGAGGGGAGGTCATACTAAATGTAGCCTCCTATAGTCTGTCCATTAATTCGTGAGCACGTTTGAAATTGATTTTCTCGAAAACTACCTGTTGGATCTCAGTGATTTTTGCATGCAGCCTTAGAATATCCATGACGCTAAAATAAAGCTAACCAGTAGTCCGTAGATGCTACGGATTTTGCACATCGGCAAATTCCTTTGATCTTTTATGACAATTGCAAATACGGGGCTCAAATTTTAGATTTTACAGTATCCTAGAATTTGTCCATGTCAATTCTATTCATAGGTGTATCTCCATATTAACTTGATAGGTCAAGTAATTAAGTGTGTTGCCCTTTATGTGCAATCGTGAACTTGAATACAATATGCAACAGTTAGTCCTCCCTTCGGTCACCATTAGACCCCAGGGTGTCTTAACTTCACCACAAATTGTATGATGGTAGACGCATTTGGATATGGAAATGTATACGTTGCTATTTCTCAGTCTGTAATCAAAATATGATTTGATCATCCGAATCTGACGATTCCATGAGGCTGATAATTGTTAAAACAAATTGTAATCCATCTCGGTGCCAGTACTCGTCTTCCTCTCGGAGCACATGTTCAACACACTTCTTCCAGAACTGCATGTCTATCATTGAGAAGTACTCACGTGTCAGAACTTCAACATCACACATTTTAAACGTCCTGTTCTGTTCGGCAACTTGCCCTTTACTTTAGCCCAGACAAGCTCTATCGGATTGAGGTGAGCATGATATGGAGGTAGTCGCAAGACGTGTGGCCGTATTCCGCAATGATTTTGTCAATATGAAACACCTTTGTCTTATTTGTCATCCTCACCAGGTGCAACAACTCGGGTTTCAAATATGTATCATCGAAGCTGACATTTTCCTTAGCAAGCCAAGTCCTAATTTGATCTTTGTATTTGATGCAGTTAGTACTTTGTCTTCCGCTGATACTGCGTTGTGATAGGATGCATTATCCATTACCAAGCATGATGGTCTGTTTAGAATGGAAGTAGATCTTTCTCCATCCAGTGCCTGAAAATATATCCATTCATTTCTGTGTGGTAGTCCCTACCGTCGGTACTTTTGATTGGAAAATAAGTCCAGCGTCATGGACAAGACCTTCTTCACTACTTCCTGCATGTGTTAGTATAATACGCTGGCCTTTGCTGCTTGGTATTTTTCTTTTCTGTTCACCGTCTACTGATTGCCATTCTTTAGCATTGGGGTGGTGAGCATTGACCCAGGATTCGTCCAAATATACAATATCATAGCATTGCCTCCGCCGCTCACGGATCTGCCTCGGGTATTTACTTCGGGCAGCAATTAAATGTGGCTTTTCACAAATAATATTCCTGCCGCCTATAGTTTTTCTGAAGGTGAAGCCGGCGCTCTTACAATTTTTCATAGAGTACTTTTAGAAATGTCTATGCTGCAATCTGATTGCAGTTTTAATTTCAGTTTCCTGAGAGTAACAAGTTGATTTGTCGCAAACATTTTCAAGAGCTCCTGTCTTATGACATCTATGTCAAAGTCGTCAATTGTTCTTTTCCTTCCTTGCTTGACATTAGTGCACTTTGTGTCCTGTTTAATCCATCGGGAAAAGGATTCTCTATTCAGACCAAGCGCCAGTTGCGTTGTTTCTCAGGGTTATGAATATCGCAATATAGATGACCTCTCTTAGATTCCCTACGGAAGTGTTGGTATAGTAAAACTGTAACCTTCTGCATTGTTATAAATGTGCACTTCAGACTCATTATGAATGTGATATCAATGTCAGTTTTGATAAGCCAACAAATATGATACAATAGCTTCATACAAATAGCGAGATACGCCTATAACTATACAATGGTATCCCAATTATAACGTCATATGCTTTCCGCTTTCAAAGTCGACTGGGTTAGGTGCACGGGAATTCGTGAAACTCACGATATTTCAATGTTACCATAATGTATTTTTAGAACAAAGCGTCTGTGTACCGTAGATCTGTTACTATTGTGTACAATCCGGTGAGGTTGATTTTAATATAACCTGAAGAAGAAATATTTCAAACTACATCAAATTTTCTTGGAAAAAAATATTTCTCTAGCGTCATGGATATTCTAAGGCTGCTTGCAAAAATCACTGAGATCCAACAGGTAGTTTTCGAGAAAATCAATTTCAAACGTGCTCACGAATTAATGGACAGACTATAGTTGAGAGTTGTGTGATAGGCTAACTACCCATCCATTTGTAAACAGAGCGTAGTTATAGAAACCAAAAATACATTGTTCAACGAAAGACACAGTCAAGTGTCATTAGACAAGCACTTGGGTGGAATTTGCAGGAGAAAAGGAAAAGGGAGGTCCTAAACAAACCTGGAGACGAAGTCTTTTTTGAGGAACTGAAGTGTATCCTAGGAGGACATGAACATAACGAAAACAGCCAAAGGCCAAGGAAAGTGGAGAACAACTTGTGATGTCTTATACTATACGAATAGCAGAGAGGAATAGTAAGTTTATGATCAATGATTTCGTCAGATATGTTAAGGATAACTGATGTATCTGTGACGTGTTCATTTAATCAAATATGCAGGGCGGATCGTCACTGAGACCAGTGGGTCCGGCCCCACCAATAATCAAAAGGGAGAATAACTTCCCGGAATAGACAAATAATAATAAATACCTCAAAAACCATGATTTATCCGAAAATGTGTGTCTGGGCCAAGAAAACTGACCACGAGCCGCTACTACAAATATGTATATCTGTTAACTAAACGTGTATAATAATTTATTTTATTATATTATAATAAATTGTGTTTCTGTTTAAAATGTTCCTGTACAATAACTTTTGCTTATTTTTACTTTGACAGAAATCCTTCAATTCTTCCAAACATTAAACTTGGTTGGGATATTCGAGATTCATGCTGGTATTCAGCTATTGCTCTCGAAAACAGTATTGATTTCATCAAAGATGCCATTGCAAGTCAGTCAAAAGCTAGTAATACTGACTCTAATGTAACATCTGCCAAGAATAACACTAACACATCGACGACATCTTCATCTTCATCTAACTTGCTCATGTCATCGACCAGATTGTCTAAGGAAAATGACATGACCAACACATGTCCAGGAAACAAAAATTTGAAACCTATTATTGGTCTTGTTGGGCCTGGATCTAGTGAATCCACTATACAGGTTAGTCGTGTTGTATTATCTATCTAACAGTGTTTCTCTAGAATAGACATTACCACTTTTCCTATTTTTTTTAACTATCGATTATTTTTAAAGAAGCTGTTATTCTAGAATTTTGTTCTCATATCTGATGGTACGCTTAGGAATTATTTAGGACAGAGGAATTCAGGCCACTAGCTCAAAGCTGTTACTTCGTTTGTGCAGGTAATCCGTTGTATTCTCTCCCCAACAGAGAAAAACGTTTGACTTTACCGAGGGGTCGAAACCAAGATGCTTCCGTCAGGATTGGGGGTGGGGAGGAGGGGGGTTTAAAGCCGAAGGATTGACTTCATTGCGCCGGTTTAACCCATATTTCTCGGTCCCTATCCGCAGAAATGCCATGCCACCTGCCGAGAGTATTTCACCAAAGCACGAACTCTGTAACTTCGGCAACAATCCTAGGGTATCTGAAACAAATTCCTCGTTAACAAAACGGCGCGGTCCGATTTCGAACCCACTACTTTCGAACCAACGAACCCACGACTTTCGAACCAACGACTTTCGAACCAACGAACCCACTACATTCGAACCAACGACTTTCGAACCAACGAACCCACTACTTTCGAACCAACGAACCCACGACTTTCGAACCAACGAACCCACTACTTTCGAACCAACGACTTTCGAACCAACGACTTTCGAACCCACGACTTTCGAACCAACGAACCCACTACTTTCGAACCAACGACTTTCGAACCAACGACTTTCGAACCAACGAACCCACGACTTTCGAACCAACGACTTTCGAACCAACGACTTTCGAACCAACGACTTTCGAACCAACGAACCCACGACTTTCGAACCAACGACTTTCGAACCAACGACTTTCGAACCAACGAACCCACGACTTTCGAACCAACGACTTTCGAACCAACGACTTTCGAACCAACGAACCCACTACTTTCGAACCAACGACTTTCGAACCAACGAACCCACTACTTTCGAACCAACGACTTTCGAACCAACGACTTTCGAACCAACGAACCCACGACTTTCGAACCAACGAACCCACGACTTTCGAACCAACGAACCCACGACTTTCGAACCAACGAACCCACGACTTTCGAACCAACGAACCCACGACTTTCGAACCAACGAACCCACTACTTTCGAACCAACGAACCCACTACTTTCGAACCAACGAACCCACGACTTTCGAACCAACGAACCCACGACTTTCGAACCAACGAACCCACGACTTTCGAACCAACGAACCCACGACTTTCGAACCAACGAACCCACGACTTTCGAACCAACGAACCCACGACTTTCGAACCAACGAACCCACGACTTTCCGTCAGGAAAACAATACCAGGTAATGGGTTCAAATCCGGAAAGCGCTGCCCTGTTCACAAGTGCATTTTTTCAAGAGGTACCTAAGATTGTTGCTGGGGCTCTGCATTTTGGGCTTTGTACAATACTCTCGGCAGGTGACGTGAAATGTTTGTACAATACTCTCGGCAGGTGGCGTGAAATGTTTGAAGAGAGGGACCGAGCCATATGGGTAAAAAAAGTCGACCCTTTGTCTTCAGACCCTTTTTCTTCTGACCCTGTGTCTTCAGATCCTTTGTCTTCAGATCATTTGTCTTCAGATCCTTTGTCTTCAGATCCTTTGTCTTCAGATCACTTGTCTTCAGATCCTTTGTCTTCAGAATATTTGTCTTCAAATCCTTTGTCTTCGGATTCTTTGTCTTCAAATCCTTTGTCTTCCGATCATTTGTCTTCAGTTCATTTGTCTTTAGAACATTTGTCTTCAGTTCATTTGTCTTCAAATCCGTTGTCTTCAGACCCTTTGGACCAACGCTGTCCAACTCGACCCCCGCGAGCATGATGGCGACCGTGTGATACATCCCTGGCGCCCTATTTTACTCCACCGTATTTATCGTTCGCACAATTTGAACGGGAAAAAAGCACTTGTGAATGATAGTATGTTGCGAGTTTTCGTAAGCATATTTTTTTTTAAATTAAACGTTTAGTCATTATTAAGTTCTTTTTCTTTGTGTTCGTTCTTTACAACCAATTTGAATCACTCTTTGTGATATGTTTGATCTTTGTCAAGAACGTGTGTACGTTGCACATTGGTTTAGTAGGCCCCTAAACGCATAGACTTCTACATGTTTAGGACATGTGCATCCGATTTCAGTCAAACCTCCTTAGTCGCCTCTTACGACATGCGTGGCAGGTAACAGTGGTTCTGTTCTTTACACCCCAAATTTGGGCCAGGTAACCACTCGGACGATTATTAAGTTGTCATTTGTTATTATTTTTATTAATATTCCTATTACTATTATGTTATTATTATTATTATTGTTATCATTAGTAATAATAGTTGTTGTTATAGTGATGGCAGAAGAGAGAAATAACTGGAAGAAGTTTGTTGAAGACCTGTGTTCCGTTGTGAGTTGAAAGAGAGAAAGAACTGGAAGAAGTTTGTTGAAGACCTGTGTTCCGTTGGGAGTTGAAAGGTGAAGAGGAAGAAGTTGTTGTAATAATAATAATAATAATAATATCAGCAGTAGTCAGGGCCGTGCGGTATATTTTCTCAGTATGATGCAAGTATTCTCTCTCTCTCTCTCTCTCTCGTGATCCCGGCCTAGACTGATGAACCAACTTTTATCATGAATTTTACCATGGTTTTAAGGAACTATCGAACAGCTTCTCGCGGAGCTCTGTGTTTTGGGGCCAGGTTTCTTTTCTTAGGCCTGCTAGCAATTGACAATCTTGCAGTATGTGCTCTGCCGTCATGTCCGCCTTTTCGCAGGGGCATAGGATAGTTGTGTCAATTTTAAATTTGTTAAACATGTAGGCGCGGAGCTTGTTGTGGCCGGTACGGAGGTGGAATATAGCAACTTGTTCACTACGAGATAGATGCAAGTATTCCAAATGCCGATCCTTAAATGTTTTTTTCCTTAAAATAACCTTCAATTGTAATATTGATTTTGCTGCTTATGCCGCCACCTTGACGGTTCCGCCTTATGCGGTCGCCTCTCTGCATCATAGCACGGCACGGTCCTGACAGTAGTAGTCATAGTAGTAGCAATAGTAGTAGCATTATTAGTAGTAGTTGTAGAAGTAGTAATTGTAGTAGTAGTATTGCAACTACCACACGGCGATCGCGCCTCCACAATCATTAGGCAGATGCGCCCAAATATATAAACACGTTAGATAGGACTGCGTTCGGCCTGTTACTGGCAATTGTTCCACTTGGCTCTCCGTGTTGTATCAACGGTCAAGGAATCAGCTCTCCGTGTTGTATCAACGCTCAATGAATCAGCTTTTTGTGTTGTATCAACGGTCAATGAATCAGCAATCAGTTACATTTACACATCATCATTAATCTCAACAAGTGGCTCTATCTCATCCTTGTATAGTTCCGTAACTAATTAATACTTGTCATACCAGCTTACGCAGTCTGTGCGACATTGAGGTATGGAGCTCGCTAGACTTTCCAAGAGTAGTCGATTCGCGTCGAAAATGGATCGATCTGTCAATTTTTCAATGATCCCTGATCTCAGGTTATGTGAGATCGAGTACCTAATTCTAACGTAGATCAAAGGTTCATGATGAACACGTTATAGAACTCTCAGAAGGTGAAAATTGAAACATGCAGGCTGCACAATTAAGTTATACAGTTTACAATTAAGCTGCACAGATATGTTAAGTTAAATTTAAATTCTGTAAAAATCTACCATCATGAAACAACCGGAAGAGGGGGTTTTTGTTCTTAAGTGGTTAAATGTGTTATTTGCGTTCTGATGCTTGGGGATTTGAGTACCGACCACGTTGTTGCGTTCCAATGCTTGGGGGTTTGAGTACGGACCACGTTGTTGCGTTCTGATGCTTGGGGGTTTGAGTACCGACCACGTTGTTGCGTTCTGATGCTTGGGGATTTGAGTACCGACCACGTTGTTGCGTTCCGATGCTTGGGGGTTTGAGTACGGACCACGTTGTTGCGTTCCGATGCTTGGGGGTTTGAGTACCGACCACGTTGTAGCGTTCCAATGCTTGGGGGTTTGAGTACGGACCACGTTGTTGTGTTCACGAGAACATTATTTTTCCAGAGACCAGTAGAATAGTTACCGGAGTTTCGGAATTACGGAGTTAGTGGTTTGTGCAATACTCTAGGCAGGCGATGTGACATTGCTTCGGAGAGCGACGAATCTATACAAGGTAAGACCTGGTGTAATGTTGACATTCCATACCGTTTAGTCTTTTTTTTTAAATTAGTATACTTATCTTTAATGGCCAAATCACAAAAATACATCACAAAGTGTGATTTATAAGTGAATATACTAGAGCGGATAAATATGAAGAACAAGATATCATATTAAATTGTTCTTCTTTGTGTAAGGGGCTTCCAATTCCAGATTCTCAAAACCTCACAGAGAGTGAGTCTTCTGGGTAAGACAACAATATATAGATACTGCCCCACAATGAGAGAAAGAGAGAGAGAGAAAGAGAGAGAGTGAGAGAGAGAGAGAAAATAAGAAAAACATTTTTCGTTGATAACAAAAGAAAGGAAACAGACATCGGCCTCAATGTTTCCCACTTTCATTGTTCTTGGTTAGTCTCACTTTCGATTTTGCTATCGTGACCATTAGATTAGTCTGAAATGAAAATCGAACTTGTATTTCAAATTTATATTTCTATGAAAACTCTTTGTCCGTTCTGATGTTTGTTGTTGCGTGTTTATCATCTTCGTGAAATAAAATTGTCCAGAACAGTATCAACAAAAACTGGTATTTAATCTTGAATTTAGTGGAACGCAAGTGTATTGTTACTCACATTGTATGATAGAATGGCAAACACAGGCCTGTGGGTAGGAACAAGGCAGGAACCCATGGTGATGCAGATAAGGAGGAGACATAGACCTGTGGATAGGAACAGGGCAGGAACCCATGATGACCCAGACCAGGAGGAGACATAGACCACAGCCAACTATAAACTCATAGAGCCTGCGGGCTCGGGTAAAAATTATGGGAAATCAAACCACAATCGGTCATATGACATCGCATTCCAGTATTGTTGTATATAGACAAATTCATTTTAAAATCAGCAAAAAATGTAAATCATAGTTATATTATGCAACAAGTTAAGTTTAGCAATAAGGAATATCAATATTATGAATATTTTTCACCAATAAATAACCATAGACTCACAGAATTTAGAAAAATTTCAAAAAAGCTTGCAGTGTCTATCAAACATATATAAATTCCAGCCCCCCAACTGAAACTAGGTCTGGGGTTTTCCAGTCAGTTATGCAGCCCATTATTTCGAGTTGACTGTGCATAGACCCATGGATAACAGCAGGACATGAACCCATGATGCCACAGATCAGGAAGAGAAAATGACGGTGTGTAAGGCGTACCCTGCGGATGAGAACGTAGAGTAAAACCCGTAGAAAGTGGACAAGAACTTGAGCGAAACCCGCAAGGAAAACGGAAAAAAGTGACGTCCTAACCATACCTGGAGACGAAGTCTTCTTGAGGAACTGATGGATGTTGCACTGTCCAGAGCGTACTAAAAAAAACAGCAAGAGACTGGGAAAAGTGATGGAAAAACGTCTAAAGCTGAAGGATTGACTTCATCGCACCAGATTTTACCCCATATGGCTCTGTTCCTTTTGGTAAGAATGGCACTCTATATTTTGTAATTAATGCATAAATCACTAACTGCGTAGCTCCAGGAACAATCCTAGAGGTATATGAAAAAAATGCACTCGTGAACAGAACGGCTCGGTCTGAATTCGAACGCACGACCATCGAAAGAGACGCTAGGTCATCGTGTGCTGACTTAATCCATCTAATTTCGTTAGTTGTAAAGCTATTCAACTTTCATCTGTTAAGAGCTTCTTTCATTACATATAGTGGATAGTGTACATTATTAATATCACAACGCTAATTCTGAGGTATTGAACTTCTACAATGTCAAGACAAAAATCAATACAAATACAAGTTAATTTTTGATCAATATAGAGAACGTCCCTGTTGTGTTTTGTATGATTGTACTCGGGGGCGACTCGTCATTAAGGGCCAGTGGGGCCTAGCCCCACAAAAAATTGACCACGAGCCGCCACTGATTCTACTACTTTCTTTTTTTTTTCGATCCAGAAGCACTTGAGCTTTTCAGCTCTTCGGCACAGTGCCATGGACATCGTAACCCTTCGGTTCGGTGCCACGAACACCGTAAATCTGGGGAATCTGTGGCTTTTTCTGCCATCCCACAGAATTGAACCAGCACACACAGAGGGATAGTCACCATAGTCCAACGCGCTACGAACACGCTGGGCAGACGGGCACACACAGAGGGATAGTCACCTGTAGTCCAAAGCGCTACGAACACGCTGGGCAGACGGGCAACTACTTTCTTTTAAGGAGATGGTTACTTACCATTCATTTCTTTTATGTAAGGCCCGCCTGCCCAGCCTGTTCGTAGCGCGTTAGACGACAGGCAATAAGCCCTCTGTGGGTTCGGGTTCAAATTCCGCGGGCTAGCAGAAAAGCTACAGGTTCTCCAGATTTACGGTGTTCGTGGCACCGAACCGAAGAGTTACGATGTCCATGGCACGAGCCGAAGAGCTGAAAGCTCAAGTGCTTCTGGATCGGGAAAAAAGTAGGAAATGTAACGTTAGATAGACTAGGAAGTCTTAACCACTGTTGCTAAGACCTTTGTCTGGGATTGAATCCCGACCCAGTCACTTATGAATTTGTTCATGAGACCACAAGGAATGTTGCTGGAGCTACGAAATTCATGCTATGTGCAACACTTTCGGCATTTCTGCCAACAGAGAGGTAGCCATATTGGGGAAACCCGGTTCGATTAAGTCAATCCTTCACCTTTAGACCCCTATTTTAGTGGTTCATTAATTGAGGATCTTCGCCGGCACTGCGGAGTTCAAACATCTGTGCTGAAATGTTCTTGAGTATGGCATGCGGAAGTGCAATGGATGGGGCGCCATTCTGAATGCCACGAGGAAGACAGACCGCGTAGAGGATTCAGGTGGTGACTTGTATTCTAACCTCTATGTTCGCACTTCAGGAAAGTTGAGCTTAAACTTGATGTTGCTAGATTTGAACATTATACGGTAAGTAGACGATGTCTCATTAACCACAGCCAACTCTAGATAACTAGACCAGACAACTGGCTGGGGGTTCCCTGACCTAGATCAGAAAAGGGGTCCGGAAAATATAGATGTTTGATAGAACACTGCAGGCTTTTTTTTTTATTTTACTAAATTCTGTGAGAATATGGTTATTTATTGGTGAAAAATAATCATCATATTGATATTCCTTATTGTTAAACTTAACTTGTTGTATAATATAACTTCTATTTAGCATTTTATGTTGATATTAAAATGAATTCGTCTATATACACCAATACTGCAATGCGAGGTCACGTGGTGTAGTTGGGGTCTGATTTCACATAATTCTTACCTGAGTCCGAAGGCCCATAAGTTTATAGTTGGCTCTGCATTAACCAACACCGGACTGGAACTGTCTGTAGCAGTGCGCTGGTGGATATAGTGAAGATGATATATGGGCACTCTCGGATTTGTTATTTGTGCCTTGAGGATGATCTCATGATTAACTAACAACTCATCATCCAATAGCTTGATATGTGCAGAACTTTGCATCAGTAACAATTCTTCGAAGAGAATAAGGAGTTAGAACCCAAGAGGAAGTACTGAAGCCAATGAATATGATCATTAAATAGGCAGTTTCAGTTTCAGTTTGGAACATCTTCATTGCACTCCGGACATGTCCATATGTGCTCCGATCTCCTTCGCAATATCTCCAACAGCGTCTAGCGACTGACCGTACCTGTTATGCTGTTCTTTTCTTGCTACTCCAATCTTCAAACCCAGCTCTTGCAATTTAGTAGTTGACGTGGATTTGTTTAAATGAAAATCTTCTTTGCCGCCACACTCTCTGAGTAGGTAGTGAACAAGTATTAGGAGCTTCCGAAACAAACAAATTACCTAACACAGGATTTGAACCACAAATCTTTATTTCTTATGACAACCGTTGCATAGCCCTTTAGGAGAGCGATTTTAAGAACATAAACAGCCAACTCTTAGAGAGCAATCTGGTTGTGTTGTTAGAAACGCTCGTCTGTACGACTTTGCAATGGGTGCAGTAAGAAATAACAGTTCTTCTCAATGTCTCTCTTATAGGTCAGATGATATGCTTTCTTGAGAAGCAATAATCAAGGAATCACAAAGAAAGAAATGAAGTGGGAAGCAAAGGTTTAAAGAAAGAAAGAATGTCCTAAGAAAAACATGAAACGAATTTTACTGAGAAACGAGAAATATCCGTGGCATTTACATAAAAGAGATTGAACGAATTGTTCAGAATAAAACGGAATGGAAAAATGTATTGCAGCTTCCTTATGTAATGTATCGCCCGTCTGCCCACTGTGTTCGTAGCGCGTTGGACTACGGGTGACTATCCCTCTGTGTGTGCGGGTTCAATTCCGCGGGATGGCAGAAAAAGCCACAGATTCCCAGATTTACGGTGTTCGTGGCACCGAACCGAAGGTTACGATGTCCATGGCACTGAGCCGAAGAGCTGAAAAGCTCAAGTGCTTCTGGATCGGAAAAAAAAATGTAATGTATAACCTAGGAGAGGAATATAATAGACCAAATGTCCGGCCTCTACAAGTCATACTCAAATCATCAGTCACATGCAGAATTAATCTTCTCTGTGGTCTTCCTGTTCTTCTCTTGCCCGGATGTCTCCTTCCACAATGGTCTTCCCCATAATGCTTTTATGTTTAAAAATACTTCACTTTTCTCATTGTTATTTGTAGCATCAGGCAGTTGTTTTTTTATTGTGACTTTTCTCTGGATAGAGCTATTTGTTTTCTTCTCTATCCATATTATACAGATGACTCTTCTGTAACACGTATCTCAGTGATTTCAGTGTAGGTGAGATCGAGTTCCTAGTTCTATCGGAGACGAACGATAAAACGTAGGTCCAGTGTTCAATTTGAGCACGTAACAGAACCTTTGGCAGATCAAAATCGAGAAGAGTAAAATCGACAAAATTCATTAGAAATTGTTTTAAACATAAAATTCCTACAAAACATTTTACATTCAAAATTACATCGGGGACCCTCGTCGGTGCTACGGAGTTCGTGCACTGTGGCTGAGATCTTCCTGTGTAAGAAAGAGATCGGAACACATGGTTACTCACCGAAGTGTAATGATGATGGTCCTATCAATCACTCACTCACCTATATTCTAAAGCCCAAATAGGCTTTTTCATTGCCCTGTTAAATGTCCATGTTTCACACTCATACGTTGCCACTGTGAATGTTCTTGCTCTTCGTATTCTCATCTTTATTTTCCATATTACTGTTTGTGTATGTATCTTCTTGGGAAGTAGTCTGTCATTGCTTTTCTTCCTCTATCATTAACATTATATTCTTCTTATTTTTCTAACGTTTATTGTACCACGAGGTATATAGGGTAATACGGTGTTAGACCGGTATTTTTCATTGACGGTCAGCACACGATGGGTGGTTTAGTCAATATCACGCCTCTGTACCTTTATTTACCAGTGATATGTTTAGTACCCAATTAAGGCTGGGTCAACCCACAGCCAACTCTAGATAACTAAGCCAGAAAACTGACTGGGGATTACCTGACCTAGATCAGAAAAGAGGGCTGGAAAATATAGATGTTTGATAGAGCACTGCAAGCTTTTTGCAATTTGACTCAATTCTGTGAGTCTATGGTTATTTATTGGTAAAAATATTCATAATATTGATATTTCTTATTGTTAAACTTAGCCCATCTGCCTAGAGTGTTCGTAGCGCGTTGGACTACGGGTGACTATCCCTCTGTGTGTGCGGGTTCAATTCCGTGGGATGGTAGAAAAAGGCACAGATTCCCCAGATTTACGGTGTTCGTGGCACCGAACCGAACGGTTACGATGTCCATGGCACCAAGCCGAATAGCTGAAAGGCTCAAGTGCTTCTGGATCGGGAAAAAACACACAAAAAACACCAAAAATTGTTAAACTTAACTTGTTGCATAATATAACTTCGATTTAGCATTTTGTGTTGATTTTAAAACGAATTCGTCTATATACACCAATACTGGAATGCGAGGTCACGTGGTGTAGTTGTGGTCTGATTTCCCATAATCCTTACCTGAGTCCGAAGGCCCATAAGTTTATAGTTGGCTGTGGTCGACCTGAGAGCCATTACGGTTCGAAAAATATTCTACGTTCACTGTGGAATTGAATCTAGACTATTAGTCAAAGAAGCGAGTACACTAACAACTGCACTACTGCGACTTAACATGATATTATTTGTTTTTTAATCAGCGCTTATAATAAAAACTATTGTTGATATTTCCCAAACATTTTGTCAATAGTTTATTGTAGTTTTTGTAACAAAATCATTTTTCCAGATTTGAGTTGTTGGCCCTAGCCCAAACTTCGACAATCTGGGGGGAAAATATTGTCCAACAGGACACGCGTTTGTTCTGATAAGAAATCTCGAACATAAAACTCCACTTGTAAAGTACCACATCCACTGAGTAATACTGTAGAGAGATGTCAGTGATTGGTCATACGTGAGACCGTCAATACTGATACATAAACACTATCTCATATGTTTGTTACAAAATCTAGAACGTGCTCGATGCTCGCTATATCATATGTTTGTTACAAAATCTAGAACATGCTGGCTATCTCATATGTTTTGTGCTCATTAAACAATTTGCTTTTTTGTCGTGGACTTCCCTTCTTCTGTTTGTCGAGATGCCGCCTTCCATAAAGATAATTTTTTGTATAGTATATCATATTTTCTCTGTCTATAACATAGATTCACAAACTTTTTCGGTCTACCGCCCACTTTGCACAACATAAACTTTGTAACGCCCCTTTCACATTATAACAGTTTGCCAACGCCCCCCTCACACAAATAAACAAGCTCTATTTTCTCTTTGACAGAGAAAATTGATATATATTTATGTAATACATAGTCAATTTTCAATTGATTATATGCATTAAGTAGAAAATTAATGAAAAAATTGGATCGTATAAGACGAGCATTAGATGAATTAAAATACAGAATTCAAATTTTAAATGATTATTCAATCGTAAAATCACGAAAATAATTTATTTAAAATATTTATGATTAATTTCTTCTTTAAGGACCCACCGACCCCTAATCGTCTGAACAACCCCCAAATTCTTCTGAACCCACTACGCCCCCTAGAACGCTTCACCGCCCACTGGGGTGCGGTACCGCCCACTTTGGGAAACGCTGGTCTATAATATCATCTCTTCTCTGTCCACTATTATGATTTGTTCTCTAATCTATTTTATTATTTGTTTTCTGTAATTATATCCATTGATCTATGTATATTATTGTATCTGTTGTCTATTTATTATATCATTTTTCTGTTTAATATATCCTTTACTCTCCATATATTATATTATTTATTCTCTGTTCATTATATCATTTCTCTCTGTCAATGTCTGCACTTACTCTATATCAATTTTCCATATTCTCTGTAATATCAATAATAGAGAAGACTACAGTAAAACTGTGCCAAACATAAAATATCGTATTTTGAACATTTCTATGCTAATTCTGTCAATTGTTCCCTGTTCAATTTTTTTTAAATTTATGTCCGCATACGCTGTCTTTGATTCTATTCTTATTCTATTAGTTTTTTTCTCTTCAAATGTCACACATTTCTCTGACTAAATTTCTATCATTTCTCTCTTTTAATGCTACCATTTGTTCAGTTAATATTTTTTCCTTATTCTCCGCCAATACTGCTACTTGTTCTTATGTCCATTCTATCATTTTTTTTGTGTGTTTCCGCCTACATATTCTTGTACGCTAAAGTGCAGAATCTATTGTGCACTTATTCACGTCTCTCGTTATTTCTCTCACTCTCTCTTTCTCTCTCGCTCTACCTCTCTAACGTAATTCTTTCCGTTTTAAATGGGACAAAGTGTAAGAGTTAATTACTTTAATCTTGGATTCTCCGAAAGGAGTTAATTCTTATTTTTCATCTTTGTTGGCCTACACGCTCTGATATAACCAATAAAAAGGTTCGCCTTAGGTTGAAAGGGCGTGCCTCGGCTTAAAGAGGCTTTAATCCCCTACTAAACAAACAAACAAACAATTTTATCTCCAACGGTTTTCCAATGCAGTCTTGCTAATGGTACATAGTACTGAAATTGTGTTTAACACTGTTTTTGAAAGTGTGTTTTTGAAAGTGTGTTTTGAAGTGTATTCTTTAAAGTGTGCTCTTGAAAGTGTGTTCTTGAAAGTGTTTTCTTGTGTGTTCTTAAAAGTGTGTTTTTTTAAAGTGTCTTTTTGAAAGTGTGTTCTTGAAAGTGTGTGCTTGAAAGTGTGTTCTTGAAAGTGTTAATTTGGAAAGTGTGTTTTTGAAAGTGTTTTTGAAAGTGTGTTTTTGAAAGTGTGTTTTTGAAAGTGTGTTTTTTTTAAAGTGTGTTCTTGAAAGTGTTAATTTTGAAAAAGAAAGAAATGTACAATAAAAGCTAGCAAAAAGTTAAAGAGAAAAAATGAAAATGACTGGAAGATGGCGGAAAGAACGTTTAGGTTGGAACGATGGATAAAAAAAGCGACTTTTTCAGACTTTGTACTATGAAATTCCTGTCACTTCTTATATCTAGACCCTAGTGTGCAGGAGGTAGAAGAAGCAATTTATTTCCTCATGTTTGAACGTCTGATGTGACATTAAACCCACACCCCTTCTGTGTCCGTGTCGTTAGGCGAACGATTATGCGTTACTCTAAACAATAGATTCCCAAACGTTTTCAACCCACCGCCCACTTTATACGACATAAACTTTGTAACGCCCCTCCCCATTATAACAGTTTGCCAACGCCCCCTTCCTCCACACATATATATATACATACTCTATTTTCTCTTTGACATAGAAAAGTTATATATATACTTCTGTCATACATGGTCAATTTTCAAATGATTATATACATGAAATAGAAAATTGATAAAAATGGATTGTGTAAGACAGGCATAAGATAAATTAAAATGCAGAATTCAAATCTTTAATGACTATTCAATCTCAAAACACGAAAAAACTCCCTCAAATGATTCTGAACCCATTAGCGCCCCTCTGGAAGGCTTCAGCGCCCACTTTGGGAACCCATGCTCTAACCGTAAATACGAATCAAAAATGTAAGAGATCAGTCACAGTGTCACTTCCGTCCAGCAGATATAATAAATATAAAGATTTATATATATGAAGATATATAAATATATCTAACAGTGGCGATAAATGTAACAGCTGCAATAAATATATCTAAACAGCTGCAATAAATTTAACAGCTGCAATAAATCTAACAGTTGCAATAAATCTAATAGCTGCAATAAATCTAACAGCTGCAATAAATCTAACAGCTGCAATAAATCTAACAGCTGCAATAAATCTAACAGCTGCAATAAATCTAATAGCTGCAATAAAACTAACAGCTGCAATAAATCTAACAGCTGCAATAAATCTAACAGCTGCAATAAATCTAACAGCTGCAATAAATATATCTAAACAGCTGCAATAATTCTAACAGCTGCAATAAATCTAACAGCTGCAATAAATCTAATAGCTGCAATAAATCTAACTGCATTAAATCTAACAGCTGCATTAAATCTAACAGCTGCAATAGATATATCTAAACAGCTGCAATAAATCTAACAGCTGCAATAACTCTATCTAACACCGGCGATAAATCTAACGGCTGCAATAAATCTAACAGCTGCAATAAATCTAACAGCTGCAATAAATCTAACAGCTGCAATAAATCTAATAGCTGCAATAAATCTAACAGCTGCAATAAATATAACAGCTGCAATAAATATATCTAAACAGCTGCAATAAATCTAACAGCTGCAATAAAACTAACAGCTGCAATAAATATATCTAACAGCGGTGATTAATCTAACAGCTGCAATAACTCTATCTAACACCGGCGATAAATCTAACGGTTGCAATAAATCTAACAGCTGCAATAAATCTAACAGCTGCAATAAATATATCTAAACAGCTGCAATAATTCTAACAGCTGCAATAAATCTAACAGCTGCAATAAATCTAATAGCTGCAATAAATCTAACTGCATTAAATCTAACAGCTGCATTAAATCTAACAGCTGCAATAGATATATCTAAACAGCTGCAATAAATCTAACAGCTGCAATAACTCTATCTAACACCGGCGATAAATCTAACGGCTGCAATAAATCTAACAGCTGCAATAAATCTAACAGCTGCAATAAATCTAACAGCTGCAATAAATCTAATAGCTGCAATAAATCTAACAGCTGCAATAAATATAACAGCTGCAATAAATATATCTAAACAGCTGCAATAAATCTAACAGCTGCAATAAAACTAACAGCTGCAATAAATATATCTAACAGCGGTGATTAATCTAACAGCTGCAATAACTCTATCTAACACCGGCGATAAATCTAACGGTTGCAATAAATCTAACAGCTGCAATAAATCTAACAGCTGCAATAAATCTAACAGCGGTGATAAATCTAACAGCTGCAATAAATCTATCTAACACCGGCGATAAATCTAACGGCTGCAATAAATCTATCTAACAGCTGCAATAAATCTATCTAACAGCTGCAATAAATTTGTCTAACAGCTGCAATAAATCTGTCTAACAGCTGCAATAAATCTACCAGTTGCAATACATCTAACAGCGGCAACACTATCTACATCTGTACTATCCAACGTTTATTTTATGTTGAGGCGCCTCTGACTAATGACTGTGCGCGTGCGCCATATGACAATTACAACAATAATAAAGTAATAATAGTAGCAACAAAAATACAAAAATAATAATAAATGAAAACTTAATCCTGACCACAAGTTTTATTTTGTATTTAATATCGTTTTTACATTTAAAAAAAACTGAATCATACTGTTATTCAGCAACACTATTTTTCTTCTTGAAATTCTTATTAATGTTAAAACTGGAGGAATAAAATAGGCGCCTGGGATGTATCACATAAGCGCCATGGTGCCTGCGTTTTACAGCGCTAATCTACACATTTGTAATTCTTATTTCGTCTCATTTGTACATCTGTTATAGACGCCGTCCTTTTCGCTACACATGTTCGGGTTTTTTTTCATATTCCCGTATTCTAGTGTCCGCGGATGTGACAGATTTCCAAATGTTTTTTTCTAGACTGCATAATTCTGTCAAGTTAAAATCCATATTTATCCGTTAACTTTTTTAATACTTTTTATTGCTATGTTATTCAATCCACGACATGGTACATTGGGCATTCTCATGGATACTCCGTCCTCCACTGCATGTGTCACATGTCCACTTGTTCACCATACCCATAAGAAGTTGATTAGTATATCTTTTCTCTCTACCATGAAAACGACACTGTCTGTCATGTCCAAACTTGACTCCTAATTCTCGCAATTAGTCCAGTGTTTGAGGATCGTCTATATCACATAAATGAGCGTGTACCGCATTGATGACATCGGCTCTGCCCATACTAATCACCAGTGGCGGCTGGTCATTAAGGGCCTGTAGGCCGGGCCCACCAAAAATAATGTGTAATGTGTATTTATTATTTTATAAATTAAAATATAACCTAATCCAAAATCATGATTTTCCCGACAATTTGTGTCTGGCCCCACCAACAAAAATGATCACGAGCCGCCACTGCTAATTCCTCTATCAAACTAAGTCGGCTTGAGTCGATGTATTGTTTACGATTTGTTTTTAATGCGGAACTGTTTGTACAAAAAAGTAAAGGAACCCTTTCATACCTCGTGGTATATAGGTCAATACAGTGTTAGGCCTGTATTTTCATTGACCGTCGGCACACGATGGGTGATGTGGTCAGCATCACGCCGGCCGCCTTTACTTTCCCAGAGCATGTCTGGTACCCAGTTGAGGCTGGGTCGACCTGAGAGCCGTCGTGGTTTGTACAAAGGCATTTGTATATTTCGTTTAGTGATATAACTACCCTATTCTCTTTCGAACTTCAGAATGATAGTTCAACTACTTACATTTTTGTTTAATTTTTACAAATTTTTAGAAGTAAAGAGGAACCATATCTATTTATAGTTTTTGTAACTTTTCACAGCAGAGAAGAAGCGCCAACATTTAACAGGATATCCATGGGCAACAGATTTAGGGTTGTTTATTCTTCTCCAGGAAGCTGGTCGAATGGATTAGGCCCGGGTGGTCCGGGTTCAATCCACGGAAAAGCCAAGGATTTTTCATATTGAAAAATCCTAACCTAAACAGTTTCGTGACGTCTGAACTAATCATGCGACCATTAAATGCCACAAGCGCCCGCCTGCCTAAGGTGTTCGTAGCGCGTTGGACGACGGGTGATAAGCCCTCTGTGAGTGCAGGTTCATTTCCGCGGGCTGGCAGAAAAGCCACAGTTTCTCCAGATTTACGGTGTTCGTGACACCGAACCAAAGGGTTACGATATCCATGGCACCGAGCCGAAGGGTTACGATGTCCATGGCACCGAGTTGAAGAGTTATGATGTCCATGGCACCGAGCCAAAGAACTGAAAGCTCAAGTGCTTCTGGATCGGAAAAAAAATCCCACCAGCACATGTTCCTCCTGCCCTATAGCACCTAAAATGAGGTATTATATGAAGTAACTAGTGTTTTTTTTATTATTCCATTTTAATACCCGGAGTCTCGGTAAAGGGGCCAAACACGATTGACTTCATGCACCGGGTTTAACCCATATTGCTATATCCTCTCTTAGAAATTGCAAACCACATTTCGAGAGTATTGCGCAAAGAACAAACTCCGTAGCTTCGGCAACAATCCTAGGGATCTCTGGAAAATATGCACTCGTGAACAGAACAAAGCGGCCAGGACGTATTTGATATAAATCTGTCTGCTCTCACATTATTTCTTGCGAATATTTGCATATACAGGATCATATGTATGTCCAGGATGATTATAAGACCATGCACATTGGTAGACGATACTCAACAATAGAGATATAAGCTTCTTGATACATACATCTATTTTAGATTCTGTAATTTGGAACTTTTACAGCAAAGAAGATCTGTATGTATCTGTAGATTATATCACTTTTACAGTAAAGAAGAACAGTATCTGTAGATTCTATCAGTTTTACAGCAAAGAAAAAATGTATCTATTTGTAGATTCTATCAGTTTTACAGCAAAGAAGAAATGTATCTATCTGTAGATTCTATCATTTTTACAGTAAAGAAGAAGTGTATCTATCTGTAGATTGTATAACGTTTACACTAAAGAATAACTACATCTGTTTGCATCTACCTCTTCACACGCTCCATATCGACCACTTGTTAAACCACGCTGTGTGATTTGTAGCTGATCTGAACCTAAGAGCGAGTGTACGTTGTGCCAGTTATGCGCATACAAGAAGGCCAGCACATCCGATTTCTGCGACGCTTTTTATTTACTAGGGTAGTTTCTCTAGGCCTCTACCTCAGTCGTTTCTTACGATATACCTTGTAGGTTGCAGTGGTACTATTCTTTGCTCCCCTTGTGAGCCACGGCAACGCCCGGACGATTTGTAGATTCTACAACTTTTACAGTAAATAGCAACTTATTTGTAGATTCTACAACTTTCACAGTAAATAGCAACTTATTTGTAGATTCTACAACTTTCACAGTAAATAGCAACTTATTTGTAGATTCTACAACTTTCACAGTAAATAGCAACTTATTTGTAGATTCTACAACTCTTACAGTAAATAGCAACTTATTTGTAGATTCTACAACTTTCACAGTAAATAGCAACCTATTTGTAGATTCTACAACTTTTACAGTAAATAGCAACTTATTTGTAGATTCTACAACTTTCACAGTAAATAGCAACTTATTTGTAGATTCTACAACTTTTACAGTAAATAGCAACTTATTTGTAGATTCTACAACTTTCACAGAAAATAGCAACTTATTTGTAGATTCTACAACTTTTACAGTAAATAGCAACTTATTTGTAGATTCTACAACTTTTACAGTAAATAGCAACTTATTTGTAGATTCTACAACTTTTACAGTAAATAGCAACTTATTTGTAGATTCTACAACTTTCACAGAAAATAGCAACTTATTTGTAGATTCTACAACTTTCACAGTAAATAGCAACTTATTTGTAGATTCTACAACGTTTACAGTAAATAGCAACTTATTTGTAGATTCTACAACTTTCACAGTAAATAGCAACTATATATATTTGTACGCCGTGTGTAGCCGAGGCCCTCATGGGAGCAAAGAATAGTAACACTGTGACCTACAAGGCATGTCGTAAAAGGCGTCTGAGGTAGGGGGTGGGGAGGAAAGCTACTCTAGTAAATAAAAACGTCACAAAATTGGATTTGCAGTTCTACTTCTAGACGCATAACTGGCACAACATACAATCGCTCTTAGACTTAGATCACATACAAATCACAGAGTGGTTTAACAAGTGGTCGTTATGGAGCGTTTTAAGAAGAAGAAGAAGATATCCATTTGTAGATTCATAAATTGTACATTAAATAAAGATTCTATAACTTTACAGCCTCAGAAACTACTCATATTTACGAACATTCATACTACAATAGTCTGTGTCATTGTGCTGTTTCAATGTTAATACTTAAATATTTGCACAGGGATATATGAAAACATTACTAAACACTGCAGACGTCATTAGTTCCTGGGCAAAATTTCAAATTGTCAATGGTAAAAACAGTACTGTATAATTTGTGGTGGACCAGACATTTTCCATAAGTAAATGGTTGACATATTTTAATTTATAAAATAATAAATACGTTATACAATTTTGTGGGCAGACCCCACTGGTCTCAATGACGAGCCGCCACTGGTAACAAATATTATAATAACTGTGATTCCTACAATAATCCATTGGGATCTCGAGCCACGAAGAAGACTAATTATTGGGTGTAGGGATTCAGAAGCAGAAGATTGGCTCATTGCACGGTTTACCCATAATGGTCGTCCTTCGCAGAAATGGCACACCACCTGTCGAGTATTGCTAAGCACGTTCATGAACTCAATCAACAATCTGGGTCTCTGAAAAATCTGCACTTGAATAAACCATGTCAATTCGAAACCACAACTTTGACCACAGGGCAAAGGTTTAACCACTTAACCACAGGTGTATGTGGCGTAGATGTAAGGTTCTCCACCATGTCTCTCACTCCAAATGTACTCGTTTCGAGCCTTGCTTGGAGCAATCGGGATTTCCCCTAAATATTCTTGATCACAATGTAGGTGAGATCGAGTTCTTAGTCTTTGGTGCTTGTATGTCTGAGAGGAAACAATAGCATACATACACATAAGTATACACATATAACATACCAGCAATGCCAGGAATACTATCAGTCCGTTCATTCCCTTTACTCATGCTTGCCCTGGCACAAAAATACAATTGATTTTTGTCGGTATAGACATACTCAGAGACATTGACATTGTTGTCGAGTCCAGCCCGACTCCATCATCATGGTCATACTCATTCGGTCGATGAAGAATATGTATAATTATGGGACTGTAACTAGACCACTGCCTCCTGACCAGCGTGTTCGTAGCGCGTTGGACGATGGTGACAAGTTGCCTGTGAGTGCGGGCTCAATCCACGGGCTGGCAGAAAAGCCACAGTTCTCCAGATTTACGTGTTAGTGGCACTGAGCTAAGAGCTGAAAGCTCAAGTGCTTCTGGATCGGAAAAACAATCTAGACCACTAATTTAGTTGCCCTAATCTTCATAGTCATAGTACTTGTAGTCATAACAAAACCTCCACTGTCTTCCTTTACAATATCCCCTCTGAAATGAGTAAGAAAGCACATGAGCCACGCTGTTCCAAACCACTGACCACATCTTTGCAAATACCACATCACCCTCAGAGGTGTAATCGGAAATCAATCTCTGAACTTCTGCCTCAAGGACTACCGACTTTATTGTCGCATTCTCTATCCAGTATGATACACTCTGGCAATGATGTATTGCTCCATGAAAATACTTGTATCTACCCATGCAGATTTTGTTTCCCGATCCAGAAGCACTTGAGCTTTCAGCTCTTAGACTCAGTGCCATGGACATCGTAACCCTTCGGTTCAGTGCCACGAAGACCGTAAATCTGGAGAGCCTGTGACTTTCTGCCAGCCCACAGACTTGAACCCGCACTCACAGGCAGCGTGTCACCCATCGTCCAACGCGCTACGAACAGCGCTGCGTGCAAGCGAGCTATGCACTGTAAACGCAAAACTGTTCAAATCGCGACCTCAGGCATTTCGATGCTTCAGCACAAAATCACAGTTGGTGTTGGAGTATTGACAAAACGGTTATTCAGAGAAAACCATGGCACCGCTGCCTTTGTTCGGGTGACCAGTGCTTCTGCTTTCCCGCAACACTTACTTAAGCGGTCGAGTTCTGACTGGAGCTCTTCCACAACCTACTCTCAATCCTTGCCCTGACGATGCACCAAAACATTATCTGCATATGACATTTTACTCTCTCGACCCATAATCTTCCCCTCTGTGGTTCTTACCATGTAGACATTGTGCAGCAGTATACATAATGGTGAACTCTGTGGCAAACTAGCGTGTGTTATTGTATCTCTTGTCTCCCTGATTCCATTTCAAAGTCACATGTGGATGCCTAGTCTTCTACATTCTTAATGTATGTCCCAACCACTTCTGCATTCTTAATGTATGTCACAACCACTTCTGCATTCTTAATGTATGTCACAACCACTTCTGCATTCTTAATGTATGTCACAACCACTTCTGCATTCTTAATGTATGTCACAACCACTTCTGTCATTCTTAATGTATGTCCCAACCACTTCTGCATTCTTAATGTATGTTCCAACCACTTCTACATTCTTAATGTATGTCCCAACCACTTCTACATTCTTAATGTATGTTCCAACCACTTCTGCATTCTTAATGTATGTTCCAACCACTTCTGCATTCTTAATGTATGTCACAACCACTTCTGCATTCTTAATGTATGTCCCAACAACATCCATCTCCTACGTTTTAGTTCCTAGTTGATACTGTTAATGCATATATCAGTATTTTATTCTCTGGTCCCGGCGAATTCAGAGAATTCGTCTGAGATAACGTCTAACTTTATACTAAAAGGCTCTAATGCCGAATGATTAACCTCATTGCACCGGGTTTTACCCCATACGGTTCAGTCCCTCTCCACAGAAATGACACACCAGCTGCCGAGAATATTGTGCAAAGCATGAACTTCTTAGTGTAGGCAACAATCATAGAGGTCTCTGGAAAAAATGCACCCGTGAACAGAACGCGCGGTACGGATTCGAGCCAGCCACCTACGGAACCCAAGTTAATGTCTTAACCACTTAGCCACAGAAACACACAGAGACTATATAAATTCATCTGCTAAGACCAAATAGTGCCTAACCAATATAATATATATATATATATATTAGATTTTGTTATATTTAATATTCATATTAATCTTTTTATCATTGATATGTATCATTGACTACATTGCGTTATACGTATTTCCATGTTTAGCCAGTTTTTTTTAGTTCTGCTGCAGACACTCGAGAATTTAATAATCAAATTACCTCTAGTTTTTGGAAGACAGACTGCACTATATATAATCTAATAATGAGAAGCGCAGATAAACAACTTTTTTCAGCTTAAACATACTGAATATCACACATTTTATCCGTGAAAACTATATAAATATCAACCGCTAGTACCAATAAGAGATTCATATATGCATGCATAATCTACTGTATTGGTCATGCGGGTGTTCGCGGTAACGAGAGAACGGACATGCTTGCATCGAAAGCATCGATTGTTTAGTAGTTTAGTATGCTCTTCGGTCTCTTGGCGATCTACCTTTGGATTGGATGAGGACACTAAAATTGACGTTGAATTAATTCAGCGATTTAGTGAGTTTGGAATTTGTCATTGCACAAGTAGAATTGGATGCTTGAGGGCAGAGAGATGAGTGTGTGTTTAACCAGCGAGCCACATGAACCCATTGGGTATGCATACTCTTCCACGTGTGTTAGAGGAGACTGAGCACATATGGGTATTCCCGGAGTGCTCTGAGGTCAGTTCAGTAACCAATAACTAAAATAGCATCTAGTTCCATGCCGTGAACGTTACTTGGTTCTAACCACGATTGTGTTATGTGATATTAGAGTTTGTATCACACAAATATGTTGAGTTTACTTTGTTTGCAGTCGGTATCACCTTAGGGGATAACGACTCTGTCTATTAACCCCGACGTTCTGAGTTCGAATCACGCTGCGAACAGTTTGGTTGCAAAGTGGTTCGCGTGGAATTTTACAAAAGGACGATGGACGTTCAGAATGTAATGGCAAACTACTGAACTTAATAATGCCTAGATAAATCACAAACAGCGTTAGAAAGCTGGGGTTGATATGCAAAGTCCTGTAAAGGATATGCAATTAATTTTTTTATTATCAGAGTAACATATATCATCCGATATACTATTTATGTTTGTTTGTTTGTTTGTTTGTTTGTTGCGTAGGGAATAAAGCCTCTTTAAGCTGAGGAACGTACTTTCAACCCAAAGACGACCCTTGCTTTGGTTGTATCAGAACGTATAGACCAACAAATATGAAAAATATGAACTAACTCCTTGCAGAGCATCCAACTTAAATCCAATTTCATTTATATTATTACAGAAATGTTCATAGAACATCATAGACAGAGAAGAGAAAAACAAAGACAACCTACAAGACCTTGCATATCCAGGAGCATTGTCTTATAAATAACATCATGTCCCTGAAGATGAAATATTTTGGCCACATTAAACGTCACAGTGGTTTGGAGAGAACGGTAATAGGCATGGTTACTGGAGTACGAAACAGTGGACGACCAAGAGGAATGTGACATCATGACATCAAAGAAACCTTGAACATGACGCTGGAGGAGGTGTGAGAACTTGCAAGAGACACATTTGTTCAGGCGGGCTGTGTGGAAAGCGAAATCCCGCAAAGAGACATGCTTCTACTTGTATAACTGATACACAATGAGAGAACTTGCAAGAGACATGCTTCTACTTGTATAACTGATACACAATGAGGATAATTTAAAGAAATAAATATATCACTCTTCAGAAATTATAACAAATGAAGAAATTGTGGAGTCGGACAAAACAGAACTATAACAAATTATAGTTTTTTGTTAGGAGAATTTTATTCTGTCATAACATTTACCTGTGATATATGGACACTCAGTAAATCAACAGAGAAGCACACGCGGTGTCTTTGAATACAAATGATATAGGAGAATCCATAAAATATCATGGGAACAGACAGCAAAAAAACAAATAAATCATCTGACAGTCATTAAGAATGGAAGATGATTGGCATTTCAAGGAGATAGGTCAGGGATAAGTGACGTATTTTGATCATATAAAACGTCATTAGAGAGCCCCAGTGGCGTAGTTATTATGAACGCGTTTCTAAGGTGCACGGCCCGGGTTTAATTCCTCAGTGGGCGTGGAATATTTTTCGACAGTAATGGCTCTCAGGTCTACCCACCCTCAATTGGGTAGCAGGAAAAATGCTGGGAAGTAAAGACTGTTGTTGTGATGTTGTCCACATCATCCATTATATAACGACAGTCAACAACATCATACATCATATAACGATGGTCAACAACATCATACATCATATAACGACAGTCAACAACATCATCCATCATATAACGATGGTCAACAACATCATACATCATATAACGATGGTCAACAACATCATACATCATATAACGACAGTCAACAACATCATACATCATATAACGACAGTCAACAACATCATACATCATATAACGATGGTCAACAACATCATACATCATATAACGACAGTCAACAACATCATACATCATATAACGATGGTCAACAACATCATACATCATATAACGACAGTCAACAACATCATCCATCATATAACGACAGTCAACAACATCATCCATCATATAACGACAGTCAACAACATCATCCATCACATAACGACAGCCAACAACATCATACATCATATAACGACAGTCAACAACATCATACATCATATAACGACAGTCAACAACATCATCCATCATATAACGACAGTCAACAACATCATCCATCACATAACGACAGCCAACAACATCATACATTATATAACGACGGTCAACAACATCATCCATTATATAACGACAGTCAACAACATCATACATTATATAACGACAGTCAACAACATCATACATTATATAACGACGGTCAACAACATCATCCATTATATAACGACAGTCAACAACATCATACATTATATAACGACAGTCAACAACATCATACATCATATAACGACAGTCAACAATATCATCCATCATATAACGATGGTCAACAACATCATCCATCATATAACGACGGTCAACAACATCATCCATTATATAACGACGGTCAACAACATCATACATCATATAACGACAGTCAACAACATCATCATCATATAACGACTGTCAACAACATCATACATCATATAACGATGGTCAACAACATCATCCATCATATAACGACAGTCAACAACATCATACATTATATAACGATGGTCAACAACATCATACATTATATAACGACAGTCATCAACATCATCCATCATATAACGACAGTCAACAACATCATACATTATATAACGACAGTCAACAACATCATACATCATATAACGATGGTCAACAACATCATACATTATATAACGACAGTCATCAACATCATCCATCATATAACGACAGTCAACAACATCATACATTATATAACGACAGTCAACAACATCATACATCATATAACGACTGTCAACAACATCATCCATCATATAACGACAGTCAACAACATCCTACATCATATAACGATGGTCAACAACATCATACATCATATAACGACAGTCAACAACATCATACATCATATAACGACTGTCAACAACATCATACATCATATAACGATGGTCAACAACATCATACATCATATAACGATGGTCAACAACATCATACATCATATAACGACAGTCAACAATAAAATACGACCCTAATTCCCTATTATCCAATCTACCTTGAGGTATGAACGAAGGGTTCCTCTATCTTTAACTTATTAATAAATAAATAAATAAATAAAACTCATAACCCGTAGTAGGGGTGTCCCTGTGAAGACATCAGCACAAAAAGCATACCATGAGTCTCTGTCTTCAACTCTTCGAGCAAGTGTGGAGAGACTCTGCCCTGACCAGCTCTCGATGTAGTCAAACTAGGATCTTATCTGCCCACCTTTCCTTCTGCCACCCTCAACTGTTCCGTGTGGGATAATCTTGGAGAGTGAGTCATGTCACCTTTACCTTAAAATGACATGAAGACTTGAATATCATTGAAATCTGTCTACACAAAGAAATAGAAAGAGAGGTCACCAACGAGAAGATGGATATATCGTGTTATAGACGGAGATCTCAATGGTGGAGTGGTTAAGACGGAGATCTCAATGGTGGAGTGGTTAAGACGGAGATCTCAATGGTGGAGTAGTTAAGACGGAGATCTCAATGGTGGAGTGGTTAAGACGGAGATCTCAATGGTGGAGTGGTTAAGACGGAGATCTCAATGGTGGAGTGGTTAAGACGGAGATCTCAATGGTGGAGTGGTTAAGACGGAGATCTCAATGGTGGAGTGGTTAAGACGGAGATCTCAATGGTGGAGTGGTTAAGACGGAGATCTCAATGGTGGAGTGGTTAAGACGGAGATCTCAATGGTGGAGTGTTAAGACGGAGATCTCAATGGTGGAGTGGTTAAGACGGAGATCTCAATGGTGGAGTGGTTAAGACGGAGATCTCAATGGTGGAGTGGTTAAGACGGAGATCTCAATGGTGGAGTGGTTAAGACGGAGATCTCAATGGTGGAGTGGTTAAGACGGAGATCTCAATGGTGGAGTGGTTATAGACGGAGATCTCAATGGTGGAGTGGTTAAGACGGAGATCTCAATGGTGGAGTGGTTAAGACGGAGATCTCAATGGTGGAGTGGTTAAGACGGAGATCTCAATGGTGGAGTGGTTAAGACGGAGATCTCAATGGTGGAGTGGTTAAGACGGAGATCTCAATGGTGGAGTGGTTAAGACGGAGATCTCAATGGTGGAGTGGTTAAGACGTTTGCCTGTCGTTCCGAAGGTTGCGCGTTCAAGTCTGGACCGAGTCACATGTTCAATTCTTCATGATATCCCCAGGATTGTTGCGTGATCTATGGAGTTCGTCCTTTGTGGAACACTCTCAACAGATGACGTGCCATCTCTGCCGACAAGGACGTAGCAATATGGGGAAACCCGGTAGAGGGAAGTCAATCCTTCGACATTAGACCAGAGTTTCCCAACCATTTTTGTGCCATGCCCCACCTACGCCTTTCTAAAATTCTTATGACCCTATGTAACATATACATAATTATTCATATTAAAAAAATTGAATTGTTCAAGCTTGTGTTAAAGTATATGTTAAAGTATATGTTAAAATTAATTTAATGTGGAAGTGGAGTAAACGTAGACTAAGACATGCATATTTAAATTTATATAACACATTTACCCCACCACAAAATAACAGTTTTTTCATTTGACAACTTCCCCCGCGCAATCAAATTGCCCCTGTGGGCATGGATCCTACGCTGGGAAACACTGCTGTAGACGAAAAGCAAATGGATACATCAAATACGAGACATTTTGCATGTAATGGAGACGTTTTTATGAGAATTAAGGTTGGACCTGATCCGTACGGAACACGCTACTTAATCAGTGGTAATAATGAGAAGCATTGGGTAAGTACTGGAATTAATCAGGAAATGAAAGTAGAAATAAACTACAAGATCAAATGACCGTGATAATATACAATTTGTGTTTTTTTTCCGATCTAAAAGCACTTAAGCTTTCAGCTCTCCGGCTCGGTGCCATCGACGTCGTAACCCTTCGGTTCGGTGCCACGAACACCGTAAATCTGGAGAACCTGTTGCTTTCTGCAAGCCCGCGAAATTGAACCCGCACTCACAGAGGGCTTATCACCCGTCGCCCAACGCGCTACGAACACGCTGGACAGGTGGGTGATAATATACAATAAAATCTATGTAACCAAAACAAGATCAACAAGTGTTTTAGGACCGGGAATTAAGTAAACAATGAAGTCCCACATACGAATGTGAAGAAAGGCTGAACAGTCATCAGATGTTTACAGTATTCACTAATCAACTTCTCATGGGTACGGTGAGCACATGGACTTTGGGATGGCTGCTGCAGCGGAGGACAGAGCATGCATGGGAATGCACAATGTGCCATGAGGTCGATCGCATAAGATAACATAACATCACAGTATTTAGACGTTGTCCAGCTTTGTGTTCAACTAAATATTTAGTTCACAAACTGTACACGTAATCTCTACACGTAGCATGTCATTTTTATAACATCTTTCTACAAAACAAACAAACTACAAACATTGATATAATTACAAAAGACTTGTTCTTATGCTAAAAAAGCGTGCATGAACTTTAAAAAAACGTAAAGGAACCCTTTTTATTCCTCGTGGTATATTGTGTACTACGGTGTTATGCTCGCATTTTTCATTGAACGTCGGCACACGATGGTTGATTTAGTCAACATCACGCCGGCTGCATTTACTTCCCATTGCTTTTCCTAGTACCCAATTGAGGCTAGGTCGACCTGATAGTTGTTACGGTAAGAAAACTATTCCACGCCCACTGTGAAATTCAACCTGGGCCACTAACCTAAGAGGTGTGCCTCAGCTTAAATAGGTATTAATTCCCCTACTTAACAGACAAATAAACACATCCTAACGCTCACTTGCTACCGTCGTCCTGATCATTCCTTTCTTCATCTCCCAGAAACCATACCCTAAGAGATGTGCCTCAGCTTAAATAGGTATTAATTCCCCTACTTAACAGACAAATAAACACATCCTAACGCTCACTTGCTACCGTCGTCCTGATCAATCCTTTCTTCATCTCCCAGAAACCATACCCTCCATTACTGAGCTTACTAACACAATGTAACTTTTATATTTCACCCCCTCTAGCTTGTGACGCCGTTGACATTAGTGCAGCAACATGTGTACTCCTTCTTCTCTGTTCTTGATTGCCCTCTGTATTGTGTTCCAGCTTTGTTTCAATTCTTTCAGTTCCTGTTTTACTGTTCTAATCTAATGTCAATATTGATAGAGACTGCAGTAAAACTATGTAGAATGGCGAAACACGTAAAAACAAAGTTATGTAGTTTTACATAATACCAAAACATTTTTGAATTTTGTAAAACTACAGTACTTGGTTATTACGTGTTTCGCCATTCTACATAGCTTGTTTTTGTATTTTGTAAAACTATAGCACTTTTTATATTAAGTGTTTCGCCATCCTACTTAGTTTTACTACAGTCTCCATCAATATTGTTCTAATCTAGGTGGTTTTGCTTCTTCCCCATTTTTATTTACCCTATTTTGTCCATCTCATTGCAATTTTAATGACATAGTGTAAGTCCTCTGTTCAAATATCTCAGGAGTATATTCACAGCAAATGGAAAGATGGACAGATAAATCGAGACTAGATGCCAGAAAGCAAATGCAGTGACATACGTACTGTCACCACTATTAAAACATCCAAGCATTAACATGGCAGTCAAACGGCAACTGATAAACTGCATATTTATTCCAACTCTCTGCTATCAGTGCCAAACATGGCCCCTGACTAAGACACAAGAAAGAAGGATTACAACATGTGCAATGAGATGTCTACGAAAAGCTGTCAACGTTACAAGGAGAGATAGAGTGAGAAACGAGGAAATCAGAAGCATCGTTGGCACTATACCATGCATACAGTACATCGAGAAGCAAAGAATCAAGTGGTTCGACCATCTAATGAGAATGGAACCACATTTACTACAATCACGTGCCTACAATAATCGACACTCAAAGCGCAGAGCACGAGGCAGGCCAAGAACACGATGGATAGATAACATATCAGAGTCCTTGCGAAAGCATGGACTGACAACGTCAAGCGCAACACGCCTGGCACAAGATAGAAAACTAACTCTCCCCACGTCGCTTCACGGCAAATGTGGTTAAGATAAGATAAGATAAGTAAGTGCTCATGCGTATCACATATACAATCCATCTTCAGCTTATCTTTTGAATGTTTGTATTCATATTCTCTTACTGACACTGTGTAAGCAGTTCTTGGCTAGAGATATTTCGCAGACGGGTTTAACGTTTATATATGAAAACAATATTTCTGTTTCCGATGCATGATATGAGATATGTTTAGGAGTCAATATTCCTCTATTTTTAGATCTTGTCAAATGTTTAACATAATATATTTAATTTTAATTCAATAAAAACAATTTATTATGAATAAAAGGCATGTACTCGAGTAAAATTGATTAGTTTTAAGGAAATTGTTTTACAAATGTTAGCGTAATATTGTATTATTTTTGCACAAATACATGATCAGTATTGATATTATCTGCTGATAATTAATTTGGTTTAGATGTTCCTAAATGCAATTTCTGAGCTTGTTTTTCTGTGAACTTTTGTTCATTTCCAGGAAATGGCGACATTTAAAAAAATCTGAACAATAACAATATTCATATAATTATTTTTGTAATCAATATTTGAACGCTCACGGAATCTCTTGTTTGTTTACTGTGAGATTTGTTTTGTCAGATCGCGGTATCATTTAACAAAAAACAAATTGTGCAACGGCAACCGTTGTTGTTTATTAATTTTGTGGTGTATTTTGTCTTCAGCATTTGCACAATTGTAAGATGATATGAATAAAGAAAAGGTTTCATTTTATGCGACGTAGAGAAGAAGAAAGACGCTAGATCTATTCATAATATTAGCCTTTTTACTTTTATAAGAAAAGACATTTTTGCGTGGGTGTGATTTTTCTTCGTCCTCATTTATTCTCAGATGTCAACTTAACTATATATGTATATGACCTTTTCGTCTTTACAGATGGTCAATTGACAAGTGTTTTACTGTGACAGTTTCTGAGTTTACGATTGTCTCTTTTGCATTTCAGCTCATCCCTAAGTCTCTTTTCAAAAGATTCTACATCTTTACGTAATATTTTCGACATATCTCGGTTAAAACCTAGTTTTTTTCCCATTTGTTGGATCGATAGAAAAGTTTTTCAGTGAAGCCTTGCAAAAATCCTTATATATGAGCAGAGGTCTGCTCCCTCTGAAAGTTCACAAAATATGTGGGGGACTCTGGTCTTGAAACTTTTTCGTTGCTTTGGTATTAATGTAGAATTTGTATAACAATTTTGAAAGATTATGACTTAGAATAGTAGAAAAAAAAAAAAAGTCAACGCGTTGCCATTGAAACAATACAAAATGGCCGCCAAAAACAAAATTTCAAATTCCTAAGGCTCTGAAGTTAATGAATATAAATGAATTATGTATTCACTCTAAGGTGAGCAATTGTAATATCTACAAAATTACACATTCTTTTTAGGATATATTAAATATTACATTTTTATGAATTTTGTGTCAACACATCCTCCAAAAACAGCTTTTTTGACCAAATTTTGAGGGAATTTTTACCAAAAATTTATAAAAATTAAATATTTAATATATCTAAAAATCATGTGTAATATTTTAGATATTACAAATGCACTTGAGTGAAACAGAATTCATTTACATTCATTAGATTCAGAGCCTTAGGGATTTGAAATTTTGTTTTTAGCGGCCATTTGTATTGTTTCATGGCAACACTTTGACATTTTTTTTTTTACTAATTTTTTCTACTATTCTAAGTCATACTCTTTCAAAATGCTTATACACATTTTATATTAATATGAAAACAACAAAAATAGATTCTGATTTTCAAGACCCGAATCCCCCCTTAAAGAAAGTAGTGTTACTTTTCAGGTTGTCGTTATCTCCAAAGAGATTGGCATGCAATGGCACTGGAAACTGTCATATTAGTCTTCTCTGCTTATTATGCCATGGATATCTTTGTAGAAGGTGCTGAGAAGTTATTCTGATAATGCAACAGTCACACTCATTAGATGTATCTAGCTTTAGCTTGTATTAGGAAAGCTTGCTCATGGTATTCTTTGAAGCACTCGTATAGTATTGTAGGCACTGGGGAAAGTGTTATCAACATTCATGGTGGCTCAGATCTAGATGTTAGGGTTAGAATACAAAAGGCAAGATCAGCCTTTGCCATTCTGAAGAACATATGGAGTTCAAGAATGATCAGGAATAAAACTAAGATAATGATATTTAATTCAAATGTTAAGGCTGTCCTATATGGAGAACAACTGAGGGAACAACTAAAGGAAACACCAAAAGTTGCAGACATTCATCAATAAATGCCTGCCAGGGATACTCCATCTGCGATGGTATGACATGACTACAAACAGGGAGCTCTGGGATAGAACAGAACTACGACAGGTGGAACAAGAGATAAGGAGCAGAAAGTGGCGATGGATACGACACACACTTAGGAAACCTCTAACAACACAAGACAGGTGCTCCGATGGAAACCCAAGGGCAATAGATGTAGAGGATGACCCAGTAACACCTGTAGACGGGAGTTGGAGACGGAATGCAAGAAAATGGGGAGAGAGTGGGTAGATCTGGAAAGGATGGTCATGGATAGGCGGGCTTGGAAAGCCTTGGTTGCGGACCTATGCTTCCCTAGGCGCGAAGGCTGAAGAAGAATGTAGAAGATGTTGAGAAGTTATTCTGCTAGTGTCACAGTAACACTCATTAGATGTATCTAACTTAAGCTTGTATTAGGAAAGCTAGCTGGCTGTGTTCTTTGAAGCGCTCGTACAGTAGAGCTAGCCAATGGATGCCGTAAGAAATAAGAGTTTGTGGCTCGAATCCTGTGTTTGGCAATTTGGTTTTTCCGGAATCCTCTAATACTTGTTCATTGTCTATTTATTGAGCATATTCATTGGCTTCGGTGCTTCGAGGTTCATATTCATTGGCTTCGTGCTTCCCTGGGGTTCTATATTCATTGGCTTCGGTGCTTCCCCTGAGGTTCTATATTCATTGGCTTCGGTGCTTCGAGTTTATATTCATTGCTTAGTGCTTCCCTGAAGTTCTATATTCATTGGCTTCAGTGCTTCCCTGAGGTTCTATATTCATTGGCTTCAGTCTTCCCCTGGTGTTCTATATTCATTGCTTCGGTGCTTCCCTGAGTTTATATTCATTGGCTTCAGTGCTTCCCCTGAGGTTCTATATTCATTGGCTTCGGTGCTTCCCTGAGGTTCTATATTCATTGTGTGCTCCTGAAGTTTATATTCATTGGCTTCAGTGCTCCGAGTTCTATATTCATTGGTTGTGCTCTGGTTCATATTCATTGGCTTCGGTGCTTCCGAGGTTTTTCTTTCGATCCGTAAGCCTGAGCTTTCAGCTCTTCCGCTCGGTGCCATGACATCACCTTGGTTCGTGCCACAAACACCATAAATCTGGAGAACCTGTGGCTTTTCTGCCAGCCCCGGAATTGAACCGCACTCACAGGAGGCTTGTCACCCGTCGTCCAATGCGCTACGAACACTCTGGGTAGGCGGGCTCCTGAGGTTTTTAAAACTCCTTATTAGCTGGACGTCTCCTTTGCCAATTTGGCAGTCTCATCATTGCCTGGTATGTCACAATGAGATAGGATCTACGGTGTCACATCTCTTAAACTGCTATCATAAATGATATATAGCGAAATCAATTCCATTTTAAAATTAGTTTTTGATCCATCTGTTTAGGGGTGGCTCGTCATTAGGGGCCAGTGGGGCCAGCCCACCAACAATCGTGTATAACTAATATATAACCTAACCCAAAACAATGATTTTTTTCCCAAAATTTGAATCCGGCCCCACCAACAAAAATAATCACGAGCCGCCACTGCATCTGTTTATAATTGAGTCCAGATGATGATAGGATAGTGTTAGAATATGTATTTCTTAGTTATGACTCTTCTTTGTGATTCAGTCTGACTGTTCTTTCTCTCAATATTAGGAATGCTCTCAATCATTTCTTGAAGATGTTGTTTTTTTATCCAAATTGGAAGTTTGTATCATGTGTGGATGGACTTTGTACTCATAGTTGAGGTAGTATTGCTGTTATCTGTTCTCATATTTCTTTTCAATGTTTCTACAACGTTTCTTTTGTTTGTTTTATGTGTCACCTTTCAAAACAAATTATACTCAGGTGCATCACGCGATATTCCAATCTGTTGAATTGTTCATATTGTTTTTCAGCTTTTTCTGTCTTATTTTTATCTTCAATTGATTGAAAATGTGTGCGTTTTTTTTTTCTTTCTATTTATGTCATGTGTTTTATCTTATTGTTCCGTAAAACAAACGTTAAAGAACAAAATTGAAGCTTTTGGAACACGGTGTTACAGAAAAATTATTAGAACATCCAAAACGCAGAAGAGACAAAAACAAAGACATCCTACAAGACCTGCATATCAAGAAGCATTAGCTCATAAATAACATCATGCACCGGAAGATGAAATATTTTGGTCATGTTAAACACTACAGTGGTTTGAAAAGAACAGTAGTGGGAAACGTGGTTCTTGGAGTACGAGGCAGTGGGTGACCAAGCCAAAGGTGGCAGCAAGATATTAAAGAAATATGGAACATGGTGCTGTAAGAGGCTGAAGAACTTGGTAGAGACAGAGAGGTTTTTCAGGCGGGCTGTTAAGAAAGCAACGTTCCGCAAGGGACATGCTACTATTTGATGTCCTGTTACAATTCTTGTTATTTTCTTTCGTAGCCTGTATATCTTCACACAAAATTAACTTTGCTATTATTGTCCCTTCTGCAATGTCATATTTTAGGACTAGTCTCACTCGTCCAGTATATACAAATTATATTTTAACACACTCTCATTTGAGAGCCGTGATAACGTAGTTGTTAGTGAACTCGCTTCTCAAGGCTGGTGGTCGGGTTCAACTCCCGCAGTGTGCGTGGAATTTTTCCCGACCGCGACGGATCTCAGGTCGACCCAGCCTTAACTGGGTACCAGACATGCTCTGGGAAAGTAAAGGCGGCCGGCGTGCTGCTGACCACATCACAGATCGTGTGCCGAAAGTCAATGAATAATACAGGCCTAACACTGTATTGCCCTATATACCACGAGGTATGAAAGGGTTCCTTTACTTTTTACTTACACTCTCATTTGTTCAAACATATCTTATTTAAACTGCAATTTTAAAAAACCAGTTGTAGTGTAAGTGTTTATAATTGTATCCGCTACAGTTGTTATTTTGTTTAAATCAGGGATGTGAATCGTGGGGAGATGCTGCATGGACAACGGTATATTTACTTAGCAAACTAGCTGCCTAAGTTTATGTTATACACGTATGTGTAAATTAATTAATTGTTGGATATAGTTGAGGGATACACATCAGGGACACATTATTCTATAGTCATGTCACGTGGAAAACATTTCTAAGCACACATGAGGGATATGCATCAGGGGCGATTTATTTTGTTAGTTATTTCGCGTGGAACACATTCTAAGCACAATTTTAAGAAAACACATTCTAATCAAAACTGAAGAAAACACATTCTAATCAAAACTGAAGAAAACACATTCTAATCAAAACTGAAGAAAACACTTTCTAATCACAGTTTGAAGAAACACATTCTAATCAAAACTGTAAAAAACACATTCTAATCAAAACTGAAGAAAACACATTCTAATCAAAACTGAAGAAAACACATTCTAATCAGAACTGTAGAAAACACATTCTAATCAAAACTGAAGAAAACACATTCTAATCAAAACTGAAGAAAACACTTTCTAATCACAGTTTGAAGAAACACATTCTAATCAAAACTGTAAAAAACACATTCTAATCAAAACTGAAGAAAACACATTCTAATCAAAACTGAAGAAAACACATTCTAATCAGAACTGTAGAAAACACTTTCTAATCAAAACTGAAGAAAACACATTCTAATCAAAACTGAAGAAAACACTTTCTAATCACAGTTTGCAGAAACACATTCTAATCAAAACTGTAAAAAACACATTCTAATCAAAACTGAAGAAAACACATTCTAATCAAAACTGAAGAAAACACATTCTAATCAGAACTGTGAAATAATTCTTAATCAAAACTGTTAGAATACACATCACGGAACACATTCTAATCAGAACTGAAGAAAACACTTTCTAATCAAACTGAGAATACAGGCATTCTAATTTAAACTGAATAAATTTATCAGACTGAGAACACTTCTAATCAGAACTTGAAGAAACACATTCTAATCAAAACTGAAGAAAACACATTCTAATCAAAATTGAAGAAAACAAATTCTAATCAAATTTGAAGAAAACACATTCTAATCAAAACTGAAGAAAACACTTTCTAATCAAAACTGAAGAAAACACATTCTAATCAAAACTGAAGAAAACACATTCTAATCAAAACTGAAGAAAACACATTCTAATCAAAACTGAAGAAAACACATTCTAACAAACTGAAGAAAACACTTTCTAATCAAAACTGAAGAAAACACATTCTAATCAAAACTGAAGAAAACACATTCTAATCAGAACTGAAGAAAACACATTCTAATCAAATTGAAGAAAACACATTCTAACAAACTGAAGAAAACACATTCTAATCAAAACTGAAGAAACACATTCTAATCACATTTGAAGAAAACACACAAGTTCACATTATTCTTTAGTCATGTCGCAAGTAACACATATTTTTTTTTTTCGATCCAGAATCACTTTAGCTTTCAGCTCTTCGGCTCGGTGCCATGGACATCGTAACCCTTCGGTTCGGTACCACGAACACCGTAAATGTCGAGAAAATGTGGCTTTTCTGTCAGCCCGCGGAATTGAACCGCACACACAGGGAGGCTTGTCACCCGTCGTCCAACGCGCGACGAACATGCTGAGCAGGCGGGCTAAACACACATTTCTTTTCAAAACACAGATGAGGAATACACACCAGAGCTCATTATTCTATAATAATGTTGCATGGAAAACATTTGTGAAAGTAGCTGACGGATAGATTTTCCTAGCACATTATTCTATATTGATATTGCTAAAAACACAGTCCTTCGTACATATACATGGACAGAGAGAAGAACGAACATACCATAATATCTCTGTAGGGGGACTGCCTAGAGTAGTTGATAGTAGCTCGGCCTGCTAGCTGTGGACGCCTCATAGCTCGGGTTCGAACCTACTGTCCGGCATTTGTTCGAGTCCCTGGTCTTACTCAGGACGATAACGTGAGTACCTCTGAAGTCGGAGAAAATCTGCCTGTATGGCGAGGAATACTAATTACGAGTACATTGAGCACACAGCTGCCAGTGTAAAGTAATTTACAATGTGCACGCTGCTGCCATTGTAAGAAATTGAAAAAACGGATTTCACGCAAAAATCAGTTTCAGAGATGAAACTTCGTCTGAGTTGAAAGCGGACAAAGAAAAAAATATATATATATATCTCTAGAAAGAACTCAAAATCAAAGAAAACTGGCTGATACACAAATAAGAAAGAAAATTTGAGTATTTTGGACATATAAAAAGACACGAAAAGCTGGAGAAGACCATCATGGAGGGAAGCATACCGGTAAAGAGAAGAAGAGGAAGACCACGGAGAAAATGGATTCATGCTGTAACTTAAGATGACGATAACACAGTATTGTGAACAGTTTGAGGGATATACTCAAACCACATGATTATATTATTTTATGTCACACATAATAGATTGCTTGACAGAGTTCAGGAATACACATCAGGGCACATTATCCTGTAATAATGTCGCATGGAACACATTTCTGAACATAGTTGGCGAATATTACCACAGACTGTCCCACATTCATATTGCAAGCGTCATATTGCAAGCATCACAGTTGATCACTATATGTCTGGGACAGACTGTCCCACATTCATATTGCAAGCATCATATTGCAAGCATCACAGTTGATCAATATACGTCTGGGACAGACTGTCCCACATTCATATTGCAAGCATCATATTGCAAGCATCACAGTTGATCAATATACGTTTGGGACAGACTGTCCCACATTCATATTGCAAGCATTACAGTTGATCATTATACGTCTGGGACAGACTGTCCCACATTCATATTGCAAGCATCATATTGCAAGCATCACAGTTGATCAATATACGTCTGGGACAGACTGTCCCACATTCATATTGCAAGCGTCATATTGTTGTACACATTGATGGATATACATATGGGACAGAGGGTCCCACATTACATTATAGCAAAGCTCACATTGTTTACATATGTCGATGGATATATTGCAGGAGCAAATACTTGATAGTTAGTCATGACTGAGAAAGGGAAATTCTTATCTGATCAGATTACTGAACAGTTTCTTGACTGACTTTGATTGATTACCATGATTAGAATGATAACATATGCACGCTGAACTGAGAACAATATATTAAATATCCATTCTTGTCCGTCATACAACTGCTCTATTGATATTGATACTGCTACTATTTAAGTAAAGCTGACGGTTAGTGAATTAATAAGGGAAGAAGATGCAACCAACTCATGCAAGTAATTTTATGCAAACTCGGATCATATATATATATATATCAGGAACGAAGAGATATATATATATATATATATATATATATATACTAAACAACTGATAAGAAAATAAAGTAATGGTGTTTAACTGTTAATATGGTGATTTTTAACCTGTTAATACCTTTCTTGTAACAGTTTACCTGCTAATACCTTTCTTGTAACAGTTTACCTGCTAATACCTTTCTTGTAACAGTTTACCTGCTAATACCTTTCTTGTAACAGTTTACCTGCTAATACCTTTTTTGTAACAGTTTACCTGCTAATACCTTTCTTGTAATTGTTTACCTGCTAATACCTTGTAATTATTTACCTGCTAATACCTTTTTTGTAACAGTTTACCTGCTAATACCTTTCTTGTAACTGTTTACCTGCTGATATCTTTATTATAATTGTTTACCTGCTAATACATTTTTTGTAACTGTTTACCTGCTGATATCTTTATTATAATTGTTTAAGTAAAGTGAAAAGTAAAGTAAAGGAACCCTTTCATACCTCGTGGTATATAGGGCAATACAGTGTTAGGCCTTTATTTTTCATTGACCGTCGGAACACGATGGGTGATGTGGTCAGAATCACGCCGGCCACCTTTACTTTCCCAGAGCATGTCTGGTACCCAGTTGAAGCTGGATCGACCTGAGAGCCGTCGCGGTCGGAAAAATTCCACGCCCACTGCGGGAGTTGAACCCGGAACACCAGCCTTGAGAAGCGAGTTCACTAACAACTACACTACCGCGACTCTCTGAATTTAATTGATTTAAATCCTACTAATTGATATTACTTAATTGTTTACCTACTAATATCCCCCGTAATTGCTTACCTGCTAATATTTTGTTAGTGATGGCTTACCTGCTGATATCTTGCAGGTGTTGTTTACCTGTTATTATCTAACAAATGATTATTTTTCTTCTAATATTTTTTTAGTGATGGCTTACCTTCTAATATCTTACATGTGATTTCTTACCTGCTAATATCACTCACCTTGTTGTTCAAGATATATGAAATTTATTAATTTTTTTACCTGAAATTCTATTTCCCACCTTTTATCAATTTCTATTAGATGTACCGATTATCTGTCAATCAATATAAACGGTTATTTGCGGCGCCCGACAGGTAATATAAACGAATAATTGCAACGCAATTTAACGATATTTACACGACTTATGAAACGATTATTACGGCGCGACATTTAAACGAAAGGGAGGTAAATAAACGAATTACGCCACATGGAAATATAAACGTTATTTAGTAATTACTTATTGCATTGTAAAATATTATATGCAGAAGAATTAAACTCTACCTTGTATCATATTCTTTTTAAAATCGAAAGATATCACAGCGTGAATTCTCAAATAGCGAAAGAAGTAAACTAAATAATTACGCTACTTTTGAGATATTTGTTTAGTACTTATTATTGCATTGTAAATTTTATATGTCAAAAATTAACTCTCCTATATCATTTTCTTTTTAAAATCGAAAGTTGTTAAGACGGGAACTTTTGTGCACAGTCAATTAAGAAATGCCATAGGATGAGTCCGCTCTTGTGAAGAGCTCTCTGGTTGGCTGGAGTAATTATTAGCGCTAGCCCCAGGGCGCAACAAATTGCACATCAATGCGGCCATGCCAGGAAACCAAAAAAATTCGTCTATGATTAAATTGTATGTAACACAAATGATATGTAATCCTGAGCAACGATTCGCTATATGTGTATGTCATTTCTGCACTTATGGAACCGATAATATGTCATAACGATCAGCTCTCGGGAGGAAGTAGGTGAATCAGAAAGTGTTGAATGGGGTGTGTGTTCTGTAATATCTAATTAGTGAAAAATTGGTTATAATCGATGCCTCTTCTTTTTGCACATCTCTAGACGTTTACAATTTTATTCTGCTTATTTATAACGTCAGCGATGATCATTACCCTGTTGACCCTGGAAAAGGTGTTTGATACGATGTATCGTAATTTGAAGCGAGATGCAATTTCTGTTCATTTCAGACCGACATATTCGTTTTCAGAAGTATATTTTTAGACGGGACATTTTAGTAACCAATAACAGCATACATAACAAGAGGTCGGGTACTAGAGCTAAGGGTAGACCAAGGAAAAGATGGATAGACAATATCAAGACCACACTACATAAACACGGATATAACACAAGGGCGACTCATCCAGCCCTAGAACGCAAATTAAAGTTCTCATCCCTACGCTTAACGGCAGAGTGGACAGCCAACTACATCTTCCACTGGGAATAACAATATACATTTTAGAACAGCGTTTCCCAAATTTGGCGTACCGCCCCGCCCCAGTGGGCGATGAAGCGTTCTAGGGGGCGATAGTGGATTCAGAAGAATTGTGGGGGTGTTCAGGCGATTATGGATCTATGGTTCCTTAAATAAGAAATTAATAATAAATATTTAAAAATAAATTATTTTCGTGATTTTGCTATTGAATAATCATTGAAAATTTTAATTCTGCATTTTAATTCATCTTATGCCCGTTTTACGCGATCCATTTTTTCATCAATTTTTTTCTATTTCATGTAATCATTTGAAAATTGACCATGTGTGAAGAAATATATATCAATTTTCTATGTTAAAGAGAAAATAGAGCATGTATATATATGAGGGGGCGTTAGCAAACTGTTTTAATGTGGAGGGGGCGTTACAAAGTTTATGTTGTGCAAAGTGGGCAGTGGGCCAAAAAAGTTTGGGAATCTATGTTTTAGAGTTTGCCGGATCTCCAAGTTTTCTACTTGCTTAGCCATACTTCATTTCTACTTAGCATTATATTACTACGGTCATCCCTTGAAGAGGAAGTAAGACCTTTGTTTGTTTTGTTTTGCTGGACTCGACTCTCTATTTTCTCATCTCATTCACTGGGTCTTAAAAATGGTATTTAAAAACCGAAGGATTGACTTCATTGCATCGGGTTTTACCCCATACGGCTCGTCCTCTCCGATGAAATGAGAGTATTGCACAAAGCACAACTCCGTAGCTCAGCTCACTGGGTCTTATAACGTAGTACGTTATAAACTATTTTGAAACTAGCCTTTGTACCCCAAGATTTATAACCTTCTTCTTTTTGCACACTGTTCGTTGTTAGTTGTAGGCATAAACTTCTTTCCACTGTTACCGTGCTTGCCAGTCTTGTTAGACCCACTACTCAGGCTTACTTCTTCTTGTAAGGTTACCTTATAACAGTGTCGTTATATCTATTAGTTCTAATATGTCTTCGCTCCCTTGTCAATGACATGTCTTAGTTAATGCACTATAGTCATCTCGATCTGAACAGTTCACACGCACAATGCAGCTCTACATCATTCTTTTGCTCGTAGAGATTTGCATACAGCAGAAACAGCTCATCATTATGTTACCAGTGCCAAACCTGGACGCTGACAACAAACGATAGAAGAAAACTAGTCACAACAGAGATGAAGTGTCTACGCAGAATGCTGGGTGTAACAAGAAGAGACCGGTTGAGAAATGAAGACATCAGGAAAAAGTGGGTACAACATCAGTACTAGACTTCATCAAGAAACAACAAATTAAATGGTTCGGTCACGTAAGCAGATTACCATCAGACAGTGCACCCCAAAGAGCAATGCTGCTCCGATACAATGGGTACAAAGCAAAAGGCCGGCCACGCAAAAGATGGACCTCAGAGGCGACGAAAGAGACTATCTACGAAGCGCATACTAGGCCGTTTTGAAATTCTTCCTGACCTGACGCTGAGGCATCCGATTCTGCGAAAAAGAGAAAAAGAAGAAACAGCTCATAAAATTATTATTATCAAAGACGCAGAATAATTTCTCATTTCTTGACAAGTACCGAATACAACGAATATTGTTATAGTTTTTGTAAAGTAGGTAAACATAGGACGTAATCTGAAGTGACCAGAAAAAACAATCAGAAAAATAGGTCATAGTCTTTTTCTTAGAGTTTATAGATGTTTATAACAAAAAACTTCATGAAATAAGCTCTTATCAGAAATAAGGGAACTTGATAACATTATAATGCAGACTTGGACGGGTCCGTATTATGGGCAAGATATATTGATTGCGCGTTTCTGGTGGCTTTGATGAAGACATTAACAACCTTGTCTATTAGATGCGTAGAAGAATATGATGACTAATATATTACCAAATATGTTACGTCACAGCCCCAATTTGTAAAAGGAGACATGGGAATCAGATATATACATGGTTAGATATAGGAAAACTACTGTTGCAAGATGTTTGAATAATTTAGAGAAAAATCAATTGTATTGATGCAGACAGAGCATGTGACTTTGGTCAAGCTAACCAGGTCCAGCCATCTGACATGTCTAACACACACACTCCAGCTTGAGATCTGACATAGACTGAAACATCAGACATGACGTTACTTCTAGCAAAGTGCAGGCATCGTGTGGATCACTTCAAACATTTTATCATTCCAAAACGGTCATGACAAACACTGTTGTACAAGTTCATATGTTATTTTAAAAGAAATACCATCTAAATATTGACTTTATTCTTCTTTTTCTTCTGCGTTCTCACTAGATTAGAATTTTGGATTCTCTAATAAAGGCAGCCGTCTGCCTAAGATTATCAGCCACCCCATACAGTTTGTCTTGGATGCTAGTGTAAGTGGGCCACCTCTTTCTTCTCAAGTCTGCATACTGGGGACAGTTCTGTAGGATATAATTCCTGTGATTTCTGCTTCCCGTTTGTGCCAACCTCTTCCCTCAGTACGTTTTGACCACCCTCGTGATAGTAGGTCTGACATTCTTACTGCGTGGCTAAATCTCCGAGGCAGATTGGCGACCGTAGAATCCGTTATCCCATTCCTCATTGTGATGGGTCGTTGCACCATGTTATGCGCCTTACGGCCTGGTGCATCCGTTTTCTGCAAGCATTTGTTTCGGGTTAGCATTTCCTAGCGGACACGTGCATCCGATTTCAGCCAAACCTCCTAAGTCGGCTCTTACGACATGCATGGCAGGTAACAGTGGTTATATTCTTTACACCTCAAATTTGGGCCCCGGTAACCACTTGGGCGTGACTTTATTCAGAACAGGGCCGTGCAGTATATTTTCTCAGTATGATGCAAGTCTTCGAAATGCCGCCTCTTAAATCTTTTTTCTTCAAAATAACCTTCAATTGTAATTTTGATGTTGCTGCTTATTCCGCCCCCCTTACGGTACCGCCTGATGCGTCCGCCTCTCTGTATCATAGCACGACACGGCCTTTATTCAGAAATAGAAATAAATTTCACTGGGTCTAAGTTGCTGGCTCCCAGTATTTTTTTTTAATGACCCAAAGCCAGTTCACTGGATAATGAAGAATACATTGCAAAGTAAGTGTGTCCGGCGGCTAAGTAAATTATAAATTATGGAGTGAAAAAGGTCTGGGAGATTGAAAGTTACATGTCGATATTAAATGTATGTGCAGAGGCAGAATTTGGGGAGTATCGAACAGTATGTCTCAGCTATTTAATTTGTTCTATTACTTAATTTGTGGTGTGATCATGATAATAGCTCAGGTTACCCTATTCATTTCATAATATGTTGTAAATTAGCTCACTTGACTCTTCCTCTTGGAGCCATCTATATTTTCCAATGATCCTTGATCTCAGTATAGGTGAGATCGAGTTCCTAGTCCCGTGTTCAATTTGTTCACGTAACAGGACCCTTAGTTGTTCAAAATCGAAGATAGCAGGCTGGAAAGTCGCTGCCTGGGAAAAATGATTTGTGGCTGTGCAGTACATACTTTGTACACTGCACTTGCACTCTTGCTACAGCTGTGGAACTCGTACTTTGACAATACTCTTGACTGTTGCTGCAGCTGTACAGTACATACTTTGTACAATACTCTTGCACTGTTGCTACAGCTGTGCAGTACATACTTTGTACAATGCTCTTGCACTGTTGCTGCAGATGTGCAGTACATAATTTGTACAATACTCTTGTACTGTTGCTACAGCTGTGTAATACATACTTTGTACAATACTCTTGTACTGTTGCTACAGCTGTGCAATACATACTTTGTACAATACTCTTGCACTGTTGCTACAGCTGTGCAGTACATACTTTGTACAATACTCTTGTACTGTTGCTACAGCTGTGCAGTACATACTTTATACAATACTCTTGCACTGTTGCTACAGCTGTGCAGTACATACTTTATACAATACTCTTGCACTGTTGCTACAGCTGTGCAGTACATACTTTATACAATACTCTTTGCACTGTTGCTACAGCTGTGCAGTACATACTTTATACAATACTCTTGCACTGTTGCTACAGCTGTGCAGTACTCTTATACAATACTCTTGCACTGTTGCTACAGCTGTGCAGTACATACTTTATACAATACTCTTGTACTGTTGCTACAGCTGTGCAATACATACTTTATACAATACTCTTGCACTGTTGCTACAGCTGTGCAGTACATACTTTATACAATACTCTCGACATGCTGCATGTCATGTCTGCGTAGAGGGACCTAGCCATATAAGAAAGCCAGGTCAAATAAGTCAATACTTGGCATTTTTAAAAAACTTTAAAAATGTATTATTTGGATGATTTTGATTAACAGATTGGGTTAGACCAGTGTTTCTCAACCTTTTTGTGCCATGCCCCACCAAAGTCTTCAAAAATGTATGCCCTCCCAATCCTATGTAGCAATTACGAAAATATTTATTTCTAAAATTGAATTGTTTACTGAAGAAACAATAAATGATAGGTTTTATGAAGAAATCACTAGGAAATTGTTTAGGAAACTCATTAAGTACATTTTCAATACATATAATGGAGAACTTAAATTCAAGTACAAAATAATTTTTATGACAGATTTTTCTATATTATTTTAACTATTAGTAACTACTTATTACTTACACTTAGTGAGATCCTCTCGCTTGATGCATGCTGCAAAGAGATTTTATGTTAGGTTCAAATTTAGTTAGCTTCAGTCTCAAGTCTCCCCGTTGTGTTACATCCAGTCGATTTTTTTTTTTTTTTTTTTTTTTTAGCAGTAAATCAGTGATTTCACTAAATCCACATTCAGCTAAATATGAAAATAGAATTGGTAATAACAATTTTCTTGCACATTTTGTTGAATTTGGATATTTGATTTCTGTTTCCACAAAGCCATGCCATGGCTCTTTTTATATTAAATAACGTTTTAACTGACCCATCATTTTACATTTCCGCGAGTTCTTACTGATACTGCGTATTTGAAATATCAGAAAATCCACTAACATTGGCTGCAACATTCAAGTAGGAAAATCAATTTGTTTCAAATCAGAAAATCTTTCTTTTAAATCAGCAGATATAATTTTCAGATGATCGACAATAACACGTATATCAGTATCAGTCACTTTCCATTTCTGGAGCCAATGAAACTTTTCAACATTTTTGTCGCAAATATATTTTTGACATAATTCAATAAAGGTAATGAAACCAAATGTCTTTGCTTTTGCATCAACAAGAATTTTATTTGTTCCTTGAAGTTGGTTATTTAATATATTTAGTTTTTCAAAGATATCGGCTAGATAACTCACAAATGCTTTACCATCGCCCGCTAAGAGATACTTCATTTCAAGTTTGTAGCTTAAAAATCACTAAGAGTATCAAATAGTTCCATAAATCTTTTCAAGCAACTCCCTTTCGAGAGCTATTTTATTTCAGTGTGAAGTAAAAGTCTCACATGATCTGCATTTTTTTCTTCGTAAAATAGCTTGAATAGACGCTCACATTTGGCATTAGCTTTAATAGCATTGCTACACTTTATAACTGAATATTTAGTACTTCATTTAGAACAGAAGAAATATTTTTCTTTTCTATTCTTCATACTGTTTTTTTTTTCTCTATTCTTCATACTGCTTTTTAGTTTTTTATTCTTGATCTTTTTTTTTCTGTAATCTATTTGCCTCTCTCCTTCCTGTCATGTCCTGTCCTATTTGCCTACCAAACGCGTCGGTTCAGCAAGTATCCTCGCATAGCAATCATATAAAAAAAACATCAGCTAATCGATTTCCGTCCAAACTTTGATGTTGGCGTTGATGATATCGGGACCAGCTCTTAACGTCTGCGGACATAGATTACAGAAGAAGTGAGCAATCATATTCATTCATTGAAAAGGCAGCTCTTGCTTTATTTCACCGAGTGTTGTATTTCTTTTATTTCTTGTTTCAGATTGAAGCCAGCAGGTGTGAAAACGCTATATCTCTCTTGTAGTCTTTCTCGTCTTCTGTAATCAAACTAATGGCCCATAACTTGCATTTCAGTCAAAGCCCTTGATGTTTCTTGGTTGCTTTTCCCATAGTACCTAACATTCCAAGCCAAATCAAACGTCGGACCTGCTTTCTGTGGAGAAAATATGATATGCGTGGCTCTGTCCAATGATATTACATACTCAAGATTGCACTGCATAATCTCATTTTGGTCTTCATGACAATGTTGGCAAATATAGGACACATTACGTTTTTTTTTTTTAAATATCGCTCGATTTTAACACAAAAACACATGTTTTCCCGCTTTCAAAGCTTTGTTAAAAGGAGGCAGAAATGTACATAGACATTGGATGGAGTCGCTGGGGAGGTCTAAGCTGACAAAGATCAGTTTGATTTTTGTGCCAGGGCATGCAGGTGTAAGGGGAATGAACGTGCGGATAGGCTTGCAGGTATGGCTGCTGTACAAAGCTGGCGAGCAATGGACCAGGCTGATATTATAAATTCCTTAAGGGAAAGAGGACGTGTACATGATTCACGTAATAGCGGTGAATCTACAACACTAACCAGACTGCAAGAACTCAGTTAGGTGTGGTGTAGCTCGACAAGAATGCTATGCTGAAAGACAAAGAAGAATTGTAAACCAACAAAGAACCGGTGTCGTTAGTCGCCACACGCTGATGGACATACTGAGGGAGAGATCGGAGCACTTATGGACTAATTGTTCGACGTGCAGTGATGGTGATCCGACGACTAACTAAACTAAAACTAAACTAAACTAAGTACTTTCCGTTTATAGAAGATTTGTTAAACTTCAGCAAAGTGATTGTGAAGCAACATTCGTTTTTGTCAATAGACATTCAAAAGCCGATTTATCGGTTTTGCAACATCATGATCATTAGTTAAACTCTGAACACGTCCATTGCCCTCCTAAATGATGAAAATGCCCCCCTGTGGGGCGTGGACCCCACGTTGGGAAACAGGGGGTTAGACAGTTCGAAAGATACTTATACCTAATAAACTTTACGACTGAGCTATTTAATTAAGTTATAACATGTTAAGTAAATGAGCTTTAATGACATTGGAGTTCCGTGCTTCCTCCTCTACAAAGGCACTCTGATCGTTTCACGCATGGGGTGATCTAGGTATTTTATCAAATATTCCAATCTCAATGTATGCGAAATCAAGTTCCTACTCCTTTCGAGGACAGACGATAAAACGTAGGGCACGTGTTGAGGTTGAACACGTAAAAGAAGGAGAGGGACGATAAAACGTAGGGCACGTGTTGAGGTTGAACACGTAAAAGAAGGAAAGGGACGATAAAACGTAGGCACGTGTTGAGGTTGAACATGTAAAAGAAGGAAAGGGACGATAAAACGTAGACACATGTTGAGGTTGAACACGTAAAAGAAGGAGAGGGACGATAAAACGTTGGGCACGTGTTGAGGTTGAACACGTAAACGAAGGAGAGGGACGATAAAACGTAGGGCCCGTGTTGGGGTTGAAAACGTAAAAGAAGGATTGGAACATGAAAATCAAAAAGAGTTTGTGACAAATCCGCTGCCCAAGTAGAAATATTAAAATTCTGAAAACAATTTCATCATCTTCAAAGTTACAACAGGAACCGTCGCCGATGCTGTGATGTTCGTGCACCGCCGCTGAGATCTTCCTATGTATGAAAGAGATTAGAGCACGCGTGATTGTTCAGAGAAGTGCAATGTTGATGGTCTTTTAAGTAAATCAAAGTTTCACTTTATTTAGACACACAAGTTGTCCCACGAGGTGTAGAGACAACATTGCTTATACAATTACAAAACGTTAATAAAATACACACATTTAGGGGATCTCCAGCTTCCGTGTGTTGCCGGAGCCCGCAAGTGAAGCAAAGGATAGTAACACTGCGATCTACAAGGCATGTCGTAAGAGGCGATTAAGGAAGAGGCGTAAGGAAGCTACCCTAGTAAACAAAAAGCGTCGCAGAAATCGGATATGCTGACCTACTTGTAGGCGCATAACTGGCACAACTAACATTCACTTTAGGCTCAGATCACATACAAATCACAAAGAGTGGTTTAACAAGTGGATGATATGGAGGGTACAAAGAAGAAAAAGTAGATCACCAGAAAAACAATATCATAAAGTCAGGTAAGATGGTAAAATCGCAAAGAAACCTAGAAGGTATATGTGGAACAGTATCAGGATGCCAGACGGTCAAGATATTGAATAAGATGATTAACGGGTGGTCTGAACTGAATGTGATTAAGCTAAAACCTGTAGATAATATTGATCGTGTTGGGCAGGAAAGGATTGGAAAAATGAGTTTCGTTACGACAAAGAAGCTTAAAAGCTTGCATTTCTAAAGAAAGCAATAAAGAATATACATGTTTTCTTTGTCCTTACTCTATCTTCGTTCAGAAACGTCTCTCAACTTATTCAATGTTCATTTTGTGCTTTCTTTTATACTAAAATTGTGACATTGCATCGATTCAATGTTGATTTGTGTCTTCTTTATACAAAATTGTCGACATTGCATCGATTCAATGTTCGATTTGTGCTTTCCTCTTATACAAATTGTCGACATTGCATCGATTTAATATTCGATTTGTTCTTTCTTCTTTTATACAAAATTGTCGACATTGCATCGATTTAATATTCGATTTGTGCTTTCTTCTTTTATACAAAATTGTCGACATTGCATCGATTTAATGTTCGATTTGTGCTTTCTTCTTTTATACAAAATTGTCGACATTGCATCGATTTAATGTTCGATTTGTGCTTTCTTCTTTTATACAAAATTGTCGACATTGCATCGATTTAATATTTGATTTGTGCTTTCTTCTTTTATACAAAATTGTCGACATTGCATCGATTCAGGGCCGTACCATGCTATGATACAGACAGACGACTGCATCAGGCGGCACCTTAAGGGGGGTGGCATGAGCAGCAAAATCAAAATTACAATTGAAAGTTATTTTAAGGAAAAAACATTTAAGGGGCGGCATTTCGAAGACTTGCATCATACTGAGAAAATATACCCCACGGTCCTGCATCGATTCATTGTTCGATTTGCTCTATCTTCGATTCTTGCTTCTAAAGCTACTTTATACTTTCTTCACGCTTCGTGTATTTTTCCTCATTATTCTGCATATACTTTTCCTTCTTCTTGTATTTTCCCATTATATTCGCCATACTTCTTCCTCTTCGTGTATTTTTCCCCTCATTATATTCTGCGCATATTAATCAATACAGATCAATTGATATAATATCGAATTTTACTGCAGTTGAGGAAACCTCATGAGTTCAAGGTGTCTCTGTAGCGTAGAGGGTTAGGTGCTCGCCTCTCGCTTCAAAGATACGCGGTTCGCTTCCTTGTGGAGCCATAGGGACATTTTTCCAAACATCCCTGTTCTTAGTGTAGGTGAGATCAAGTTCCTAGTCCTATCGGAGACGGACGATAAAACGTAGATCCCGTGTTGAAGTTAAGCACTTAAAAGAACCATTAGCAGTTCAAAATCAAGATGAGCATGATGGAACGCCCCTGTCCGGACACAATTCAAAAGGAAATATTTTTGTTAAAATACAATTTATACCAACTATTTTTAATCAGTTTCTAAATTAGATTGGGGGACCTCGCCGGTGCCTAGGAGTCCGTGCACTGTTGATGAGATATTTCTGTGTAAGAAAGATATTTAATCACACATGGTTACTTACTGAAGTGCAGTGATGATGGTTCTATCAATCAATCAATCAATCAATCAATCAATCATACATAAGTCCAACAACTTCGGAATGGGCGCCGACACTTTTATATATTGACGCGCATCTGACTGATGGTTGTGAAGGTGCGAGCGCCATGTCATGATTACAATACTCATCATCATCAAGTGCCGTGCCGGCTGGCGTAGGCGATCATGGATCTCTACAAATCTCTGTCGTTGGTGTTTGCTATCAACTCAGATGTTGACGCTCTACCGTGCCATGAAGTCAGGCTACCCAAAATCTCTGTCTTCCTCTGTCTCGTCTACCCTCGATTTTACCGGTTGTCACAATGTGTTCTAAACCTCCCTCCTCATCACATGCCCGAAAAATGATGACTCTCTTTCTTATATTGATGATAAGCTTTCTTGTGTCTTGATCTCATCCAATACCTCAACATTAGTCATTTTAGCAGTCAATTAGATTCTCATCATTCTTCTGTAAAACTACATTTCTGTGGCCCTCAGAGATATGTCGATCTGTGTGTTCATTACAATACTACAAATACTAATATTATCAAGAGATAATGTTAAAATAGTTCAGATGCTTACGCAATCTCCAACGGGAAAAAGTTACGGATGACGTTAAGGGACAGTAGAATAGTTACAAAAGAAAACAAGATTGAAAAAGCGGGGTGAAGATCGTGTTCATGGGAGTGATACAAATAAACAACCCAAACAATCATGTTTTCTTGAGAAATCTGATTAACGTTAAGACCGGCAGAGTAAAATAGGGCGCCATAAATATGTGACATGGACGTTATGACACAGCGTTGGACATCACTGGTATGTAGTTTCCCCACTAGTCTTTCCAATTAACGGGATTGATATCATTTAAAGGCCCGTCTGCCCAGCGTGTTCGTAGCGCGTTGGACTACAGGTGACTATCCGTCTGTGTGTGCGGGTTCAATTCCGCGGGATGGCAGAAAAAGCCACAGATTCCCCAGATTTACGGTGTTCGTGGCACCGAACCGAAGGGTTACCATGTCCATGGCACAGAGCCGAAGAGCTGAAAAGTTCAAGTACTTCTGGATCGGGAAAAAAATATTCATTTAAAGCCATAAGTAGGCAATGTACGGTAACCTACAAATCTGAGGTGGTCAGACCGGATCTGATCAGATCAGATCTGGAGAAAACCGAGTGGAGGCTGCGGTAATACTGAATAAATTGGCATTTTAGGACAATGACACGTATGTATGGTATCACATAAGCAAGCAAAATTAATCATTAAATAATAAAAAAAACAAAAATCCGTTTCGACTGCGTCTTTTAAAAACGACGCTAAAACAAACCGACTCAGTTAAAAAAAAAAATTGTAATTTGTGATTAAATTCACTATTAAAATGTACAGATGTTATTTGTCTGTTTTCCCCCAAAATTCTATTGAACATTTAAACGAACTATACTTGACAGTCATAACTAAAATGGTTATCAAAATTCTCGCAATTTTTCATCAAAAATTGGTTTACCAAAAACCGGCAAGACACTTTGGATTGCAATATGCGATCTAAAGATGAGTAAATCGATTAAAGTGGATTCGTCTAAAAGAACTATATGTCTGTACACTAAGTAGCAAAATATTCAGTCCAGATTTTTTTAAGAACGAAAACGGTCGGTTAAAGCAGATAAGCGGTTTAATGTAATTTAGCATAAATAGACTGACTGTAAACTGTCAATTTATCAATGATAAATCTATTATCCGCTACATTGTTATACCAATTGTCAAAAAACGTTATCTGCAAGAGAAGATTTGATTGAACTAGAAAATTTGAAGAAGTTTAAAGAAATCAAATCTAAAACCAAAATTAGAATATTTAACTCTAATGTTTAAGTAATTTTGTTATAGGGTCGAGAGACATTCAGAACGACTAAAACAGTAAAGAATACATTGCAAATATTCATCAAATGGTGTCTACGCAAAATAGAGGAACTCAGATGGTATGATAGTGTTACAAATGAGGAACTAATAGGAAGAACGAGACTCCAGGGAACCAAGAGGTGAAGGAAGAGTGCTGGTGCTGGATAGATCTTGAGAAAACATACCTTGACATGCCTCTTTCATCCTATCCACGATGACCCTTCTGAGGACTTAACTGTAAATAAACATTTGAAACATAGTTTGAGAACCGTTTTAATGTATGACTCACGCATTGTTGAACAATTTAAATATGTATAAAGTCGATTCACTTCTTCGAAGATGCAAAAAAAAAAAAAAAAAAGTTTATTACTTATATTTTTGTCAACTTGTTTGCTATTTATTTATCGATAGAATGATTGTCAACTGATTGACATGTCGTCAAACTGATTGTCTGCGTAATGAAAATGATTGTCAGGAAACAAGTTTTGTTTGGGGTGTTTTTGGAAGTGAAGACAATAAAGTTAGTTCCCTTGGGTGAACACGGTGAAAAGTTATTATCTAAAGGGAATCCACTTCTGAATTAGACGAGTTGTAAATTGTACGTTGATTGTTTATACATGAGAAGTTGATGTTATTGTTGCAGTTATTGAAATAGTTACGTTTATTTATATTGTTATTAGTTATTAATGTAACGCAATAACAATTGTTGACAACAGAGATGTAAAAGTGAAGACAGTTGATAAAGTAAGGTAAAGACGAATCAAATATAACAATCGAAATTATTGATGAAATTAATGAATAACGATAAATCGGTCTCGGATATATCAAGGGTACACCTCCGAAATTGGGGGCCTCAGTAGCGTAGTTGTTAGTGAACTCACTTCTTAGACTAGTTGTTCGGGTTCAATTCCACAGTGATCGGGGCATTTTATTCAACTAAAACGGCTCTCAGGTCGACCCAGCCTCAACTGATACCAGGAAAAACACTCACGTAAATGCTGCCAACGTGATGTTGACGACATCACTCATCGCGTGACGACGGTCAATGAAAACTACTGGTCCAACACCGTATTGTCCTACATACCACGTGGTATAAAATGGATTCATATGCTTATTGTTTACCTCTGAAATCGAAGTAAGTTTCACCTGAATGGCGAGGGACACTGGTGATAAGGACAGCAAATCGTCACGTAAAAATGAGTCAGCGGTTTCATATCAGGTACCATGACTACGCATATATATATATATATATATATATATATATATATATATATATATATATATATATATATATATGCCATCATTTGCAAACATTGCTATATTACTTACATATGCGAAACTGGTAAGAAGTTCGTCCCCATTTATTCAATAAATAAAATCGTGGAACATTCAGGTCACATTCCTCCATTCATGTTAAACTGATATTCGGAATAGATTTGCTCTAAATAATCATTATATATTCGTGTGTGGTACAATGCTGAGATTTAAACGCATTACATGTCTATGCTTGATACGCTACTATTGCTGTATCCTTTCTCATTATCACATATACTTTTAGTTTTGTTTTTTTCCTTTTTTAAATATACTCTGTTTCTTTATATTTTCCAGTCTCTTTTCTTTCTTTCTTCTCTTTCCCAATTTACTTCTTTATAGAAGTGTTGTGGGGGGAGGGCACGTAGTGTGCTTGTTCTAATGCACTTGTCAGCTATTAATTCATTTTCTTAAGGCTGTTCTTGATGCCATCATTCCATCTTTTGCGTGGTCTTCCTTTTGCTCTGTACTCGTTATACTGTTTTCTTTGTGGCTCTCTGTTATAGACGATACCAGGGCATTCTTGTCAAGTGTCCAAACCATTTAATCTGTTGTTCTTTTATGAATTGCATGAATGGTTTCACATCCATTCTTCTTCTGATTTCTTCATTTCTAATTTTGTCTCTCACACCTGCAACTCTTCTAAGACACCTCATCTCTGTCGTTATGATTTTCCGCTCATTAGCTGCTGTTATTGGCCATGTTTGACACTGGTAACTTAATGTTGGCCAGAAAATCGTTCTGATAAGATTTGCTTTAGTCCTATCATTTGTAAAATTATATTTTTCTTTACTTTCTTATAGTTGGATTATATATATGTTTTATTTAATATTTCATACTTGTATTAACGTACAATATTTGTTTCATTCCCAGGTACAAAACTTGCTCCAGATTTTCAACATTCCTCAAATCGGTTACTCAGCAACCAGCCATGATCTTAGTGACAAGAACCACTACAAATACTTTCTCAGAGTTGTTCCTCCTGATCTGTATCAAGCTCAGGTTTTGGTCGATATTTTGCTCACCTTTAACTTCACCTATATATCCACTGTACACTCTGACGGTAATGTTCTCTTTGTGTATGTGTGTCTCTGTCTGTCTATTGATTTTATTCTGTCTATCTATTTGACTAATAACATCCGTCCATCGCAAGAGATGATGGCAACAGTCTCAGACGTGTGTTGATGCACCTCTCTGTAATGTGTGGGGAGGTGACTGCAAAGTCCAATCCTCAAACACAATTCCCTACTACATGTGGGGCATACATGATCGAGGTTACACGTGTGGGAGTTGTGTGTTTTATCCATTAGACTACTCTTCGACTGAATGTATTTCAGAATTGATAATAACTTAAATATCTTTCTTGATATGTGTTTGTTATTATAAACTAGAAAGGTAGTAAAACTCACCACAAGTGCAAGTAATCCTTGCCCACACTGTAAAAGAACATTTCAAGCCCGCATCAGGCTCACTATTCATCTACGCACATACAGACAAACATAGCGCAATTACATTCCTTTGAAGGAAAAATGGTAGTCATCATCATACGTGATGGACGAAGCATCATTATTTTATTATGTATTTATTTATCTCTCTGTGGCGTAGTGGTAAGGTATTTGCCTTGCCTCTCACACCAAATGTACTCGGTACGTTCTCGCCATGGAGCGATCAGGAAATTTTTTCAGAGATTTCTGATCTCCATGTAGGTGAGATCGAGTTTCTAGTCCTATCGGAGACAGATGATAAACGTAGGTTCTGTATTTAATTGTATTATTACTTTCACTTGTCTTGACTTATCCATATGTGTCGTGGGGAGGTTCAGTTTTATATCCTGTATCAGGTGTGATTACTGTGACATCTAAAAAATCAAGTACCAGCAGAACTAATGGGCAGTCGTGTTCATGATCGCTACCCCCGCCAATGACATCAGTTTCACAGATTAACGATGTACTGGCATTTTAACTGGTTAATCGTCCTAGATTGCTTGGCCTTGATCATTTCTATCAACAGTCGTCATTTCCGTACTCCTAATAGAAAAAATACAAAGTGAACACTCTAAACTCCTTGAAAAGACGTAATGGAATTGTGTCCCAACAATCCTGTGTCGAACACGATATGTGTTTTCCACATTACGATATTGCAAGATCACAAGTATTTACATTTTCCTCATTTAGCAAGTCCAGTTCCAACACAAAATGTGTTTCTTGTTTAACTAGAGCTCCTTGATTCTCTATTAAGACAATAAAAAAAACCATCTAAACAGATATACCACCCTTCGTTTGGGAATGAAACGTGTTGATAACGAGGAAAGCAAATTGCTTTGGCCATTAATTGTGTTTGTACATGGGCATTTTCTGTATATTTATTTATACTATTTGGTTATATTAATGACAGTGGCGGCTCGTGCTCATTTTTGTTGGTGGGGCCCGGCACTAATTTTCGGAAAAATCATGGTTTTAGGTTAGGTTATATTTTAATTTATAAAATAATAATACACGTTACACATTATTTTGATAGGGCCTGGCCCCACTGGCCCTTAATGACGAACCGCCCCTGATTAACGACATATGAGAAGTGGCATGCATTGACAGATGATTGCAACATTCTGTCATCTCCATGACATGTGTTTAATGACACAAAGTATAGGTAGAATTTCTTACATTGCGTAACATATCCTTTGCGGAATGTCACTGTCATCACAGCCCGCCTGAAAAGCTCTCTGTCTCTGCAAGTTCAATGTTTCTTTGATGTCCTGCTCAACTTCCTCTTGATCGTCTCCTGTCTTGTGTTCCAGGAACCATGCCTTCCATTACCCTTCTCTACAGACCGCTTTGACGTTTAATGTGGCCAAAATATTTCATCTTCCGGGAAATGATGTTATTAATGAGCCAATGCACCTTGATCTCTATCTATCTATTCTCTTGCCCAGCGTGTTCGTAAGCGCATTGGACTACGGGTGACTAGTCCTCTGTAAGTGCGGGTTCAACTCCGCGGACTTGCAGAAAAGCTACAGGTTCCCAGATTTACGGTATTCGTGGCACCGAGCCGAAGGGTTACAATGTCCATGACATCGAGCCGAAGAGTTTTCAGCTCAAGTGCTTCTGGATCGGAAAAAAATCTATCTATTTCTAATCCTGTTTGCCTTTCAGTGTCAGGTCGAAAAAGGAGACACCTGGATCGAGCCTCTCTATACACATTGTCTTTCTTTTCTTGCCATCCTGGTTTGCCGTACGATGTCTTTGTTTCTTCTCTTATCTGTCCAGGATGTCATCTCCATGACATGTGTTAAATGACACAAAGTATAGGACGAATTTATAACGTTTAAATTCTTACGCTTGAAAGACCTTCTTAAATTGTCTCTAAAATGCCTCGATATAGACACAATGTTATGGGGATTGGTTGTGGCTGCAATAACACACGAGAAATTTTCAAATCTAAGATTCGTTGTGCTGCTGATGCGCAGGGAAAACGAGCTGCTTGAAAGTCAGAACACATAACGCTCACCCCTGTCTCAATTTCCTGGGTAGGGTGTTGTGTTCCAGTAGTGGACTTTACAGTCACCTTCGCACACACCAGAGAGATGCAACAGCACAGGTCTGAAACTTGTCATCGTCGCTTGCGATGGACGGGTGTATTATGAAAAAAAATGTTAACTCAATAGAATTAACGCATATGCACTCATGTCACCGCTATAGTTGCTCAGTATCTTCTTGTTGGCGAACGTGTTTCATAAGTGTCGATGACGATTCCGAATTTTTACCGAACTCTAAAAGTTTAGACACCCATCTTAAGCTGGGGGTGACATGAGAATTGGGTGTACTGGGGATTGAAGATTGTCCATAAGTGCTAAAATCCTGCTCACTGCCACTTTGCTTCTCCAGAGAATAAACAAAGAGATAAAGCTTAGTGTGTATGTGCCTGTGTGTGTGTGTGTGTGTGTGTGTGTGTGTGTGTGTGTGTGTGTGCGTCGTGCGTGTGTGTGTTTTGAAGCAGGCCTTCTCTCAAGACATGTGGTAAAATTGTTGCTGTTTGCGATCGTTCTTATCAATCAAGTTAACCACTTTTTGTGATCTGTGCAGTGTTTGCACAGATAATATGAGTACTTTGCGTGCCATTTAATCCCCTACGGCATATAGGATAGACAAATCCGAATTGGGACCAATCATTCGATATAAATTGGAAACAGTTTTTTTTTGGTGTGTTTTGTTAATATTTTGGTTCCTTGCAAACTAGCGATGAAAATGTTATAATGGAGATTTTGTTTTAAAGAATGAAAATTATTGCAGAAGTTAGAATAACTAGAAATTATTAAGTAAATAACTGACAATATTTGGAAAACGAGTTTAAAAACAAAATTTTGATTTGTTTAAGAATATGTCTTTTCTCCCTAAAAACTATGGCTGTGAGGCATGGATTATTGGTAAAATTTGTTTAAAAATCGATTAACTTCTTTGAATGGACGTGGTATAGAAGAGTACTCAGAATTTCATGGACAGGAAAAAAATATATCCACTTTGAAACAGTTTAAATTTGAAGAGAATTGCTTGATAAAGAAGTGAGCAATGAGAAAAGTTAATATTTAGATATTTAAAATGATAAAGATTCGCTGGAGAAGATTGCTGTATGGTATTGGGGCCCGAAAGGGAAGCAAAGAATAGTACGATCTACAAGCATGTCGTAAGAGGTGATTGATGTAGGACCTAGGGAAGCTACCCTAGTAAATAAAAAGTATTGCAGAAATAGGATGTGCAGAACGGCATAATATACAGGGTGTTCAATTTAAAAGCAGCCCGTGAATGGAGCTAATCTGGCATATATGTATGGAAATGGAAGGTTCAGTTATGACGTAGTATAGGTCAGGTTGTGTGACGGTGTGTAATTGTAGTGCGGGAAGGGGCGATGAACAAATGTGACGTAGGACGAGCTAGTCAGAACCGGTTTAAATAGTAAATAAACATAACTTAATTTGTACCTGGCAACTTTCGAATTGTCAATGGGGCTTCAATTATCTTGAAGTATAATCTTTATTAGGTTTAAATCACACACAAATTACACCGAGTGGTTAATAAGTGGTCGATAGGGAGCGTTCGGAGAAGAAGAAGAAGACGTAGAAGAAGAAATTGGAGAATATCATATAAGAGAACATTATATAAGACAGACGAGGGAGAGGAAGTCCAAGGAGAAGATGGATACAATATATCATTGATGAGTTGAGAATGACTGAGGCAGATATCATAAACCTCACGTAGAATAGGGAGACATTCAGAACTGCTGTCGGGGAAACCAAGTTCCGACAGAGATAAGCTTGATGATGATGGGGATGATGATGGTGATGATGATGGTGATGATGATGATCTTTTTCTTTCTTCTTTGCGTTTGTTCTTTAAGACCAGTTTTAATCACTCTTTGTGATATGTTTGATCTTTGCCAAGAACGTGTATTCGTTGCTCATTGGTTTGGTAGGCCCCTAAACGCATAAACTTCTACACGTTTAGAACACATGCATCCGATGTCAGCCACACCTCCTTAGTCGCCTCTTACGACATGAGTGGCAGATAACAATGGTTCTATTCTTTACACCCCAAATTTGAACCCTGGTATCCACTCGAGCGGTGATGATGATAATGATGATGGTGATGATGATGATAATGGTGGTGATGATGATGATAATAGTGATGAGGATGTTAATGACGATGACGTTAATTATATTGATTATGTTGAATGTAAACAATGATATAGTTTTAAAAGTAATGATGGTTTACTGATTGAGTGATAAGACTATCATTGCAATGCGGTGAATAACCATGTGTGTTTTTATCTATTTCTTACACATGAAGATCATAGTGGCACTTCACGAACTCCGTAGCACCGGCTCGATGTAATTTTGAAGGTGGTCAGCATATGTATGCCATTAGTAAAAGACAAAGATGTAGGTTAAATGGTCATGTAAGTTGTATGCTAGCAAGGACACTATCCAAGATAGCTCTCCGATGAACAGTGGATGGGAAAAGAAGGCCTGGACGTCCAGAGGAAACATGAAGAGGAACTATTTAAGAAATGGAAGGTCTGGACGTCCATGGGAAACTCAAACATGAAAACATAGTTGAAAGAGTGTAGTCTGACATGTGGAAATAATTCATTTTTTAAAAGATGCAGAATGGCCTCAATGGAAATCTCTTATGGAAATCGTATGTGTTAAACAGGACAGAAGATCGTATAAATAAAGATAAAACACGTAATCACAAAGTACTGTAGTTTTACAAATTACAAAAACAATGACAAAATACAGCAACGTTTCGACCAACAAGGCCTTTATCAAGCAAACGAACAACAGGAGTGACAAATTTTAAAAAACGAATGGACGACCAAATACAAACGTTTGCTTGATAAAGGCCTTGTTGGTCGAAACTTTGCTGTATTTTGTCATTGTTTTTTTAAATTTGTAAAACTACAGTACTTTGTGATTAAGTGTTTTGCCAATCAAATAGTTTTACTGCAGTCTCATCTATTTTATAAATAAAGATAGAACGTTTGTATGCATGTTGTACTTGTAATCTTGTTGATGAATTTTACACGGGAAAGCTGCTTTGCAACATAATGTTATCGATTTTCAACAGTCAATGGTTCTTTAGCGTGCTCAACTTGAACATGGATCCTACACGTCTCCGATAGGACTAGAAACGGGATCTCACCAACATTGAGATCAGGGATCATTGGAAACGTATCCCAATTGCTCCACTTGGGGATGGAACCGATTTCTTTTCTAGCGATAGGTGGGCACTTTACCCCCACGCCACATGAATAAAAATCACGGCATATCCATTACAGGATAAACGAGTGGTCGTTTTTTTCTTTCTATACACCACTTATACGTTCAGTAGTTTGTCATTAAAGAGAAAATTGACGCATTTTGGACATATAAAAAGACACGAAGAGCTGGAGAAGACCATCATGGAAGGAGGCATACCGGCAAAGAGGAGAAGAGGAAGACGACGGAGAAGATGGATTCAGGATGTATCTGATGGTTTGAACATGACGGCTGCAGATGCGCGATATCTGGCCTACGAGAGAGAAATTACGAAGGACTGTTGGGGTGGCAAAGTTCTGCTCAGAACAAGCTATTTGATTATGATGAGTGTGCCTATGCTTTCTGAACGATGATGTCTATTTTTACCATTCTTTTCCACAGGAACGAATTTGCTTCCAAATTGTCCGTCGCGGTGTTTGAACCAGATACACTTGGGTTGTGATCGAGCTCACTGCCTCTTAGACTACAGACGCCCACCTACGCCACATAAACCCATGAAATATAAATCTGAAAATATCCAACTCCAGCATACAAATCCAGTCAAACTGTCAAGTTGTAATCACAATAGAATAGATGACATGAGAATTTACCGATATAAAGAACTAAGAAAGAAAATAATGCTTATAATTAGTGTCAACTTAATGCAGTTTGCACGGTTAGAAAGAGATATAAAAGGAAAGAGAAAGAGAGAGAAGAGAGAGAGAGGATGGGTGGCTAAGTAAGTTGGCAGAGTGAGTAATAGTGAGATGGAGTCAGTGAAAGATCAGATAAATGAGTGGGGTCAAAGGCTCATAGCGGCAACATGCGCCAGGGTTAGCGAAGGGGGGCGCTAACCAAGACCCTGCCCCCTACCTCCACGTGGTGACCCTGGAAACAGATCTAGGTTCCGGTCTGTCTAAGGGGAGCAGGGATCGGGGAGAACTACAGGTAACGGTAGTAGTGCAAGCACTGAAAAGCAATGCAGGGGCCGAAAATCCCTGAATAACGCACGTATCTCCTGGTCGATGTCCGCTAAAAATTGCCCAAGTTTAAAAGTACGAAACAGCAGCGTACGAGCGACCGAGATCAAAATGCTAACTCCCCTGGAGTAAATGACCGAATTAAAGGGATGAGAGGTACATCCCAAAACTGAGACGTGGAGCGAAAACTCGGTGCACGAGTCAAGCTCCGTGTCAGAGCAGTTGCTAGGTACGGTAAATGCGACGGTAGAGGTGACCACAATGGTCTTAACACAAGTAGCAGCTTCCCGTCCGATGGGAAAGGCTACACACGAAGGGATGAGAGGTGCATCCAAAAAGGAAAAGAGGGCCAACTCCCCAGGAGTAAAGAACCGCAAACAAATTGCCAGCTGTAGGCTAGAATCAATAAGAAAGGTACGTAACGAATCAAAAAGTATCGGTTTACACTGCAGCGCAGCATCGTGACGCTACATGGTAAGGTATGCGGGGAAACCCGTATATGACGCAAAGCGCGGAGAAACCTTAGTTAGCGAGCGCAATTTAAGTTGCGCCAGAGCTTAACGTAACTGCTCCCGGACAATCGGCAGTACGGTGCCAAACAACTAACATCCCCGGAAGAACTATGGTGAATGGTTGACAAGCGCAAATCACAAGTTGCGTTTTAGTACTAATGAAACTGCCCTCCCTGGGACAACCGGGCAGGGTACTGTTGCAATAACAACTAACATCCCCGAAAAAACTGAGGTGGGTGATAGCGGTGAGCGCAAAACCTCAGTTGCGTTGATAGCGCCGATTGAAACGACCCTCTAGAATATCTGTGTGCAGCCCCAGACCAGTGTTTCCCGGAGATGGAAAATAGGGGTAAAATCCTTGCAAATTGCCAAGTAATACACCGCCCTGAAGCGGATGAGAATACTCCTACTCAGGAACAAACTCACCGTGGATAAAAAAGTATGGCCGATAATGCAAAGGCTTGACTGGTACAACCCAAGCATTGGCTAAGGGCAATACTTTTGGACGACGATCATCCTACACAGATGATGTCCTAATGTCATGGCTCAGATCACATAAAGGCTAAGCATACTGCCAACATATGATCATTTGTTTGACAAAGCAACACAAAAAGGTGATACTAACCCTAGAAGGATCGAGATCGTTCGGGTCTTTACCTTAGCGCCCTCACCCAATCAACGCATGAAAGCTAATCCTCCTTGGCGTAGATCTAAGCCCAAATTTACGACAAAAAGATCTTTAGGAGTGGTATCTATTGTGTAGAACGACCTCATCATAGGAGTAAGAGCCGTTAGAGAAGGCACCCGATATGCCCTCACTAAAACTAACTCTGTCCGAGAAAGAGTTACACGGATATTAGGTGTCCTGCAACGATCACTCTTGAAGGATCTAAGCTTCAAGTACCTTGGAAGTCGGCGAGGCTGTTCATATGGTTGAGGGATGCCTGAAAAAGGGTAATATAGGTCCACGCAAAAATCTGTCAGAAGCATAATACCAGGCGTCATGACTTTACGCCTGAATTAATAGCGGGTGATCGAAAGAAGAAGAAGAAGATAAATGAGGGAGTGAGATTACGAGTTATCAAGTGAAATGAAGGATCAGAGAGAGAGAAAGTGGACGAAATAGTAAGAGAGAGAATGGTACAAGGGAGAGTGAGTGGATAGGGGACAGGACAAGTGAGAGAGGATGACTGCGTCAAGAGGTGGTGAGGGGAGTGAGTGAGTGAGTGAGTGAGTGAGTGAGTGAGTGGTAGTGAGTGAGTGGAGTGAGTGAGGAGTGAAGTAGTATGAGGAGTGAGTGAGTGAGTGAGTGAGGATGAGTGAGGTGAGTGTAGAGAGTGGTAGGTGAGTGAGTGGTGAGGAGGAGTGAGTGAGTGAGTTGGTAGGAGTGAGTGAGTGAGTGAGTGAGTGAGTGAGTGAGTGAGTGAGTGAGTGAGTGAGTGAGTGAGTGGTGAGTGAGTGAGTGAGTGAGTGAGTGGTGAGTGAGTGAGTGGTGGTGAGTGAGTGAGTGGAGTGAGTGAGTGAGTGAGTGAGTGAGTGAGTGAGTGAGTGAGTGAGTTAGAGGATAATATGGTAAGTGAAAGAGAAAACAAGTGAGTAAAGGCTAAACAAGAGAGTGACACAGAGGATCAGTGTGTGTGTGAGCGCAACAGGGAGTTCGTAAGTGAATCAGTCACTCAGTGAAGTGTCGAGTTTATAAAAGATAGGATGAATGATGGACAGGTATAAACATTGTAGTTATAAATGGTAATAATAAACAACTCATATCTTTATATCCGTAAGGAATGTACTCTCATCTGGTCTCCTCCTCGTCACATTTATATAATAATAACAATTCCTCTCGTACCGTTATACGTTACATAGGGCCTGCAAGTAATTTCTCCATACCGCTCTATCCTGGCAACTCGCTCAATCTCCTCCATGGAACTGAGACGATATTTCCTGCCTCTCTTAGCAAAGTTCGTTTCAGGGTCTCCTTAGGTCGACTTCTCTTTCTTGAACCCTTTACATCCCACTACAATGCCTGCTTTGATATTCGTTGACCCTTTCTCCTCAAAGGTGTGCCCAACATATCTCCATCTTCTCTTTCTTATAACAGTTGTCACTAGTGGTTGACCAGACATGTCTCTGATTTCATCACTTCTCCTTGTCGCAATTAACTATTTTAATTATTATGAAGAAATTATGGCACACCACAAGCAAGGAAACATTTGAAGGAACCCGTTTTATACCACGTGATGATAGCCGTCTGCCCAGCGTGTTCGTGGCGCGTTGGACTGCGGATGATTAGCCCTCTGTGAGTGCGGGTTCACTTCTCCGGGCTGACAGAAAAGCCACAGGTTCCCCAGATTCACGGTGCAACCGAAGGGTTGCGATGTCCATGGCACCGAACCGAAGAGCTGAAAGCTCAAGTGCTTCTGGATCGGGAAAAAAAAATACTAAGGACTTTCTTTCTTTCTCTTTCTTTCTCGAATCCTGTATGCCTCACAGCGTCAGGTCAGGAAGAGATTTCTAAAACGGGCCCTAGTATGCGCTTCGTAGATAGTCTCTTTCGTCGCCTCTGTTATCTCTGAGGTCCATCTTTTGCGTGGCCGGCCTTTTGCTTTGTACCCATTGTATCGGAGCAGCATTGCTCTTTGAGGTGCACTGTCTGATGGTAATCTGCTTACGTGACCGAACCATTTAATTTGTTGTTTCTTGATGAAGTCTAGTACTGATGTTGTACCCACTTTTTCCTGATGTCTTCATTTCTCAACCGGTCTCTTCTTGTTACACCCAGCATTCTGCGTAGACACTTCATCTCTGTTGTGACTAGTTTTCTTCTATCGTTTGTTGTCAGCGTCCAGGTTTGGCACTGGTAACATAATGTGGGGAGAAAGATTGTGTTGAACATTGCTCTTTTTGTGTTCATGGTGACGTGTTTGCATCTTAAAATTGGCGCCATTTGCCCTATCATTTGATTTGCTTTGTTGCATCTGTATACTAAGGACTAACGAACCTAAACTTCAATATTCAATAATAAGCTATCCCTCTCTGTCTGTCGATAAAGCGTCAGTTCTATACTTGATTAGTTTTGTACTTGAGAAATACTAAACAATTTGGATAGAGAACAGAATCAATATGAAGGACGTGCTTTAAAATTTTATCTCGTCTGACAAATTCATTGGTATTTGTACCTTCATTATTTTTATAATATGTCATGTTCTGAAGTCTGGCTTGGTTTAGTTAGACGTTAATAGTTTTAGATTGAAATAAAGCATATGTATAAGTATTAACATCATGATAAAAAGGATTGAGAAACTAAAGAAGTAAAGATAAAAGCGAAAACCAAATCTATATCTCAATGTATCAAAACAAAAATAATAAAAACAAAAAAACGAACATGACAAGAAATTTTTATCAGGAAGGAAAGAGAAAATGGAAACACATTTGAATATCTTGGCTCACTGCTAACAACAGATGGAAATGGGATGAAGGAAATTAAAAGAATAACAAACATGGCTTTAATAATAATTCTTCTCGTACCGTTATACGTTACATAGGGCCTGCAAGTAATTTCTCCATACCGGTCTATCCTGGGCAACTCGCTCAATCTCCTCCATGGAACTGAGACCGATATTTCCTGCCTCTCTCAGCAAAGTTCGCTTCAGGGCTCCTTAGGTCGACCTCTCTTTCTTGAACCCCTTGCATCCCACTTCAATGCCTGCTTTGATATTTGTTGACCATTTCTCCTCAAGGTGTGCCCAACATATCTCCATCTTCTCTTCTTATAACAGTTGTCACTAGTGGTTGACCAGACATGTCTCTGATTTCATCCTTCTCCTGAATTCGTTCCATTTTATATTCATTATTTTTCGCAGACATCTATTTTCAAATGCATTCAACTTGCTTCTATATCTTTAGTCATTTTCAAACTCTCGCTGGCATATGTTAGGATTGATACAACATTTGAATTGAAAATTCGTAATTTACATGCTTACATGGTAACAAACATGGCTTTACAAAGAATTAAACAACTAAAAGCAGTATGGAAGGAAAGTGACAGGAAAACAAAGGTCAGAATACTAAGAGCATGCATATTCCCAGTGGCAACGTAGGGACATGACGGCTGCAGAGGCAGGACATCTGGCCTATGAGAAAGATAAGTTCCGGAGGACTGTTGGAGTGGCAAAGTTCTGCTCAGGACAAGCTATTTGATGATGATGATTCTCGTATAATTCCCATATGTAGCATAGAGCTTGAATCCTTCTTTCTTGCCTTTTCATTGAGAAACAAAGAATGAAGTAGTTTGGCAACTTAATAAGAATGCATCCAAACTCAACAGTATACAGAGTCTTCTACAGGGTGTTCAAGATAATTGCATCCCCATTGACAAATCGAAAGTTGCTAGATAACCTATCGCGTTGTGTAAATTTACTATTTAAACCAGTTCTGACTAGCTCGTCCTACGTCACATATGTTCATCGCCCCTTCCCGCACTACAATTACACACCATCACACAACCTTGACCTATACTACGTCATAGCTGAACCTTCTAATGTTCATACATATATGCCAGATTAGCTCCATTCACAGGCTGCTTTTATCTTCAACACCCTGTACAACAGAATATCACGAAAGAAGGCGAGAGGAAGACCATGAAAAAGATGGGCTTAGCAGAATCCTGTCAAAGATCAAAAATAACAATCACCCAAGCCACCAGAACAGCGCAGGACAAAAACAGGAAACGACGACACTGGGCAACAACCCGGTAGCAGTGTGACGACAAAAGAAGAAGAAGATGTAGCATATAGCGGTATTGAGAGATCGCTTGCAAACAATGTAACTTATAACTTGACGAGATGAATACAATTCTTCTTCTTCTTCACACGCTCCATATCGACCACTTGTTAAACCACTCTTGTGATTTGTATGTGATCTGAGCCTAAGAGCGATTGTGCGTTGTGTCAGTTATGCGCCTACAAGTAGGTCAGCATATCCGATTTCTGCGACGCTTTTTATTTACTAGGCCCCTACCTCAGTAGCCTCTTACGGCATGCCATTTATTTCGCAGTGTTACTATTCTTTGCTCCCGTAGAGCCCAGGCAACACACAGGCAAGTGCAATATAATATATCCTATATGTGCTGTGACGGATATTATAAGTACATTATAAGGGATAGGAAAATAAGGATACGTTGCAGAGTTTTGATAATGTAGATATGCTGCATGGCTTTAAACATATAGTGGGTTGCCCAGCGTGTTCGTAGAGCGTTGGACTACGGGTGACGAGTCTTCTGTAAGTGCGGGTTCAACTACGCGGACTGGCAGAAAAGCTACAGGTTCCCCAGATTTACGGTGTTCGTGGCACCGAGCCGAAGGGTTACGATGTCCATGACACCGAGCCGAAGAGCTTTCAGCTCAAGTGCTTCTGGATCGGGGGGAAAAAAAAAACATATAGTGGGACGGATTATCGTAATGCATAAACGTTCGCTATCGATTCGATCACAAGATAGGTGTGTGTTTAATCTCATACTGGACGTTCCACACTTAAGAAAAGGAACTGGCTCCTCTACCTCCTACATACTGGGTCCTAGAAATGTGAAGTAACAGGCACAGCATACGCTAAAGTCTGAAAAGGCTAAGGGACATTTTATTTTTATTAAAAGGGAAAGCATCGGAATATTGTTTTGTTTTGAAATTTAAAAAATGTTGGTGGGTGCCACTTGTAGGGTTTTGAAATGGCAAAAACATGGGAATAATGAGGGATTCTAAAAGAAAAAAATGTATGTACAATGCAGGGTTTTTAATTGGGACACCTTATTTTACAGAATATCGAGAAAAACTTATGGAATTGCAGTATTTTGAAAGGAAAATTATGGAAAGATTGAAGTGTTTTAAACTGAAAACATTAGTAGGAATACAATATTGCAAGGTTTTGGAAAGTAAACGCATGGGCACAATGCAGATTTTGAAAAGGGGAATTATGAGAACTGTGCAGGTTTTAAAATGGGAACTTATGGGCACAATGCAGATTTTGAAATGGGAACTTATGGACACTGTACATATTTTGAACAGGAAACTTGAACACTGTGAAGGTTTTGAAAAGGGAAATTATGGACAATGAAGACCACGTAGAAGATGATTCAGGATGTGACTTATGATTTGAGCAATGACGGCTGCAGAGGCAAGACACTGGTATGGACAGCTACAGAGGCGGAACACTGGTATATACAAGGAAATTTGAAGGACTGTTGAGAAATAAAGTGCTGCTCGTGACAAGCTAGTTGAAGATAATGAATAAAAAATAATAAAATAGTAATAATAGTTCATAATAACACACATCAACCTTGGTAATAAAAGAAATTAGGATCTGATACTCGTCACACAGTCCATCGAGACTCGCGTAATAGTTCTTACCTTGGTTATGGTGACTGTCTATTTCAGTATAATTTGAATTAGATATACGGGGCCCTGAGACACTGCAATATTTGAAATACGTTGGGCCTGTTCACCCGGCCCTGCGTGTGTATATGTTTGTGTATATATGTGTGTGTACATTTGGAATGTGTGTCACAAAGGTGTGTAGTTTTTTTATTCTGTGTGTGCTTGGTTCTTGCTTTTATGAGATTAAGTAAACTGCGCTGCTATTGGCTACTTCCAAATAAGAAAATAACTTTATCTAGTTTTTTTGTTTTTGTTTTTTTGTCGTTATGACAGCCAGTCTTTATAAAAATGAAATTTTTTATTAAAAAACCTTCTTACATCGTTAGCAAATACTATGAAATTATTGGGTACAGGCGCCGTAGAAAAGTGACTTTCTCGAACTTAAACGAATCGAAATGAATAGTCAAAAATTTCTAAGACATATTCTGTTTATTGAAGTCTTTAAAACTCGAACTAATTTCTTATATGTATGATTTGATTTCCTGATTAAACATGAAGTTCTTTATTAGAAGATTATAGAGAACTTTAATTTTCCTTTATGGGCATTGATTATTTTATGATTTGTGGCCGCTTGTAACTTTTAATGTCAATAATATACATTTTGTTTTGTAAGAGGGCAACGTTTCAGCAAGAGATTATTTGAAAATATATAAGAGGACATATTTTTTGGCAACGTTAAGTCTGGAATTAATACCAGGCGATGTATGGAAACTTCCAAATCTGAGGTGGTCAGCTCGGACCAGACCAGATCTCGTAAAAAAAACTTGGAAATGGAGCGGTAATACTAAGTAAACTAGCGATTAATGATAAAGACACGTATATAGTATCACATAAGCAAGCAAGAAATGAATAATTAAATGATAAAACTAATGACAATCCCACGTTTCGACCGTAGGTCTTGTCAAGGAAACAAGAAATACTAAATAAATTAAAACATAGATCTAAATAAGAAGAATAACTAAAGATTAATACAGCGAAAATTGAGACAAGAGAAACTTGTTGGCAGAAATATTCAGGTTAATATAAGCAATTGAGCTTCAATTTCTTCTGAGGTTGCTAGTTAATGACCAGTCCATGAGAGTTAGCTGGGTGAAATGAAAATCGTGGCATATCCTTTACAGGACGTAGCCATCAACCACTGTAAACGAGTCGTTGATTTTCTATGCACCACTTATACGTTCAGTAGTCTGCTATTGTTTTCTAAACGGTGAGGTCTAGTTTTACCTTTTGTAAAAATCCAACGGAAATTAATTTGCTTCCAAACTTGCCAACCGTGGGGTTTGAACCAGGTACGTTTGGGTTTGTGATCGAGCTCACTACCGCTTGAGCTACAAACGCTCACAAGTTAGCGTAGCTGGGTATGTTCGTAAAAAAGCTCATCTGTAGGGCTAGCAAATGGGGATGTAAAATAAAACTGTGGTTCGAATTCTGTGTTTGATAATTTGGTTTTTTTCCAGAAGCCCCTAATACTTTTTCAATGTCTATTTATTGATCATGCTCATTGGCCCTGGTGCTTCCTCTATGGTTCTTAAAGCTTCTTATTCTCTTAAGTAATGACTATGTTTGTTATTTATTGATCATGTTTATTGGTCCTGGTGCTACCCCTATGGTTCTTAAAGCTTCTTATTCTCTAGGTAATACTATGTTTGTTATTTTAAAAGTTGGTATGAATGTTCAAATGGTTTAATATGTTTAAAACTGAAAGGTTTATTTGCTCATTCACCTCGGTTACACTTCGCAGGGAAAATCATTCCACCTGCTGAGAGTATTGCATAACACACAAGCGCAGTGGCTGCCAGCAACAGTCATTGAGATCTCTAGAATAAAATGTAGGCCAGCAGTCCCGCCTCCGCATTCATTATGAGAAAGTCATTAGTCACACCCTGAATCCATATTCTCCATGGTCTCCTCTTTGTCGTGATACCTGCTTCCTAATCGTCTTCTCCAACCCGTCATGCCTTTTTATATCCAAAAAGTGCTCGCCTGCCCAGCGTGTTCATAGCGCGTTGAAAGACGGCTGACAAGCACCCTGTGATTGAGGTTCAATTCCGCGGGCGGGCAGAAAAGCTACAGGTTCTCCAGATTGACGGCGTTCGTGGCACCGAACCGAAGAGTTACGATGTCCATGGCACCGAGCCGAAGAGCTGAAAGCTCAAGTGCTGCTGGATCTGAGAAATAAATGTCCAAAATACCCAAATTTTGTAGTTATTATTTGTAGTATCAGCCAGTTTCCTTTGATTCTAGTCTTATTCTAGATGGATATATTTGTTCTCTTCTCTGTCCAATGTATACGAAGGACCCTCCTGTAACACTTATATTCAAAAGCACATATATGTTTCTCACAATCTTGTTAAATGCAGTATTCAATGCGACCGCTGGAATCTAAACAACAATTTTATCACTACGGACCTAGCTCGCTGCCCGAGCAGCTACCGAGGTCCAAATTTGGGTGTAAAGAATAGAACCACTGTTACCTGCCACCGCATGTCGTAAGAGGCGCCTAATGAAGTGGGAGTGGGGCTAGCTACCCTACCCTGTAAAAAACACTAGATGGCTACATAAACCACAACTAGGTAAATTCATAGCTCGCCACCCAAGGAAGAAGAACCGCACAAGGGACTGGAATGCAAGAAAATGTGGAGAGAGTGGAGAGATCTGGAAAAGATGGCCTTGGATAGGCGGGCTTGGAAGGCCTTGGTTGCGGACCTATGCTTCTTTCCACGCCCATTTATTTCCTCAATTTTTAATCAATTAATTCAAGGGAAGTAAAAAAACATTTTTTTAAATTACGATCCCAACTACTCGTCAATAAATAAACATATACATATTATTATATACTAAATTGAAGAAAACTGGACAACTCAATAGAACAACAAGGTTGAATAGTAGTAGAAGTATAACAGTAGAAGTAACACTAGAAAGACTTCTTATAAGGGAAACAACTCTATGGCGCACTGAGCAGCTAATAGCATGCAACGGACTTCCGCAGTGGCGCAGTGTGCGGCTTAAAGCGTGGAAAGAGCTAGTGGCGAAGAGTAAAAAGAAGAAGAAGACCTAGCTTTTTTCGATCCAGAAGCACTGAGCTTTCAGCTCTTCGTCTCGGTGCCATGGACATCGTAACCCTTCGGTTCGATACCACGAACACCGTGAATCTGGGGAGCCTGCGGCTTTTCTCCCAGCCCGCGGAGAAAACCTAGCTAACACTCGCCCTCTCAGTTTATTACATGTGTTTTCTGTTTCCTCCCTTTACTTTTCCTTTCCTTTCTTAAGTTTCCTGTTCTATTTTGTCACGCATGCGTTCATCTCCATAACTAGATTTAGAACACGATATTAAAAGCATTGACCCGTGTCATTTCGAAATGAATTTATCTGGATGAGATGTTTTCCTTTGTTGAACATTTGAAAAGCAAGTTATTCAATGATTATTCAAGAAGTTTCCAGTTCAAATATCCTTATAGTTGACTTGCTGTTTAATAATCGTCATACATTTTCAAAAGATGAAACTCTAGTTATTCATATTTTCTTCTACATATCATCACTATCTTTCTTATACTATGTCTGTGTTTTCCAGCTTTTTCTTCACCATTCAACTCCCAACGGAGCACGGGTCTTCGACAACTTTTTTCCAACTCTTCTTCTCTTCTGCCACCCCTTCTAATTCTGTCCATGTTTTACCTTTCCTTTTAATATGAGCCTCCAGCTCTCTTCTCCGTGTATGTCTAAGCTTTTCCTTACTCCTCCTTCCCTGCGGGTTCCAAAACAATGCCTGTCTTGCAATGCTTCCGATCGGGTTTTCCATCTTATAGTTTCGTTATTTGCAGCTTTCTGAAACCCATACACAAAGTTCTGATCAACACCATCTTTTATCCGATTACTCAGAATAATGGCTTCATGTGTATTTATTCTACAACACTAGCGAAGATCAGAAAACAAAGATCAGAATACTAAGAACATGCATATTTTAGTGGCAACGTATAGGTGTGAAGCATGGACACTTAACAAGGAAGTGGGAAAACTTTTGAATATAAGTGTTACAGAAGAGTCCTGCATATATCATAGACAGAAGAGAACAAATAGATCTATCCAGAAAGAATTCAGAATCAAAGAAATCTGACTTATGCTTCAAATACGAATGAGAAAATTGAAGTATTTTGGACATATAAAGAGACACAAAGGGTTGGAGATGATTATTATGGAAGGGAAGAAAGCATTCCAGCAAAGAGCAAAACATTAAAACCACGGATAAGATAGATTCAGGAAGTAACTGATGGTTTGAACATGACGACTGCAGAGGCGGAACATCTGGCGTATGTGAGAGAGAAATGCCGAAGGATTGTTAGAGTGGCAAAATTCTGCTCATGACAAGCTATTTGATGATAATGATGATAATACAAGCTTGTATCCATGTACCTGTTTGAATGTCCGTCAACCTGCTACGTGTGTTTTCTTAAAATATTGTTTAATAATTCATACTTGCATTATGTTGAATATGTCATAGTCAAACTGATATGTTTATTTTTTTCTTTCTTTTCTCCAATCATATTTTGTCTCACATCGTCAGGATAAGAAGAGATTTCTAGAACGAGTCCTTGTGTGCGCTTCATAAATAGTGTCTTTTGTCACCTCTGTTACCTCCGAGGTTCACCTTTTGCGTTGTCGGCCTTTAGATTTGTATCCATTTTATCGAAGAAACATTGCTCTTTGGGGTGCACTGTCTGTTGGTAATCTGCTTATGTGGCAGAACCATTTAATTTGTTGTTTGTTGATGAATTTCAGTACTGATGTTGTACCCACTTTTGTTCCTGATGTCTTCATTTCTCAACCGGTCTCTTCTTGTTACCCCAGCATTCTGCGTATACACTTCATCTCTGTCGTGACTAGTTTTCTTCTATCATTTGATGTCAACGTCCAGGTATATCACTGATAGGGTATGCTTATATTCTGTCTAATTGTGTGCATATGATCTGGCATCTACCTCCTTTCACACATTTTTTCCTTCCGTTCTCGTTCACTAACCTGATATTTAAAATGTCATGCTTGCATTATATTTAATTTGTCATATGCAGCCTGACACTTCTTCTTCTTCTTCTTTGTGTTCGTTCTTTACAACCAATTTTAATCACTCTTTGTGATATGTTTGATCTTTGCCAAGAACGTGTATACGTTGCACATTGGTTTGTTAGGCCCATAAACACTTCTTTTAATCAGTTCGTTTTCCTGCGTTGAGTGATCAGAAGATGGAAACATGTTGGGCCATAGCCTACGATAACATACGACCGACGTGCTCAGGTAAAAATTCTGGGAAATATGACCACAGCTCTCACGTGATCATCGTATTCCAGTGTTGTTGTAGACTAACTCATTTTTAAAAAAACAATTTTATCTTATCTTAACCATATTTGCCGTGAAGCGGCGTGGGAGAGTTAGTTTTCTATCTTGTGCCAGGTGTGTTGCGCTTGGCGTTGTCTTCTTCTTTCTTTGCGTTCGTTCTTTGCGACCAATTTTAATCACTCTTTGTGATATGTTTGATCTTTGCCAAGAACGTGTATACGGTGCACATTGGTTTGGTAGGCCCCTAAACGCATAGACTTTTACACGTTTAGGACATGTGCATCCGATTTCAGCCTAACCTCCTTAGTCGCCTCTTACGACATGTGTGGCAGGTAACAGTGGTTCTATTCTTTACACCCAAATTTGGGCCCCGGTAACCACTCAGGCGGCTTGACGTTGTAGTCCATGCTTTCGCAGGACTCTGAGATGTTATCTATCCATCGTGTTCTTGGCCTGTCTCGTGCTCTGCGCTAAAAAAAACCCAATACAACAGACTAAATAAAATTGATATAATGTTACAAATTAAGTTTCAGGCTAAGAAATGTCAGTAATATTAACCTTTTTCTCACAATAAATAACGATGAGTGTATAGAATTGAGTCTTCTTCTGTTGTCGTCACACTGCTGCCGGGTTGGTGCCCAGTGTTGTGGTTTTCTGTTTTTGTCTTGCACTGTTCTGGTGGCTTGGGTGATTGTTATTTTTGCTCTTTGACAGGATTCTGCTATGCCATCTAACCATCTTTTTCGTGGTCTTCCTCTCGACTTCTTGCCACGAACACCGTAAATCTGGGGAATCTGTGGCTTTTCTGCCACCCGCGGAATTGAACCCACACTCACAGAGGGCTAGTCACCCGCAGTCCAACACGCTATGAACACGCTGGGCAGGCGGACTGGGTACTAAATAAAAACAGAATATTGTGCTTTAAAAAATAGAATAACGATTTAGAGAACCCATCAGAAGCGATGAATCGTGCTGAACACTGCAGAGATTTCAAGATACTTAACGCAATCAAGAAAATAGTAATGACTCCACACCGTCCGGCTGTTTAAGCTAGCTTTTCCAAATGAAACGTGGTTATTATGTCTCAAGTGTTATGTTCGCAGACAGAAAGCAGCTTCTATTTAACTTTAGAGTGGACACTTTTACTGTTCAATTATGGTTTCGGGTGATGAAGTATTCTCGTAGTTAGTTCGCTTGCTTTGTTATCGAATGAGACAAGGTTCGTTTCTCAAGCACGCACGTTCCATTTAGCTGAAGAGAAAATGTTCACTTATTCCCTGAGTTATGGAAGAGGGAATGGGCTAGTGAACAAGTGAATTGCTGAGCACTCTATTTGAAAATTTGCATGTCTCGTACTTAGTCTCTAACTCTTCTCATTAATTGATAAGGCATTATATTGTATCATCATCATCTGGTGCCATGCCGACTGATGTAGGCGATCATGGATCTACACAAATCTCTGTCTTTGGTATTTGCTATCAACTCATATGTTGACGCTCTACTGTGCCATGAAATCAGGCTATCCAAATATTTTTCTTTATGTCTTCCTCTGCTTCGTCTATCCTCGATTTCACCAGTTGTCACAATATCTATATATTGTCTATCCATGTTGTGCCTGTCAACGTTCAGTGTATGCGAAGCGTTCTGGCAAGTGTCTTCGAGTGCGCCTCGTATTAGTACCGCTTCTGCTATTTTTGCAACCCATCGTTTGCGTGGTCAACCGTTTGCCTTAAAACCGTTATATCTGAATAATAGTGCTCGTTGTGGTGTACTGTTGGACAGTATCGTGTTATGTGGCCGAACCATATAGTTTGTTGTTTCTTAATATGTTGTACCGGTGTTGTTTCTTATTATGCTCTAGCACTGGTGTTGTTCCTACCAAATTTCTAATAGTCTCGTTTTATATCTTTTATTTTCTTGTTACTCCCGCTATTTTACGCCAGTATTTAATCTCTATTGTGTGTTGTAGTTTTTATTTTGTTGGTTTGCTGTAAGTGTCACAACCGGCATGGCCCATGATGATGATGACCGCATCCTTATAACGACGAGTTGGTAAGCTTAAGAAATCTAACGAAGTACAGAAGAATAAGATGCAAGTTGAAACAGAGCCCTATGGGTAATACTGAAGCAGACGGCGCAGAATATAATTCACTAGAGTATGACAGTATGCTTCTCAGAAAAGGATATAATCGAAAAAAAAACAAGAAGGCAACACAAATTTTTGCGATGCTAAACAAAATTTGGAAAACAAAAAGATTAAATCTTAAGACAAAACTTAAAATATATAGAAGTAATGTACTTGGAGTGCTATTATACAGTAGTGAATGCTGGAAGAAGTAATATACTGGGAGTGCTATTATACATTAGTGAATGCTGGAAAATGACCTAACACATAATACACAAGTTGGAGACATTTCATAATAAATGTTTAAGAAGAATCCTGCAAATTTTCGGGCCAAATACCATAATAAGTGAGGAGCTTTTGAAACGAACAGACTGTGCATCCTTGGAGACCATCATTAAGAGACGAAGATGGAGGTGGTTTGGACATGTATGTCGTATGTCAGTGGTGGCATTGGCTAGGACAGCATTCAGATGGACAGCGGATGGGAAGAGAAGGCCTGGACGTCCAAATGAAACATGGAGAAGAACTGTGGAGAGAGTTGAAGGAGTGTGACTTGACGTGGAGACGGTTGGTAGAAAGGCAGCAGAACGGCAACAGTGGAAGTGTCTTTCGTAAGCCTTATGTGTCTACACATAGAGGATATAGATAGCACCATGCTTCGTCGGCAGCAAGTAGTAATATTATTATCTTTTCATAACTGTTATCTTCTACTTTTCTCTCTACAGGAAACTATGGTTTGAAGGGAATGACAACATTTACAGATCTTGCAAAATCAAAAGGGATATGCATGGCTGTCACAGACAGCGTTGCTAGCACTGCCGAGGATGCAGCGTTCGACAGCGTTCTAGAAAATTTGCTAGTTGATCCAAACGCTTCTGTTGTTGTTTGTTTTTGTGAGGGTACCACAGTTCGGAATATCTTTAACGCAACCAAAAGAAGAAAGATGGAACGCCGTCTTCTTATTATCGGCAGGTTTGTACATAGACTATTCATTTATTTATGTCATTTAAAGTTGCATTTATCAATTACGGAGGCAGTGAAATGGTTGGCATCTCACAACTACTCTCGTGTTTTCATACTCAGTGACTCCATGAGCATGATTCGTAAAGTTGAATCAGGAATGGTGAGACGCAACTGGGTGGAGGTACTGGTACAGACAATGATCAGAGAAATCACCTTCATTTTTGTCCCTGGGCACGCAGGAGTTAGGGGTAATGAACGAGCTGATAGATAGGCTGGATTGGCTACAATATCAGAGGGAGCTGCCATGGATCGAAATGACATTCTTCACGCATTGAGAGAGTCCTTCCGAACAGAGGAGTTTCAGGGCTGTGAATTCCACTCGCTGACCAAATTGAGAGAGATGGGTGTCAATATTGGTGAAGCCCGAAAAGAACGACATACTAAATATGCAAAGAGATTGATTAATCAACATCGAACTGGCGTGTTGGGCCGCTGGACGCTGCTGGATTTGCTGAGGTGGTGATAGGAGCACATATGGACATGTCCGGAGTGCTATGATGATAGTCCTCATATAACTGATAACTGATAACTGCATTTATCAAGTAATGTTTCTTCTTTCTTCTTCTTCATCGATCGTTCTTTTCGGCCATTTTGATCATTCTTGTTGTGATATAAACAGCCTTTGCCAAGAACGGTTTTTACGTCACATCTTCAGCGCCTTTTGGAGCTCTGGTGCTTATCCTTCGGCGATGTGTCCGATTTCAGCCATCATTTTATTTACTATGGTAGCTTGCCCAAGATTGTACAAGTCCTACCGATTCCTTGTGCCGTAAGTAATGTTTAATAAATACGCGTCTTTGTTACAACTTTAAGTTGCATTTATCAAGTAATATCTTCAAACACACGTGTTTATTATATAGCTTGTGCGGACACAATTGTAACTTGAAGTTGCACTTATCTTGTAATTTCTCTAAACACAAATGTAACTTAAAGTTGCAATTATCAGGTAATGTTCCCAGACACAACTGTAACTTAAAATTGCAATTATCAGGTAATGTTGCCAGACACAATTGTAACTTAGAGTTGCAATTATCAAGTAATGTCTTTTAACACAAATGTAACTTCAAGTTGCAACTATCAAGTAATGTCTTTAAACACAAATGTAACATGAAGTTGTAATTATTAAGTAACGCCTCTAAACACAAATGTAACTTAAAGTTGTAATTATCAGGTAATGTCCCATCTACAAAATAAAACCGTCAAAACAAAATACGCCCGCGTCTCCTCAGCAATAAGTCTGATGCACCTCAATATATATAAAAATGTTAGACAGCTCGTTTCTAACTTACATCAAGTTTGATATAATTAATTCTCATTTATCTGTCTATATTTCTGTCAATCTACAGTGACGGATGGGGCAATCGCCTGGACGTTGTCGACGGTCTAGAGTTGGAAGCAGCTGGAGCAATTTCCATTATGTTGCACTCGCCAAGCTACAAAGATTTTAAACCTCACTACTATAAACTCCAACCTTATGGTTCGCCAAAGAATCCCTGGTTTAACGAGTTCTGGGAGTGGAGGTTCAAGTGCTCCCTGGACAAGAACAACTTAAGAGATTTCCCTAAAATTTGCGCTGGTAAGTATAGTAACATCATGTAATGTTCTTCTTTGAATGCTCCATATCGACCACTTGTTAAACCACTCTTTGTGATTTGTATGTGATCTGAGACTAAGAGCAAATTTACGTTTTGCCAGTTATGCGCCTACAAGTAGGCCAGCACATCCGATTTCTACGACGATTTTTATTTACTAGGGTAGCTTCCCTAGGCCCTACCTTAGTCACCTCCTATAACTTGCCTTGTAGGTGGCAGTGTTACTATTATTTGCTCCCCATCAGAGCCCCAGCAACACACGGGCGATCATGTAAGTAATTTGTGTCATTTATGGGGAATAGTGTAACCATTGGTTTCAATGTTTTATTTACAAGTCGACCATTTTGTGTAGATAGCAATCACGCTATCTACACAAAATTAATGCATTTGAAACGTGGATATAGAAGAATAGGCAGAGTTTCATTGACAGAAAAACAGACAAATAAACAAGTTTTAGGAAAACTAGACATGAAGAAACAATTATTAAGAGAAATAAAATTCAGACAAGTAAAGTATTTTGGGCACATAAAAGACATGACTCTATGATAAAATCTTTACTAGAGGGAAAGTTGAGGGGGAGAACAAGAGGAAGACCGAGAGATAAGTGGGAGGGGAACTTTAAGAAATGGACAGGTCACAGTCTGTCAATGTGCACACCAAGGCGAAAGACAGAGGATGCTGGAGATTCATTGCAGCCAACCTTCGATGTCGAGACGGCACCTGATGATGATGAGCAATCATGCATACTTACTATCAGATGGACAGATGTGATAGCAAATATATACTTGTTGAAGAGAACAAGACAAGAGACCAATACAACTGAAAGTAAGGAGAGCCAGGGGATTTGTGTAAACGCAGCCACTCTGAGATATTGCTTGTTTGTTGTGCGAACAAATCTCATATCATTCACATCTGCGCTTACCCTTCTACCTTACACTTCTACCTAATCGCATGATAGCTTCCCTTCGATTCCTAACCACTTTTCCAGATTACAGTGCAGCTCTGTTACCACCCAGCATTAAAAAACGTATCGCATGTGTTTGTTCAAACACTTTTCGATCGAATCTGGCCTGATTATTATGTGTTCAACAGACTGCACTGTTTTTGAAAGACACGGCTTAGTAAAGCTCTTTTTTTTTAGAGCTAGCTGGCTGTGTTAATAAAAAAAAAAACCATCATCGGTTTGGCTAGGCAATGGATATCGTAAGAAATAAGGTTTTGTTGTTCGAATCTTGTGAATGGTATTTTTTTTTCTGGAAGCCCTTAATACTTGTTCACTATTTATTTATTGATCATGTTCATTGGCTTCTGCGTTTCCCCGAGGGTTTTAAACTCTTAATTCTCTTCTTTAATCAGAGAGAGAAAATAGCCAAAATGAGACTTCAGAAGAAACAACTGAATTAAACCGAAAATGCAAGCTCCTCTGCTCGACAGAGGAAATATAAAGTGTACACTTATATTGTCAGGGAAATCGTAAACCAACTTTTGATCTTTCACTTTTCTTTGTAAGCCTCTGTAGGCGTCTGTTGTTCTCGTGAATGAAACTAATTTGATCCCTAACCTTCACTTTATTTCTACATTCTAAAATACAGCTTCATCTTGTTTATTAATTATTTATAATGTAGTTTGCTGAAAAAATATCTCAGGAGATAGGAAGCTTAGTAAATCATTAAAGTCGGTAGTACTGCAATATTACATCGTTGTTTCTGAAGACTACAAATTACATCCGTCAGACAATTTAGCTGGTACTTTCTATGTTCTATAGATTTTTCTAATGGCATCTCATTTTTCAAATTTCAGATAGCTTCTTGATCCAGTGTTCACGAACTCCTATGTAGACATCTTATCCTAATGAAGAATTTCTTAAGCATTTTGTTTTGGATGCTAGAATGTCGCCCGACTGTTGCCGGTGTTCAGAACATAAGAAAAGAATTGTAACACTCTTACCTACAAGACTTAGTCACCCGCCTGCCCAGCGTATTCCTAGCGAGTTTGACGACGGGTGACAAGCTCCTGTGAGTGCGGGTTCAATTTCGCGGGCTGGCAGAAAAGCCACAGGTTATCCAGATTTACGGTGTTCGTGGCACCGAATCGAAGGGCTACGATGTCCTTGACACCGAGCCGAAGAGCAGAAAGCTCAAGTGCTTCTGGATCGAAAAAAAAAAACCTGAAAGCCATGTCGTAACAGGCGATTAAGGTAGAGTTCGCATTGAGGCCGTCTACCCCATCCATTAAGGTGTCTATGTAGCATAAAGGTGTCTATGTAGCATAAAGGTGTCTATGTAGCATAAATATGTCTATGTGACATAAAGGTATCTATGTGACATAAAGGTGTCTATGTAGCATAAATGTGTCTATGTGACATAAAGGTGTCTATGTGACATAAAGGTGTCTATGTGACATAAAGGTGTCTATGTGACATAAAGGTGTCTATGTATCATAAATGTGTCTATGTGACATAAAGGTGTCTATGTGACATAAAGGTGTCTATGTAGCATAAAGGTGTCTATGTGACATAATGGTGTCTATGTGACATAAAGGTGTCTATGTGACATAAAGGTGTCTATGTGACATAAAAATGTCTATGTGACATAAAGGTGTCTATGTAGCATAAAGGTGTCTATGTAGCATAAAGGTGTGTCTATGTGTCATAGAAGTTAGGTGCTTGCCTCTCGTTCCACATTTACTCGATTCGCTCCCTCGTGGAGCCATCGGGGTATTCTTCCAGAGTTCACTGATCTCAGTGTAGGTGAGATCGAGCTCATAGTCCTATCGGAGACGGACGATAAACCTTAGGTCCCGTGTTCAATTTGAGCACGTAAAAGAACCCTTGGCAGTTCCAAAAATCGAGAAAAGTTGGTTGGGAAGACGCTGCCCTGGCAAAATTCATTAGAAAACGATTTAAAATAAAATTTATATACAATATCTTCATCATCTTCATGAATTACATCGGGGCCGCGTCTATGGAGTTCGTGCACTGTCGCTGATATCTTTCTATGTAAGAACGAGATCGAAGCACACATGGTTACTCACCGAAGTGCAGTGATAATGATCCTATCAATGAATCCCCCATACAATAAAATTACTTTAGCTACAAATCCACCCAATCAGGAACAAGTCTAAATTGGCTTGAGCAGATTGATGGCATGAACACAAAAAGAGCAATGTTCAACACAATCTTTCTCTCACATTATGTTACCAGTGCCAAACCTGGACACTGACAACAAACGATAGAAGAAAACTAGTCACAACAGAGATGAAGTGTTTACGCAGAATGCTGGGGGTAACAAGAAGAGACCGGTTGAGAAATGAAGACATCAGGAAAAAGTGGGTACAACATCAGTACTAGACTTCATCAAGAAACAACAAATTAAATGGTTCGGCCACGTAAGCAGATTACCAACAGACAGTGCACCCCAAAGAGCAATGCTGCTCCGATACAATGGGTACAAAGCAAAAGGCCGGCCACGCAAAAGATGGACCCCAGAGATAACAGAGGTGACGACAGAGACTATCTACGAAGCGCATACAAGGGCCCGTTTTAGAAACCTCTTCATGACTTGATGCTGTGAGGCAAACAGGATTCGAGAAAGAAAGAAAGATTGATGGCATATGCCCCAACCGGGGTTTAAAAGGCATAAGAGATAGAGAAGAGAGATAGAGAGAGCAATGATCGTGCAATTAAACAAGGGATTAGTTCTTGAGTATGACGAGTGAAAGAGAGTGTTTGTTCTGAAGATGTAAAGATCATGTATTATTGTCATGTTAATTGCTGTTTGCTATCAATCTAACGGCAAACATGTCCTAATACAAGCAGATTAGCAACTCTCAACATGCATACAATACACTGAGCCAACTAGAAATATGTACAAATAACAAGAAAAAATTAGCAACACTCAAGGAGAACACAAGATATTAGATTTAGATTAGAAATTCCTCAAATTAAGGACGAAAAAGTATCGACTTATCTGACACAAACTAATTATTTTTTCTCTCCATTTTTGGAAAGCTGATAGCTAATAAAAATTGTTTCAATCAAAATTTGTTTTATTTTCGTTCTGAAATTGTTAGTACTAGGATTTACTTTGTTCAGTTTTTTAGTACCGACTTGTGTAGGCGATCATGTCATTTCTCAACTTTGTGTCTAATTTATGTGACTCGTTAGGAGCCCTATTGACAACATGTGCAGAAAAGGGGCAGTGGTTCCTTCAGAGTTTTGTGGATCAGATAGACAAGTGGTGATATGGATGACCGTCATGATGTTATGTGAATGTTATTCGGGATATTACTAACACTGGGGAACCTTACTCTGATTTCATAACAAAGGAGGATGTAGTTAATGCGCGCAAAATCAGCTACATCACTGCTCAAGCTCAAGCGGCTGATGGTGTTCAGTACCACCACATCAAACAGCTTAATTAGACATGTATTACAGCAGTTGTGATGGATTTCAACAACAGTATACGGAATGCTTTGGTACCTGAGGATTGGCTCCATAGATATTTATGACCATTCCCTAAACATGGATAAGATCATAGACTCCTAAGCAGCTACCGCATACTCACCTTACAAAATGTATATGGCAAATTACTGGAGATGGCAGTGACCAGAAAGGTAATGTTACTTTGAGACAGAACACATCGTCCCTGACACGTTGGTTAGCTACCGGCCAATGAAAGTGATTTAGAACAATGCTGACACGTTTGATTGTGATGCTTATGATGGCTTCCAATCCAAACAAAAGATTGTTGCTGTGGTCATTGACTTGGAGGATGCGCATAACAAAGTGAACTTTTCAATCATGATGCCCTCCTTTGTTAAAATGTGGGGTTAATCCATGACTGGCGAACTGGATAACTGCTTCTTTGATAGAGATTACTGTTGCCCTCCATTGGCACTCTGGGACTTCATTTACTGTGGACGTTGTTGTATCTGACTCTCAGTCGATGTTTTACAAGATCCAAAAGGGGCAGATTTCAGTATGAGGGGGATGCCGTCTTTAGAAGTTTCTAACCTCCAGAGGCTTACGTAGATATACTGTCCTGGACATGCGTATGTTTACGGTAATGAGAGAGCAGTCACGCTTGCATCAACTGCATCGATTGTTGGGGAGTTGAAGATGGATATGGGGTATGTTCTTGGGTCTCTTCGCGACTGTCTGTTGGATAGTTAGTTAGATTATTCCTTTCGTGCCAACGGCGGCACATATGGCAGAGGTTTTAGATTTCTATGTGATGCGGTTCGTTGCTAGCAGTTAGAGATCTTGTATGGTTTTATTCCCAATAGTTTACTTTCTTGTAGGATTGTTCTTCGAAATGTGGTTTTACATTCTCCACGTTTTCTTTTCCCAACTGGTGACCACATAATTACTTGTCGATTTAGTCTCTTTTCGTCATATCTCTCTCTCTCTCTCTCTCTCGATCACCGCCCAGACCGATGTACCAGACCTCCCCATAAATTTTATTCATGTGGAAATCTGATTCATACAGCCCTAGCATTGGTGTGTTTTACGTCACATCTTCAGCACCATTTGGAGCTCTGGTGCTTATCCTTCGGCGATGTGTCCGGTTTCAGCCAGCATTTACTCTGTTCGCTCTCCGTTCTGTAGTCATCTAGTGTTTTTACGGTGGGGGTAGCTAGTCCACGCACAACCTCCTTAACCGCCTCTTACGACATGCGTGGCAGGTAACAGTGGTTCTATTCTTTACACCCCAATTTGGGCCCCGATAACCACTCAGGCGTTCGTCTGATCTAAGAACATGACCTAAATATTTGATGAACAGGCTATTGCGCCTCGTGAAAGACTTCATTATCTTGGAATAACATTTGATCGTAGTCTATTTTTCAAACATCGCGTTGAACACACGATACACGATCTGTTAGGAAAGACTGAGTACCTATGTGTCTGCCTGGAATGATGTGATGTTGGTTGAGTAACCATATGTTCTGTACTTGCCAAATTATAGGCTGAGTATCTGACATTATATCAGGGGCGGCTCGTCCTTAAGGGCCAGTGGGGCCCGGCTCCACCAAAAAACGAAAGGGGATAACTTTCCGGAATAGACAAATAATAGTAAATACTCCAAAAACTATGATTTTTCCGAAAATTTGTGTCTGGTCCCACCAAGAAAAATGACCACGAGCCGCCACTGCATGATAGCATTATCTAGGTTAAAGTAGTCCCTACACGAAGTTATATGGCTGCAGAAATCTCATTGCTAGTTGACATCTTTGTCTTATAATGTATTTCAGGAAGTGATAAACTCATCAACATCGCCAAGCAATAACATTCAGAAAGTTGTCTCTTTTACTTTTGTACCTTCTCTATCTCTGTGATTAGATTTCTTCATTTCAGTCACACATTTTCTCAATCTCTTAGTCGCTCTCTCTCTCTCTCTCTCTCTCTCTCTCTCTTTCTCTCTCTTTTCTTTATCTCTCTCTTCTCTCTCTCTCTCTCTCCTCTCTCTCTCTCTCTCTCTCTCTCTCTCTCTCTCTCTCTCTCTCTCTCTCTTCTCTCTCTCTCTCTTCTCTCTCTCTCTCTCTCTTCTCTCTCTCTTCTCTCTCTCTCTCTTCTCTCTCTCTCTCTCTCTCTTCTCTCTCTCTTCTCTCTTCTACACTCTCTCTCTCTCGTTCACACTCTTTGTATAATGAAACTCAAATGCTTCACATTATCTAACCATGAGAAGATGGGATAACCATGAAAATATGTGCTTAACCTTTGATCATGTGAGTCTGTCCTAACTAAATGAGACTGTCTTAACTAAATGAGACTGTCTTACCCAAATGAGACTGTCCTAACCAAATGAGACTGTCTTAACCAAATAGACTGTCTAACAAATGGACTGTCCTAACTAAATGAGACTGTCTTAACTAAATGAGACTGTCTTAACTAAATGAGACTTCACAAATGAGACTGTCCTAACCAAATGAGACAGTCTTAACCAAATGAGTCTGTCCTTATTGTATGATTATGTCCAACCAAACGAGTTTACCCTACTTATATTAGTATGTTCTAACAATGCGAGTCTGTCCTAACTATACCAATCCGTCCTTACCATGCGATTTTGTCTAAACATGAGGTGATATTTTAACCATGCGAGACTATTCCAACCACTCGAATCTGCTAAATTTAATCATTTTTTTTCTAAAAACATAAAATGACATTTATTTTGTTTTCTTTCACACTTTCAACTTACTTCTGCTTGTCTCTATTATCATTTCTCATTATCTAACACATAAAGTTACCATATAATATGCTTGATCCAAATGTTAACCTATTCTTATTTGGTTGCCTATTTTAATTGTCTTGCTTACTTCATAGATCGTTCTGACTTTCTAGCAGGAAAGTTGTACCATGGACCTGGGTGCCATGAGGGAAGCCGTCGAGGCTGGTTTGGGTTTTCTTTATAAAACTGGAAAGTTTTGTTACAAGTATTCTATGAAAGTCTTCTTAATAGAATGCTAAGTATACCTCGGACGGTAAGATTAGCAATGCCTGAGTATACCTCGGCGATAAGATTAGCAATGCTTGAGTATACCTCGGACGGTAAGATTAGCAATAACAGGCTTTAAGAACTAGCTATTATAGAAGATATAAGTAAAAAAAAAAAAAAAGAGCCAATGAATTGGACCAGAGCCAACTATAAACTTATGGGCCTTCGGACTCGGGTAAGAGTTATGGAAAATCAGACCACAACTACACCACGTGACCTCGCATTCCAGTATTGGTGTGTATAGACGAATTCATTTTAAAATCAACACAAAATGCTAAATCGAAGTTATATTATGCAACAAGTTAAGTTTAACAATAAGGAATATCAATATTATTAATATTTTCACCAATAAATAACCATAGACTCACAGAATTGAGTAAAATTGCACAAAAGCTTGCAGTGTTCTATCAAACATATATATTTTCCGGCCTCCTTTTCTGATCTAGGTCAAGGAACACCGAGTCAGTTGTTTGGCCTAGTTATCTAGAGTTGGCTATGATTGGAAATATCCTCCTAATAAAACCAGAAAAGTGGCAAAGAAGCAGTGGATACCACATAAAGGAAAAAGGAACTCATGTTATACCACGTGGTATATAGGGTAATACGGGGTTAGGTCCGGATTTTTCATTGACCATAGGCACACGATGTGAGCCGCTGTAGTGTAGCTGTTAGTGAACTCGCTTCTCGAGGCTGGTGGTCTGGGTTCAGCTCCCGCAATGCGCGTGGAATATTTCCCGACCGCGACGGCTCTCAGGTCGACCCAACCTTAAATGTGTACCAGACATGCTCTGGGAAAGTAAAGACGGCCGGCGTGGTGCTGATCATACCACCCATCGTGTGTCGACGGTCAATGAAAATACAGGCCTAACACTGTATTGACCTATATTAAACCACGAGGTATGAAAGGGTTCCTTTACTTTTTTTTTTTTATTGGCACACGATGAGGGATGCGGTCAACATCACGTCGGCCGCATTTACGTCCCAGTTATTTTCCTGGTACCCAATTGAGTCTGGGTCTACCTGAGATCCGTTACTGTCGGGGAAAAAGTTCACGTTCAGTGTGGAATTGAACCTAGACCACTAATCTAAGAAATGAGTTCACTAACAGCTACGCTACTTCGGCTCTGGATACCACATGGACAGCGTAAAAAGTGAAGTCTATGAGCATATGAAGGAGAAGATTTGAATCTGAACTCAAAGATACAACAAGACAAGGTTTGGGGTAGAAATAAAGGAGAGGCACAAAATTGAACTGAGTGAAAATTGTTTATCTCTGCGTTATGCATCCTTGGGTCACAAACAACTCTAAATACTGGGCATGATAACTGACGGGGAACCCCTGACCTAGTTTCAGTTGAGCGGCAGGAATTTATATATGTTTGATAGAACACTGCAAGCTTTTATTGTTGCAATTTTACACAATTCTGTGAGTCTACTGTTATTTATTGGTGACAAATATTCATAATATTGATATTCCTTATTGTTAAACTTAACTTGTTGCATAATACAGGGTGTTCAACTTAAAAGCAGCCTGTGAATGGAGCTAATCTGGCATATATGTATGGAAATGAGAAGGTTCAGTTATGACGTAGTATAGGTCAAGGTTGTGTGATGGTGTGTAATTGTAGTGCGGGAAGGGCGATGAACAAATGTGACGTAGGACAAGCTAGTCAGAACCGGTTTAAATAGTAAATAGATGAGATGCAATGCGTACCTGGCAAATTTATATTTATCACTGGGGCTGCTTTTAAGTTGAACACCCTGTATAACTTCGATTTAGCATTTTGTGTTGATTTTAAAATGAATTCGTCTATATACGGAATACGAGGTCACGCGGCGGTTGGGGTCTTATTTCCTACAATTTTTACCTGAGTCCGCTGGCCGTATAAGTTTATAGTTGGCTGTGGCTTGAGGTAGATAGAAAGGAGAGGCACAAGACTGAATTGAGTGAAAATTGTTTGTCTCTGCGTTATGCACACTTGGGTGCACAGAGAGCTAATGATAACGAGGCCATACTTCCAGAGAGACGATGCTATTAGAACAAACTAAAATATTTTATTACTAAACTGTCTTCTTCTTCAATATTATTATTTTTATATAACCCACAAATCATCACTCAAAAACTGCATGACGTTTTCTTGTCTGCCTCCTGGACTTTATTGAACGAACATCACCATTCATTTATTGTATTTTCTTCATTTGCAGCTTCTGAACTTGTCATTTTGCTGATGCTTTAGACGCGTAGGCTTAGCTATCCTCTCAATATGGCTTTAAGAGGATTCATAATTTTAAGCTAAAAGCTCTGCTTGTATGTGTGCCTGGGGTAGGGGATGTGGGCGGAGGTATTTTGTGTGTGTTTTACTTCAATCATTTCGTTTTGTTTTTGTGTTTTGTAAAGTCTCTCCTGTCAGTTCAATGTGTCAGTAACAGATTTTGTCATTCTCAAAATTGATGTTTCCGTCTGTTTCTCTCTCTCTCTCTCTTTATTTATTTATATCTTTACTCGCGCGTTTTCACTCACTCATTCTCTCTCTCTCCCTCACACTCTCTCTCTCTCTTTATTTATTTATATCTTTACTCGCGAGTACTCACTCTCTCTCTCTCACACTTACACACAGACAGTCGTTTTTCTTCTTTGCTCCCACCGACCGTTTCACACATGAAAATGAAAATCGTGGCATATCCTTTACAGGACGTAGCCATCAACCACAGTAAACGAGACATTGATTTTCTAGGCACCACTTATACGTTCAGTAGTTTGCCATTGCTTTCTGAACGGTGTGGTCTATTTTTACCTTTGTAAAATTCCACGGAAACAAATTTGCTTCCTAACTTGCCCACCTTGGGGTTTGAACCTAGTACGCTTCGGTTTGTAATCGAGCTCACTACTGCTTGAGCTACAGACGAAGACGATTCATATTTATAGTTCTTAAAAGAAGTTTATCCGTATTTAAAGTTAATAACTAAAAATGAAAAGACAGATGATAAAAAGTATTATTCTACCAACATTTTGTTATCAGTGCCAAACTTGGTGTTTGACACTCTATATACCACAAAAAGTTCACCACGTGTGAAATGAAATGCTTTGAGGAAGGCAGTGGGAGTCACCAGGAAAGACAGACTACGAAATGAGGACATCAGAAGTAGAGTGGGCATAACTTCATGCACCGAATACATCGAAATACAACAAAGGCAGTGGTTTGGACATTTAATGAGAATGAAATACAAGCAACGACCAATAACAGCATACAATAAAAGAGATCATGTACTACAGCCAAGGGGAAAGGGCCAAGAAAAAGATGGATAGACAATATCACGACTACACTAAATAAACACGGATATAACACAACAAGGCCGACTCATCCGGCTTTGAAACGCAAATTACAGTTCCCACCCCTACGCTTAATGCAAGAGTGGACAACCAATTCCATCATCGATCTAAGGGAAAGACAATAGACTAAAAGTATAAAGGTGTAAATATCATGTTTCTGTTGCTTGCGCTGTGCCGACCGTGTTGTGCACGTGTAAGATAGTGTCTCTTTTTTTTTTACTCAGCGTGTGTTGTGCTTAAAAACCGTGTACCAAATTTTGAATGCGATCAAGTGTAGATGATAATCATGTGCTTCCAGCTTATCATCAAGGTGCGTATCCTTTATAGGACGTTGCTCTTTTTGCAGTGCATCTGAAATTCACTCTGTCTCTAGCCAGTTCATAAACTTCGTCAATGGTCATATTCATGGTTTCTTTAATATCTTGTAGCCATCTTCTTTGAGCTATATAGGAAAAATGTTTGCAAAAATATTGGAGCGAAGAGTATATATTTATAACAAGACATATATTAGAGCCCCAGTTAAGCAATAGCCAGTTTGGGTTTAGGAGGGTAAGAGCTGCACAGACGCAATATTTACACTAAGACAGATCTGCGAACAAACAATTGAATACAATCAAAGTAAACAACTTATATTTATAGACCAAGAAAATGCATTTGATAGAGTAAACAGGTGCAAACTATGGAAGATCTTTGAATAATATGGCGTCCAGGGACAACTATTAGGTAATATCATGGCCTTATATCAAGATAGCCAGAGTACAGTAAGAACAACAGAAGGAATGGCCGACTGGTTCTCCATTACATCAGGTGTTGGACAAGGTTGTGTCCTCTCACCACTACTCTTTATTACATATATGGATAAAATAACTCAAGAGTCCAATTCAGATAATGATGAAATAAATGAACTGCTTTTTGCAGATGATCAGTGCCTGATACACCAAAATGAACAAGATCTACAACATCATATTGACACCTTGAACAAAAATTGTATAAATCATGACATGAAAATCAACAACACTAAAACAGAAATAATGAATATGGGAAGAAAACATAATAAATTATATATCCATGTCAATGGCACTAAAATAAACCAAGTGAAAGAATTCAAATACCTAGGAAGCATGTTAACAGAAGACGGAAGACTAGATAGAGAGATAGAGGCTAGGGTGCAAAAAGCAAATGCTGTAACCTACCAGCTAGCCCCATTGTTAAGGCACCCAATAATTTCACAGGCAGCAGCTAAGCAACAGATGATCAACAGCATTTTTAAACCTACTTTCTGTTACCAGAGCCAAACATGGACATTGAGCAAAGTTGAGTCACAAAAATAACTACATGTGAAATGCGTTGCCTGCGAAAAGTTACCAACAACACCAGAAAGACAGAGTCACCAACATCAGCATAAGAAAGACAGTTGGCACAGAACCTTGCTTGAATTACATAGATAAACAAAGAATGAAGTGGTTTGGCCACTTAATAAAAATGCATTCAAACTCCACAGTATACAGAGTCTTCTACAACAGAACATCGGGAAAGAAGGCAAGAGGAAGACCACGGAAAAGATGGCTAGATGGCGTAGCAGAATCCTGTGAAAGAGCAAAAATAACAATCACACAAGCCACCAGAACAGAGCAAGACAAAAACAGAAAACTCTAGTATTGTTCTTCCCTTATAGGACGTTGCTCTCTTTGCAGCGCATCTGAAATTCACTCTGTCTCTTGCCAGTTCACCCACTTAGTCGATGGTCATATTCATGGTTTGTTTCTTTAATATCTTGTAGCCATCTTCTTCTTGGTCTGCCTCTGCGTCCTGGGACCCTGCCCTCTAATATTGTTCTTTCCAGGCCATCGTGACGCTTGATATGACAAAAGTATCCAATTTTTCTATATAGTAAGTTGTTTATCAGCCAATTCTCTTTAACATTTAGTTCTTTCAGGACATCAGTGTTCTTTCTTTTTCTGTCCATGGCATTCGTAGGATCTTTCTGTAGCATTTAGTTTCTGTCCATGGTATTCGTAGGATCTTTCTGTAATATTTAGTTTCTGTCCATGGCATTCGTAGGATCTTTCTGTAACATTTAGTTTCTGTCCATGGTATTCGTAGGATCTTTCTGTAACATTTAGTTTCTGTCCATGGTATTCGTAGGATCTTTCTGTAAGCATTTAGTTTCGAACTGTTTCTTCATGGTATTCAGATCTTCTATTTAATTCAAGTTGTTTTCAATTTTGTCCATTAATAATTTTTCAAATTGTTTTGTAACAAATTTTTTAAAATTTTTTTTATCTTGTTTCTGTTTTATACAATACTATAAAAAATGTTAATCTTTTCTGATACAAACCCCCACTAATTTTAGCTACGAGCCGCCACTGTTTCGCTGTCTTGCAATCCCAACCAGATCTTAATACTGTGCCACGGATGTTTGTTGAATGTCTGACTGATTACCAGGAGAAATTTAGATAGAAACGTCATTTCCTGCTGAGCTGCGATTAAGAGACGACACAATCGGAACACTTCGTCTTCTACCTAGCCTGGTCGGGATTTCTTTACATGCAGTTCTTTAATATAAGCCCTCACTTTCTGCTGAAATGTTAAGACGTGAGACTCCTTTATCTTCAACTTTTGTTTCTTTTATTGATGATATGCGTAAGCATGAAATGGATAGTTTTATAAAGTATACAAACATGATTTATCTGTTTCTCGTTTTTGTACTTTGTGAAACTAGCAATCGTGTTTAAGTGTTTCTTATTTGGTGTATAGTTTTACTCTGTGGGATAGAGCGGGATAACGACAGATGGAACAAGAGATAAAGGACAGAAGGTGGCAACGGATATGAGACCTCCTGACATACTGATGAGACTTCCTGACAGCATCATAAGACAGGCCCTCGGATGGAACCCCCGGGGTAATAGATGTAAGGGAAGACACAAGAACACCTGGAGGCGGGAGTTGGAAACGGAATGCAAGAAAATGATGAAAGAGTGGAGAAATCTAGAAATGATGGCCTTGGACAGGAAGGTTTGGAAAACCTTGGTTGCGGACCTATGCATCTCTAGGAATGAAAAGTGAAGAATAAGACATAGTATTACTGGAGTCTTCTCTTGTATCGATATTATGTTTATTAAGATAAATTCCTGATTTCAAATATAGGTCTTTGGAAATTACAGGACTGTTTTGTTCGAAATATTTTCAAGATTATAAAACATTGTTTTCATGTTTTATCGGCCTGTAAACCTTGCTTTACCTATCTTCCATTAATGATTCCTTCAAAATGTCAGATTTTCATTAAGTGTTGAATACATTCATGATTCATCTGCCGTCTTCTACATTTGTTTCCTAGATTAAGAACTCCTTCTGCTTAGAGATTTCGGGAATCTTCATTTTGTTTTTCCTCGTTCGCTCACTATAAATTCAGGCTTAGTCAGGGCGCCTAATATGGCATTTCTGAGTTTTTCGTGAAGACTAGCTTTACTTATTGTCAGGGTCCTTCGCCGTTTAGGTGAGTCTTGCCCCGCCTTCAAGGGTATTTGTAATTTAAATTCCCAAGTAAAGAATCAGCAAACCTGTAGTCACACCGTGTGCACACCCAAAAATGTGGTGAGATCACGTTACGATTACTAGCGAAGCGTGTTATCGGTGCACCGAGTCATCTGGATCCTTTCTCTTATTTCTCAAAAAGTGAACCCTTTTTTGTCTGACCCATACTTGTTTCGTGAAACATATTCTGTCCATATTTATTGTGCCCCTTCTGACCAGTGCTCTTCTTAGTCCTTTTCAGATATAATATCACCTTCGGTGTCTCCGCAAGATTATGAACATCAGGTGGTACGATAAGATAACCAACTCTGAAGTACTGCAACGTGCAAACATGTCTTCCATCATGGGCATGCTCAGCAGTAGACACGACTAAGATGGTTAGGACATGTGAGAAGAATGAAAATTTGTCGCATATCAAAACAAATGTTGTTCTGTGAACTTTGGAGGGGAAGAGGCACCAGGGCAGTCCACTGCTCAGATATAAAAGTGTCTGTAAGGCCTCCATGAAGAACTTTTCTATAGGTTCCCAGCACATGGGAAAAACTAACTGATGACAGAGTTGTGTGGAAAGCCATATTGCGGAAAGGCTCAGAGTCTTTTGAGAAGAGACTTATGAGCTGAAAGACAAGAGAGAAAAACGAAAACTCAGAAGTTGTCACAGTAAATCACATGCCAATTGACCGTCTGTAAAGACGAAAAGGCCGTATATATATATATATATATATATATATATATATATATATATATATATATATATATATATATACAGTGGCGGCTCGTGATCGTTTTTGTTGGTGGGGCCAGACACAGATTTTCGGGAAAATCATGGTTTTGGGTTAGGTTATATTTTAATTTATTAAATAATAAATCCACGTTAAGCATTATTTTTGGTGGGCACGGCCCTCTGGCCCTTAATGACGAGCCGCCACTGATATATATATATATATATATATATATATATATATATATATATATATATATATATATATATATATATATATATATATGCGTGTGTGTGCGTGCGTGCGTTTGTAGTTTTTTTGGTTTTTAATCTTCTCTGTACCGTTCAACGATATCACATTGTACAGCAATGATTCTAGTTCTACGTTTACTGTGCGTGTGAATACTTCTCACAAACACATTGTTCAGCAATGATATAATGATCAATGATTCACCTTTGTTGTGAGCAATTCTCAAAATAATGTTCAGCAGCAGTTTATAATGTTAAGTGTGAGGTGGTTTTCGCTATAACATATAACTACTGACCTTTTTGAAAACTCTATGAATATCAAATGTATCCGCTGTCGTAAATATTATTGAGATGCTTTTATTGTTATTTTTATTCCAAAATCTCCCAGAGGTTTAAATTCTTCTGTTCTTGTCTTATCTAAATCGAGTTTTTTCGTTTTGCTATGTGCTGCATGGCAGCGCTGTTTAAAGCCGCGCCCGTGTCATACATTCATGGCGCCCTATTTTATAATGCCGGCTTTAAAGATAATCAGATTTCAAGGAAACAATTTTTGGTTTTTTTAAACAAACACTTGAATTTGTTTTGTTTTGTAAGCATTCTACTGCCCCCTAACCCCACACTTTGCTTTTTCACTAGAGAAAGTGTGGACATCTCAACTATATTAATATTACTATTGTTATTAGTAGTATTAGTAGTAGTAGCAGTAGTAGTAGTAGTAGTAGTAGTAGCAGTAGCAGTAGTAGTAGCTGTAGTAGTAGCAGTAGTAGTAGTAGCAGTAGTAATGTAGTGTAGTAGTAGTAGAGCGCAGCAGCAACAGTAGTAGTAATAGTAGTAGTAAGCAACAGTAGCAATTGTAATAGCAGTAGTAATAATGCAGTTAGTAGTCAGTAGTAGTAGAAGTAGCAGCAGTAGCAACAGCAGTGGTAATAGTAGTAGTAGCAGCAGCAGAAATAGTAGTAGTAGCTGCAGTAGCAGTTGTAATAGCAGTAGTAGCAGCAGAAACAGAAGTAGAAGTGGTAGTAATAGTAGTATTGAAATCATCACTTTGCGCCCGCGCCTTAACAATAATCAGTCAGTTGCGCCCCAATATATAAAAGCGTTAGATAGTACTGCTGTAAAGCATCTTCACATACATACACTAGCGAGAATTGGAAAGTGACTAGAGATATAGAGTGTAAAGTTAAATGCATTCGAAAATAGATGTATGCAAAAAAAAAATGAAAATAAAATGGAACCAATTCAGGAGACATGATGGAATCAGAGAAATGTCTGGTCAACCACTAGTAACAACTGTTAAAGGAAAGAGAAGATGGAGGGAGATATGTTGTGCATACTCTGAGAAAAAAGTATTAAGGATTCACAAAGAATGCATTGAAATGGGAAATGATTCAAGAAAGGGTGCCCTATGGAAACCCTGAAACGAACTTTATTGAGGAGAAATATCAGACACAGTGGCGGCTCGTGATCATTTTTGTTGGTGGGGCCAGAAAGATTTTCGGAAAAATCATGCTTTCGGTTAGGATATATTTAAATGTATAAAATAATAAATACACGTTACACCTTATTTTTGGTGGGGCTCGGCCCCACTGACCCTTAATGACGAGCCGCCACTGATCAGACATTTCATAAAAGAGATGAAACGTGTTGTCCATGATAGAGTTGTGTGTAAAAACTGTTTGCAAGCCCGATGTAACTTATAATGAAACGAAAATCGATGAACTTATGATGAAACGAAAACCGATGTAACTTATAATGAAACGAAAACCGATGTAACTTATAATGAAACGAAAACCGATGTAACTTATAATGAAACGAAAACCGATGTAACTAACGTATGATGAAATGAAAGTCATGTCATATCCTTTACATGACGTAGCCATCAACCACAGTAAACGAGTTGTTGATCTTCTAGGCATCACTTATACGTTCAGTAGTTTGTCATTGCTTTCTGAACAGTCTTGTCTATTTTTACTTTCTGTAAAAATTCCACGGAAATAAACTTGCTTCCAAACTGCCTGCCGCGGGGTTTGAACCAGGTACGCTTGGGTTGTAATCGAGCGTACTACCGCTTAAGTTACAGATGCACAAAGGTACGATAGAAATGTAATATAGCGTCTTCATCTTTTGCGGTACTTATTGATTCTTCTTATCTGATCTTATCTTAACCACATTTGCCGTGAAGCGACGTGGGGAGAGTTAGTTGTCTATCGTGTGCCAGGTGTGTTGCGCTTGACGTTGCCAGTCCATGCTTTCGCGGGGACTCTGAGATGTTATCTATCCATCGTGTTCTTGGCCTGCCTCGTGCTCTGTACCCTGAGTATCGAGTATTGTAGGCACGTGATGGTAGTAAATGTGGTTCCATTCTCATTAGATGGCTGAGCCACTTGATTCTTTGCTTCTCGATGTACTGTATGCATGGTATAGTACCAACGATGCTTCTGATATTCTCGTTTCTCACTCTATCTCTCCTTGTAACGTTGACAGCTTTTCGTAGACATCTCATTTCACATGTTGTAATCTTTCTTTCTTGTGTCTTAGTTAGGGGCCATGTTTGGCACTGATAGCAAGAGTTGGAATAAATATGCAGTTTATCAGTTGTCGTTTAAACTGCATATTTATTCCAACGTATTGATTGCCCTTCACAATTGTCTTGTTTATTATAAGTCTGTCATTATTAAAAAGCATAACAATGGATTCTATCCATCCGTCTTTTATAGTTTCGTCTTCCATTATAATCTTTCCGTCGTGTGACTTCAAGCATCCAGTAGTGTATTCATGTGTTGTTGTTTTTTCCAGCTAATCCATTTTTGTTTGCGAATTATAATTGTTTTCCTTTTTTTTTTTTTTTGCAATCATATTTAATGCAAATCTTATTTAGCCATGTTTTTTTTTCAATATCCTGTATTTATTTTACCATGTTTCCATATACACTCTACTGTATGCAGTGGCGGCTCGTAATCATTTTTGTTGGTGGGGCCAGACAGAAATTTTCGGAAAAATCATGGTTTCGGCTAGGTTAGATTTTAATGTATAAAATAATAAATACACGCTTCACCTTACTTTTGGTGGGGCCCGACCCCACTGGCCCTTAATAACGAGCCACCACTGACTGTATGTTACATGTTCTTTCTTCTTGTTTCTTCTTTGCAACCAATATGTTTTAATGTATTAAAATTGTGTAAATGCAATGAATGCTAAAAGAGCATTGTATTTACATCACGATCTTTCTCCTGACATTATGCTATCAATGTCACACCTGAACGCTATCAATGTCACACCTGAACGCTATCAATGTCACACCTGAACGCTATGAATGTCACACCTGAACGCTGTCAATGTCACACCTGAACGCTGTCAATGTCACACCTGAACGCTATCAATGTCACACCTGAACGCTATCAATGTCACACCTGAACGCTATCAATGTCACACCTGAACGCTATCAATGTCACACCTGAACGCTATCAATGTCACACCTGAACGCTATCAATGTCACACCTGAACGCTGTCAATGTCACACCTGAACGCTGTCAATGTCACACCTGAACGCTATCAATGTCACACCTGAACGCTATCAATGTCACACCTGAACGCTATCAATGTCACACCTGAACGCTATCAATGTCACACCTGAACGCTATCAATGTCACACCTGAACGCTATCAATGTCACACCTGAACGCTATCAATGTCACACCTGAACGCTATCAATGTCACACCTGAACGCTATCAATGTCACACCTGAACGCTATCAATGTCACACCTGAACGCTATCAATGTCACACCTGAACGCTATCAATGTCACACCTGAACGCTATCAATGTCACACCTGAACGCTATCAATGTCACACCTGAACGCTATCAATGTCACACCTGAACGCTATCAATGTCACACCTGAACGCTATCAATGTCACACCTGAACGCTATCAATGTCACACCTGAACGCTATCAATGTCACACCTGAACGCTATCAATGTCACACCTGAACGTTATCAATGTCACACCTGAACGTTATCAATGTCACACCTGAACGTTATCAATGTCACACCTGAACGTTATCAATGTCACACCTGAACGTTATCAATGTCACACCTGAACGCTATCAATGTCACACCTGAACGTTATCAATGTCACACCTGAACGTTATCAATGTCACACCTGAACGTTATCAATGTCACACCTGAACGTTATCAATGTCACACCTGAACGTTATCAATGTCACACCTGAACGTTATCAATGTCACACCTGAACGTTATCAATGTCACACCTGAACGTTATCAATGTCACACCTGAACGCTATCAATGTCACACCTGAACGTTATCAATGTCACACCTGAACGTTATCAATGTCACACCTGAACGTTATCAATGTCACACCTGAACGTTATCAATGTCACACCTGAACGTTATCAATGTCACACCTGAACGTTATCAATGTCACACCTGAACGTTATCAATGTCACACCTGAAGGTTGACATATTCTTCTTCTTCTTCGAACGCTCCATATCGACCACTTATTAACCACTCTGGGATTTGTAAATGATTTGAGCCTAAGAGCAGAGCCGCGGTAGCGTAGTTGTTAGTGAACTTGCTTCTCAAGGCTGGTGGTCCGGGTTCAGCTCCCATAGTGGGCGTGGAATTTTTCCCGGACCGTGACGGCTCTCAGGTCGACCCAGCCTCAACTGGGTACCAGACATGATCTGGGAAGTAAAGGCGGCCGGTGTGATGTTGACCACATCACCCATCGTGTGCCGACGGTCAATGAAAAATACAGGCCTAACACGGTATTGCCCCCTATATGCACGAAGTATGAAAGGGTTCGTTTACTTTTTTTTTTAACTTGAGCCTAAGAGCGATTGCACGTTGTGCCAGTTATGCGCCTACAAGTAGGCTAACACATCCGATTTCTGCAATGCTTTTTATTTACTAGGGTGGCTTCCCTAGGCCCCTACCTCAGCCGCCTCTTACAACATGCCTTGTATGTCGCAGTGTTACTATTCTTTGCTCCCCTTAAGTACCCCGGCATCGCAGGAGCGGAATGTGTTTTTAAAACGCATATCTAATAGTGTATACTAAACTACCAATTTCATTAATCTTAATGTGGAGGAAATCAACAAACTATAATTTTATGCAATTCTAACCGTATCTATTTGTAAAAGATCGTATTCTAGTTTAAGAAAATTTGATATTCTTCTTCCATGTTTTGGTTTTGATTCATTCCCAGGTAACGAGAGTCTGGCTGGAACTGAGGAGGACTCAAAACTAGGCTTTGTTGTTAACGCTGTGACAGCTCTGGCTCTCGGTCTCCATAACATGCACCAGGATTTATGTCCAAGAAACGAAAGCTTGTGCCCAGCCATGGAGCCACTCAATGGAAGCTTGTATCTACAATACCTGCTCAACGTGAGTTTCACAAGTTACAGCAATGAAGAGATCTATTTTGATGACGCTGGAGATCCTCCAGGCAGGTACGTACACATTTCTTCTTCATATTTTGATGACGCTGGAGATCCTCCAGGCAGGTACGTACACATTTCTTCTTCATATTTTGATGACGCTGGAGATCCTCTAGGCAGGTACGTACACATTTATTCTTCATATTCATCTTGAACTTTCTTTCTGAATTAAATTTTGATTACTTACTTTACAGTGATTTTATTACTTGCTGTCTCAGTTTACAGTGAGGCTTCGATAGCTACGATTTCCGAAGTGACGCTTCCGTTCTCTACACGATTGCCGTGGTTAGTCTGTAACCAGGACCATCACTTGAAGATCGTCTATGGTCTTTATCAGATTTGGTTCCATAACGTCTGTCGTCTTCTTCCTTCAGTGTTAACTCTTACGTACACACTAAAAGAGAAAGTTGCGAAAGCGTATGGGTTAGTTCACTTGCTTTGTAGGCGTGTGACTCCAGGATCAAATTCATTTTACTTCTTACCGTAACGAATCTCAGATCGACCAAGCAACAATTGTGTAACAGTTAAACACTGTGAAATAAAAACAACCGGTATGATGTTGATCAAATCACCCATTGCGAGCTGTTGGTCAACGAAAAATACGAGTCTAACACCTAATTCCCCAGTGTACCTCATGGTATGAAAACGGACTCTTTACTTGCACACTGAAATAGGGATATCCATTGAGTCGGGGTTTTTTTCGTCGCAAGATATGTGCTCTAGAATCAACTAGCTGTGTGCTCTAGTGTCATCTAGATCTGTACTTATATAACATACTATCAGTTTACCCGTTCTTCGTACGGGGAGTTTAGTTTAAATCTAAACTACTTTTAAAGTTAATTTGTTATCCTTTTCCGCTGATCTTCCGAGCCCATATAAACTGTAACTCATTCCGATAGCCAGTAAAACCTGATACAATTGAGTTCCCGTGAAAGTTGAAAAATAACAATTAGCAAATTAAATTCAGATTATTAATTTATCGATTTTTTTTGATTTTTTTAATTGGCCGAGCGTGAGATTGAACATGTCTACAGAACTTAACATATTGAAATGCCCATAAATGTGTTCGCGTGATGTGTGAAAGACGTCACCAGACTATAACAACATGATTGCTTTGCACATCACGTGACCGATAACGTTGTGAAAACATGAATATACACTTTCGGCGATTTCTATGCAGAATGACCATGTGCGTTAAGTTGGAATATGGTTATAGAAAGGAACAAATAGTTCAGTTTGATAATTTTTCCCTCTTCGTATCTCTGAAAGCTAAATTCTTGCCAAATTTCAAGTCCGTAGGATGTCCAGATATTTCTAAACAATTGGGACAGACATACTTTTTCATTCATCTTTGTCTTATATATATATTAAGTATCGTGAGATAAGGATTAGTTGAAGTTAAAGTAGGGGGAAAAGTTAGTTTGTTCCTTTCGTGCCAAAGGCGGCACATAGGGCAGAGGTTTTAGATCTCTATATGATGCGGTTCGTTGCTAGCAGTTGGAGATCTTGTATGGTTTACATCCCAATAGTTTGTTGTTTTTCCGATCCAGAAGAACTTGCTTTTCAGCTTTCGGCTCGGTGCCATGGACATCGTAATCCTTCGGTTCGGTGCCACGAACACCGTAAATCTGGGAAACCTGTGGCTTTTTCTGGGGAATCTGTGGCACACAAAGGGATAGTCACCCGTAGTCCAACACGCTGGGCAGACGGGCATCCCAATAGTTTGCTTTCTTGTAGGATTGTTCTTCGAAGAGTGGTCTTAGGTCTTCCACGTTTTCTTTGCCCATCTGGTGATCACATAAGGACTTGTCGATTTAGTCTCTTTTCGTCTGATCTAAGAACATGACCTAAATATTGCCACCTTCGTTTCCTTATAATATTTGATACGGGTTGTTCTATCTCTCACTGTGTTGTTCGAAACGAAATCACTCCATTTTACTTTTATTAATTTTCGGAGACATTTATTCTCAAAGCTGTCCAGTTTCTAATCAATTTTCTTTGTTGATTTCCAACTTTCACAACCTTAGGTCAGTACATGAATCACACAGGACCTAAACAATTTAACTTTTGTACACATACTAAGGTCTTGAGATTGCCAGATATTTGTTAACTTAGTGAAGACACTAGCTGCTATAGCAATTTTATTTATATTGCATATCCTTTACAGGACTTTGCAAATCAACCCAAACTTTTTTTAAAGCTGGGGTGATTTTTCTAGGCATTATTACGTTCAGTAGTTTGCCATTGTTTTCTGAACGGGTGGTGCCATCGTCCGTTTTTGAAAATCCACGCGAAACAATTTGCAACCAAACTGTCCGCAGCGAGATTCTAACTCAGAACGTCTGGGTTAATAGACAGTCACTATCCCCTAGGCCACAGACGGGAGTTTATTTATTTCATCGTGTCTCCGTTGTTTGACACTTTCCTACCCAAATATGTAAAATGTTTAACTTTCTCCAGTGTTTGGCCATTTATTACGATGTTGTCTGTCGAGTTGGTGAGGTCCATAATTTTGGTCTTGGCAGAATTACTCTGGAGATCAATCTGTTCTGCAAGTGTGCGAAAATTGCTAGTTAGTTTAAGGGGGAAAAGAAGTGCTAATAATATGCAACTTTATAGAGTCGTATAGTTTGTATAAAGTATGTCACATAATTGTGTGGTTTTGGCAAAATATATCATATAATTACTGCTGTAGTAAAATATGTCACATGATTACGGCTGTGGTAAAATATGTCACATAATTACAGCTGTAGTAAAATATGTCACATAATTACAGCTGTAGTAAAATATGTCACATAGTTACAGCTGTGGTAAACGTATTCACAAAGTGGTATAGTTTTGGTTACCTTTTTCACAAAATCGTATCATTTTTGTAAAGCATGTCAGAAAATGATACAGTAATGATTATTGATTTTATCTACTTTTGATTTTCAAGAATATAGATCTCAAGTTATCTGGTTGATTGAATGATTGATTGATTGATTGGTTGATTGATTGATTGATTGATGTGTTGTTATCTTACTGGTCATAATCGATTCGGGTTTTCTAGTAGTTCACTAGTTTCTTTATCTTCATGTTTGTCCCCATCTTTTCTACCCACCGTTATCTACTTTTTTTTTGTTTTACCTTCCATCAAACGTGTCTTGTTCATTTAAACCACTAGACGACGGAGACGAGGTAGATTTCAGTCTAGACAGTTAACAGTACGAAAAGATCACATGATCAATCTCGTTGGCTCAAGCGACGATTTCCTGGTGGTCAGAAAATGGGTGTCCATAAAGACAACTAGAGGAGATTTAGACAGACAATCAACGTTATGGGGGGGAATTAGGGATGAGATGTGAATACCAAATGTTAGCAGCGATTATCAGTCTAGTACGAACTCGTAAACTTACTGATGTTACTATTATTGTTGTGGATGATGATGATTAGGAACGTATTAGTTTGCAGTTACTTTTCTACGATACTATCCAACTCATGTCTCACAACTGTATTGTTCTGTCTGTGAGTGAGTGGGTGGGTGGGTGGGTAGGTGTCAGTGAATGAGTGGGTGGGTGTGAGAGTGGGTAAGTGAGTGGGTGGGTGAGTGGGTGTGAGAGTGAGTGAGTGAGTGAGTGAGTGGTGAGTGAGTGAGTGAGTGAGTGAGTGAGTGAGTGAGTGAGTGGGTGAGTGGGTGAGTGAGTGAGTGAGTGAGTGAGTGAGTGAGTGAGTGAGTGGTGAGTGAGTGAGGAGTGAGTGAGTGAGTGAGTGGAGTGAGTGAGTGAGTGAGTGAGTGAGTGAGGGTGAGTGAGTGGGAGTGAGGGTGAGTGAGTGAGTGAGTGAGTGAGTGGGTGAGTGAGTGATATGGGGTAAAACTGGTGCAATGAAGGCAATCCTTCGGTTTTAAACTCTCTTTAAGAGAAGCAACATCGTGATTATATGTCGAGCAATGCTCTTTTTATTTAAAATGCAAACATGTCACCATGAACACAAAAATAACATTGTTCAACACAATATTTCTACATACATTATGCTATCAGTGTCAAACCTGGACGCTGACATGACATGACAGAAGAAAACTAGTCACGACAGAGATGAAGTGTCTACGCAGAATGCTGGGAGTAACAAGAATAGACCGGCTTAGAAATGAAGACATCAGGAAAAAGTGGTACAACATCAGTACTGAACTTCATCAAGAAACAACAAATTAAATGGTCGACCACATAAGCAGATTACCAACAGGCAGTGCGCCTCAAAGAACGATATTTTCCCGATACGATGGATACAAAGCAAAAGGCCGGCAACGCAAAAGGTGGACATCAGAGACAACAGAGGCGACGAAAGACAGTGTTATGAGCCAGACAAACCCCGTTTGAAAACTCTTTAACCTGAACTGTGAGGCAAATCAAGTTGTGAGGCAAATCAAGCTGTGAGACAAATCAAGCTGTGAGGCAAATCAGATTGAAAAAAAAAGAAAGAAAGGCAATGCGTATAGAGAGGCTCACTCCATGTGTCTCCTTGATCGACCTGACGCAGAAAGGCAAAACAGGGTCAGAGAATAGATAAAACATCGTGATGATATATCAGAATTTCTCATACTCATATCATTTTATGTGCATGTGTATCCTGATTTCAACTTGAATGAGTACAGGAAAATCACCAGGATGTGATAATATGCCAGCAGAGTTTATCAAAGCTGGAGAAGAGCAAAGCATAAAAATAAATATCACGCAACAAAGGTGGAAGTATGGGCCAAAGGCATAGAAAATATCAATATTTATCCCACTACCAAAAAATGGAGAAACCAAAGTATGTATTAAATCTAGCACAGTGGCCTTGATTAGCCACGCAAGTAAAATCCGTGGTCTCTTATAATATAAAGCCGTCGGGTTCATGTAAAAATTAACGGAAATCAGATCCCAATTGTAGCGTGACCTCGCATTCCAGTATTGTTAAATATAGACAATTTCATGTTCAAAACAACACAACTTACTAAATCATGGTTATATTATGTTACAAGTTTCCAGTGCACTATTTTGAGGGCCAGTAGAAGTGTGGTCTATTTCGACCGTCTGTTAATATAACGACCTCTGACCTCTCTATTGATTGGTTATTTAGCACATACAAATATTTGGTTTTCGTTCATTCAGTAGGGAAATTCTTATACAACCAAACCAGTACACAGTTAAACGGTGTTATTGTGGTACAAATTGGTCTGGGTGTGTAAATACCGAATGCATCTCCAATAATATATAAAAATAATATAAAATAATAGAAATAAATAACTAATCATCATAGATTAGTTTATGGTAATCGCCCGTTCTATCAATATAAATATGTGAACGGCAATGTACGTTCTAGTAAAGCGATTATAACTTCCTGGAATAGACAAATAATAAAAAGTACTCAAATATAACCTAATCCAAAACCATGATTTTTCCAAAGATTTTTGTCTGGCCCCACAAACAAACATGAACTCGAGCCGCCACTTCGTATATCTGATGGACGAGATACCCAACGTCGCTTGATAGACTACAAACATGAACTCGAGCCGCCACTTCGTATATCTGATGGACGAGATACCCAACGTCGCTTGATAGACTACAAACATGAACTCGAGCCGCCACTTCGTATATCTGATGGACGAGATACCCAACCTCGCTTGATAGACTACAAACATGAACTCGAGCCGCCACTTCGTATATCTGATGGACGAGATACCCAACGTCGCTTGATAGACTACAAACATGAACTCGAGCCGCCACTTCGTATATCTGATGGACGAGATACCCAACGTCGCTTGATAGACTACAAACATGAACTCGAGCCGCCACTTCGTATATCTGATGGACGAGATACCCAACGTCGCTTGATAGATTACAAACATGAACTCGAGCCGCCACTTCGTATATCTGATGGACGAGATACCCAACGTCGCTTGATAGACTACAAACATGAACTCGAGCCGCCACTTCGTATATCTGATGGACGAGATACCCAACCTCGCTTGATAGACTACAAACATGAACTCGAGCCGCCACTTCGTATATCTGATGGACGAGATACCCAACGTCGCTTGATAGACTACAAACATGAACTCGAGCCGCCACTTCGTATATCTGATGGACGAGATACCCAACGTCGCTTGATAGACTACAAACATGAACTCGAGCCGCCACTTCGTATATCTGATGGACGAGATACCCAACGTCGCTTGATAGACTACAAACATGAACTCGAGCCGCCACTTCGTATATCTGATGGACGAGATACCCAACCTCGCTTGATAGATTACAAACATGAACTCGAGCCGCCACTTCGTATATCTGATGGACGAGATACCCAACCTCGCTTGATAGACTACAAACATGAACTCGAGCCCCACTTCGTATATCTGATGGACGAGATACCCAACGTCGCTTGATAGACTACAAACATGAACTCGAGCCGCCACTTCGTATATCTGATGGACGAGATACCCAACGTCGCTTGATAGACTACAAACATGAACTCGAGCCGCCACTTCGTATATCTGATGGACGAGATACCCAACGTCGCTTGATAGACTACAAACATGAACTCGAGCCGCCACTTCGTATATCTGATGGACGAGATACCCAACGTCGCTTGATAGACTACAAACATGAACTCGAGCCGCCACTTCGTATATCTGATGGACGAGATACCCAACGTCGCTTGATAGACTACAAAAATGAACTCGAGCCGCCACTTCGTATATCTGATGGACGAGATACCCAACGTCGCTTGATAGACTACAAAAATGAACTCGAGCCGCCACTTCGTATATCTGATGGACGAGATACCCAACGTCGCTTGATAGACTACAAACATGAACTCGAGCCGCCACTTCGTATATCTGATGGACGAGATACCCAACGTCGCTTGATAGATTACAAACATGAACTCGAGCCGCCACTTCGTATATCTGATGGACGAGATACCAATCTCGCTTGATAGACTACAAACATGAACTCGAGCCGCCACTTCGTATATCTGATGGACGAGCTACCCAACGTCGCTTGATAGACTACAAACATGAACTCGAGCCGCCACTTCGTATATCTGATGGACGAGATACCCAACCTCGCTTGATAGACTACAAACATGAACTCGAGCCGCCACTTCGTATATCTGATGGACGAGATACCCAACCTCGCTTGATAGACTACAAACATGAACTCGAGCCGCCACTTCGTATATCTGATGGACGAGATACCCAACCTCGCTTGATAGACTACAAACATGAACTCGAGCCGCCACTTCGTATATCTGTTGGACGAGATACCCAACCTCGCTTGATAGACTACAAACATGAACTCGAGCCGCCACTTCGTATATCTGTTGGACGAGATACCCAACCTCGCTTGATAGACTACAAACATGAACTCGAGCCGCCACTTCGTATATCTGATGGACGAGATACCCAACGTCGCTTGATAGACTACAAACATGAACTCGAGCCGCCACTTCGTATATCTGATGGACGAGATACCCAACCTCGCTTGATAGACTACAAACATGAACTCGAGCCGCCACTTCGTATATCTGATGGACGAGATACCCAACGTCGCTTGATAGACTACAAACATGAACTCGAGCCGCCACTTCGTATATCTGATGGACGAGATACCCAACGTCGCTTGATAGACTACAAACATGAACTCGAGCCGCCACTTCGTATATCTGATGGACGAGATACCCAACCTCGCTTGATAGACTACAAACATGAACTCGAGCCGCCACCTCGTATATCTGATGGACGAGATACCCAACGTCGCTTGATAGACTACAAACATGAACTCGAGCCGCCACTTCGTATATCTGATGGACGAGATACCCAACCTCGCTTGATAGACTACAAACATGAACTCGAGCCGCCACTTCGTATATCTGATGGACGAGATACCCAACGTCGCTTGATAGATTACAAACATGAACTCGAGCCGCCACCTCGTATATCTGATGGACGAGATACCCAACGTCGCTTGATAGACTACAAACATGAACTCGAGCCGCCACTTCGTATATCTGATGGACGAGATACCCAACGTCGCTTGATAGACTACAAACATGAACTCGAGCCGCCACTTCGTATATCTGATGGACGAGATACCCAACGTCGCTTGATAGATTACAAACATGAACTCGAGCCGCCACCTCGTATATCTGATGGACGAGATACCCAACGTCGCTTGATAGACTACAAACATGAACTCGAGCCGCCACTTCGTATATCTGATGGACGAGATACCCAACGTCGCTTGATAGACTACAAACATGAACTCGAGCCGCCACTTCGTATATCTGATGGACGAGATACCCAACGTCGCTTGATAGATTACAAACATGAACTCGAGCCGCCACTTCGTATATCTGTTGGACGAGATACCCAACGTCGCTTGATAGATTACAAACATGAACTCGAGCCGCCACTTCGTATATCTGATGGACGAGATACCCAACCTCGCTTGATAGACTACAAACATGAACTCGAGCCGCCACTTCGTATATCTGATGGACGAGATACCCAACGTCGCTTGATAGACTACAAACATGAACTCGAGCCGCCACTTCGTATATCTGATGGACGAGATACCCAACCTCGCTTGATAGACTACAAACATGAACTCGAGCCGCCACTTCCTTTCTGATGGACGAGTGATCGCAACCTCGCTTGATGATAAACATGAACTCGAGCCGCCACTTCGTGATACTAATGGACGGATCCCAACCTCGCTTGATAGATACAAATGAACTCGAGCCGCACTTGTAATCTGATGGACGGATACCCAACCTGGCTTGATGATGTGAAACATGATCGAGCCGCCACTTGTGATATCTGATGGACGAGATACAACGTCGCTGATGAGATTAGAAAATGAGACTCGAGCTGCTACTTGGTATATCTAATGGACGAGAATCCCTAACCTCGCTTGATAGACTACAAACATGAACTCGAGCCTGCACTTCGTATATCTGATGGACAGATACCAACTCCTTGATAACACAAACACTGAACTCAGCTCGCACCTTCGTATATCAATGGACGAAACCAACGTCCATTGATAGATACAAACATGAACTCGAAGCCGCCATTCATATCTGATGGACGAGATACCCAACGTCGCTTGATAGATACAAACATGAACTCGAGCCGCACTGTCGATATCTGATGGACAGATACCCAAGTCGCTTGATAGACTACGAACATGAACTCGAGCCGCCACTCGGTATATCTGATGGACGAGATACCCAACGTCGCTTGATAGACTACAAACATGAACTCGAGCCGCCACTTCGTATATCTGATGGACGAGATACCCAACCTCGCTTGATAGACTAAAAACATGAACTCGAGCCGCCACTTCGTATATCTGATGGACGAGATACCAACTGCTGATAGACACAAACATGAACTCGAGCCGCCACTTGATCACTGATGGACGAGATACCCAACGTCGCTTGATAGACTACAAACATGAACTCAAGAGCGCCACTTCGTATATCTGATGGACAGAGATACCCAACCTGCTTGATAGACTACAAACGAACTCAGGCGCACTTCGTAATCTGATGGACGAGATACCCAACTCGCTTGATAGAATACAACATGAACTCAGCCGCCACTTCGTATATCTGATGGACGAGCTACCCAACGTCGCTTGATAGACTACAAACATGAACTCGAGCGCCACTCGTATATCTGATGGACGAGATACCCAACCTCGCTTGATAGACTACAAACATGAACTCGACCGCCACTTCGTATATCTGATGGACGAGAATACCAACGTCCTTGATAACTACAAAATGAACTCGAGCCACTTCGTATATCTGATGGACGAGATACCACGTGCTTGATAGACTACAAACATGAACTCGAGCGCTACTTCGTATATCTGAATGGACGAATGACAATCCTCAGCTTGATAGACTACAAACTGAACTCAGGCCACTTCGTATATCTGATGGACGAATACCAACCTCGCTTGATAGACTACAAACATGAACTCGAGCCGCCACTTCGTATATCTGATGGACGAGATACCCAACGTCGCTTGATAGACTACAAACATGAACTCGAGCCGCCACTTCGTATATCTGATGGACGAGATACCCAACCTCGCTTGATAGACTACAAACATGAACTCGAGCCGCCACTTCGTATATCTGATGGACGAGATACCCAACGTCGCTTGATAGACTACAAACATGAACTCGAGCCGCCACTTCGTATATCTGATGGACGAGATACCCAACCTCGCTTGATAGACTACAAACATGAACTCGAGCCGCCACTTCGTATATCTGATGGACGAGATACCCAACCTCGCTTGATAGACTACAAACATGAACTCGAGCCGCCACTTCGTATATCTGATGGACGAGATACCCAACCTCGCTTGATAGACTACAAACATGAACTCGAGCCGCCACTTCGTATATCTGATGGACGAGATACCCAACGTCGCTTGATAGACTACAAACATGAACTCGAGCCGCCACTTCGTATATCTGATGGACGAGATACCCAACCTCGCTTGATAGACTACAAACATGAACTCGAGCCGCCACTTCGTATATCTGATGGACGAGATACCCAACCTCGCTTGATAGACTACAAACATGAACTCGAGCCGCCACTTCGTATATCTGATGGACGAGATACCCAACGTCGCTTGATAGATTACAAACATGAACTCGAGCCGCCACTTCGTATATCTGATGGACGAGATACCCAACGTCGCTTGATAGACTACAAACATGAACTCGAGCCGCCACTTCGTATATCTGATGGACGAGATACCCAACGTCGCTTGATAGACTACAAACATGAACTCGAGCCGCCACTTCGTATATCTGATGGACGAGATACCCAACCTCGCTTGATAGACTACAAACATGAACTCGAGCCGCCACTTCGTATATCTGATGGACGAGATACCCAACCTCGCTTGATAGACTACAAACATGAACTCGAGCCGCCACTTCGTATATCTGATGGACGAGATACCCAACGTCGCTTGATAGACTACAAACATGAACTCGAGCCGCCACTTCGTATATCTGATGGACGAGATACCCAACGTCGCTTGATAGATTACAAACATGAACTCGAGCCGCCACTTCGTATATCTGATGGACGAGATACCCAACCTCGCTTGATAGACTACAAACATGAACTCGAGCCGCCACTTCGTATATCTAATGGACGAGATACCCAACCTCGCTTGATAGACTACAAACATGAACTCGAGCCGCCACTTCGTATATCTGATGGACGAGATACCCAACGTCGCTTGATAGACTACAAACATGAACTCGAGCCGCCACTTCGTATATCTGATGGACGAGATACCCAACCTCGCTTGATAGACTACAAAAATGAACTCGAGCCGCCACTTCGTATATCTGATGGACGAGATACCCAACGTCGCTTGATAGACTACAAACATGAACTCGAGCCGCCACTTCGTATATCTGATGGACGAGATACCCAACGTCGCTTGATAGACTACAAACATGAACTCGAGCCGCCACTTCGTATATCTGATGGACGAGATACCCAACGTCGCTTGATAGATTACAAACATGAACTCGAGCCGCCACTTCGTATATCTGATGGACGAGATACCCAACGTCGCTTGATAGACTACAAACATTATTTTAAAGACTTCAAAACTTCTGATCCTTTCTGAGCAAATGTCTATCTGCTTTTTTTCTTAATTTCCTTCTATTCTGTTTGTCTTCTAATCACGTTGCTGGGTCAGAGTTCAGAGTTTGTTTGTGAATATTATATTGCTCCATCGTTATTGTCTTGCTTTTTCTTCCGGCCCTGTAAATATCATCAATATTAGATTTTATCATTTTAAAAAGATGAAATATTTTTCCAAAGCGGTTTATTGATTATCAGACATCCGTCGCTGAGGACAAGAATTGTATTCATTAATGAAGTTTTAAAAACGTGAATCTTCCCCGAAAAGAGTTGGAATTAAATACAAATTACGTACACATGAACGAACTGTGAGTCAATAGAAATCTCAGGGTTAAAAAATGGTCTTTCACTAATTGGCGTAACGTGAATCTTGTTAACCCTTTCGTCCATTCAAGCCGATGTATTGGCTTGCTGTATATTACAAAATGACGCAAAGTCGGTATACTGGCTATTTAGTATATCATCATTATCATCAGGTGTCGTGCCGGCTGGCGTAGGCGATCATGGATCTCCACAAATCTCTGTCGTTGGTGTTTGCTATCAACTCAGGTGTTGACGCTCTACCGTGCCATAAAGTCAGTCTATCAAAAATGTTCTCTCTCTGTCTTCCCCTGTCTCGTCTACCCTCGACTTTATCGGTTGTCACAATGTGTTCTAAACCTACCCTCCTCATCCATGTCCGAAAAATGATGACTGCCTCTTTCTTATATTGATGTATATATTTAATATATATATTGCAATATAAATGCGTACGCACGTAAATAATATTACTGAGTGACAGTGTGCTAAATTATCAAGTGTATTAATATCGAAAGAGTCGACAACTTTGACTACCTTGGGGCATTGATGACAAATGACGGGAATTCTATAAAATAAATTAAAAGAAGGCTGAGCCTTGATTATGCAAAAACTAAAGAACTAACTTAATCTATGGAAGGGAACTGATATAAGAACAAAAATTAAGTGTTTAAGAGCCTGCGTTTATCCCTTGGCAACATATGGTTGTGAGACATGGAACATTGACATGGCGACAGAGAATGTCATTAATGCCTTTGGATGCAAATGCTACAGAAGAGTGCTTAGAATATCATGGGCAGAGAAAATAACAAACGCTTCTGTTCTGCAGCAGCTTGACATTAAAGAGACTTGGCTATTAAAGAGCATAAAAACAAGGAAAATTAAATGTTTCGGACACATCAAACGATATGAGTGCCTGGAGAAAATAATTTTGGAGGAAATGGTACCTGGAAGAAGAATGAGAGGAAGACATCGAAGACGATGGGCGGAAGATGTCATTGACGATCTGAGAATGACTGCTGCTGACGCCGGTCAGCTTGAACAGAAAAGAGAGTTCTTCAGGACTGCTGTCATAGGAGCCAAGTTCCGGAATGACAAGCTACTTGATGATGATTAATATCGTTGATGTGAAGTAAATGATTATTCCACTTTTTGTATAATTTAGAATCATATCTTATATTTATCCAGTCGTTTGTCCCGAGCAGAACTCTGCAACCCTAACAATCTTTCTAAATTTCTCTCTCTCTCTCTCTTTCGTCGACCAGATGTCCTTCATCTGCTGAAGTCGTATTAAAATCATCAGTCACATCCTGAATCCATCTTCCCGTGGTCTTCGTCTTCTCTTGCATTCTTCAATAATGGTCTTTTTCAACTATTCGTATCTTTGTATAATAATACTTTAATTTTCTATTCATATTTGTAACAGCAATCAGTTTTCTTTGTTTGTTACTTTCTTCTAGATATATCTGTTTGTCAGATTTGGTATATTAAGTCCACATGTAGTATATTTTGTATTTCTTGACTTTAATTAATGAGTTTTCCAGATTTAATTAAAGTTTTAGACGTGTAAACTTAGCCTGCAAGAAGTATCTTATTTTTCTTCGCGTTCGTTCTTCGCTGCCAATTTTATCATTATTATTGTAATATATAATTGATCTTTGACAAGAACGTTTTTACATTGTGCCAAATTATGCGCCTATGGTGACTAGGTCAGCACATCCGATTAAGTGCAGGCATTTTATTTACTAGAGTAGTTTGCCCTAGGGCAACAAGTTTGTTTTATATCACGCTTAACCGACTCCTTTCCCGAGGAAAATGAGCCCTTATATTTAGTATCAAAGTCCAAGGAATTTAGGAATTGCAGAGTTAAAGTAATATAGACCCTCTAGGGAAAAGGAACAGAAGAATGTATGTTGTAGACATTGGCGGCTCGTCATTAAGGACCAGTGGGGCCGGGCTCCACTAAAAATACTGTGTAACGTGTATTTATTATTTAATAAATTCAAATAAACCCTAACCAAAACCATGATTTTTCTGAAAATGTGTCTGGTCCACCAACAAAAGAATCACGCGCCGCCACTGGTTGTAGACATAGAAATATTAACCTGTTGCAAGTTTGCAGCAGTTTTGTGTTAAATGTAGATACCCTTGACTACTGTTATCAGATTTTATTTTTTCGATCCAGAAGCACTTGAGCTTTTTCAGCTCTTCTGATCGGTGCCGTGGACATCGTAACCCTTTAGTTCGGTGCCACGAACACCGTAAATCTGGAGAACCTATGGTTTTTCTGCCAGCCCGAACGGGAGGAACCGCACTCACAGGGGGTTTGTCACCCGTCGTCCAACGCGCTACGAACACGCAGGGCAGGCGGGCACTGTTATCAGATAATAAATACTTGACTACATTTACACACGTTCATTTGTTGGTTTCTATTGCAGGTATGAGATTCTCAACTACCAACCAATATCCAATGTGAATGGAAGTATCACTTACGACTATGTGACCATCGGACACTGGACATCTGGGAATCTGACATTAGAATTACCCAGAATATACTGGCCTCAGGGATCGCAAGCAGACAGCAGCGAGTTAAAGGGAATCGTGAATTCAGTTTGTAGCGAGCCTTGTAAATGGAATCAGGCAAAGGTATCCATCTGTTATGTGTTCATAATTCTGATAAAATCTCAGAAACAAATCTTTACACATACATTTTAGTTTCTAATTTTTGTATAATACTTTTTTGACATTTTCAGTCATTTTTATGAGAGATCTCGTAATATAACTTATACATACATAAATACATAATCATATCTTTTTCATATTTTGTTTGCTTTCTACAGATTCAGATCACATCACTGGTTGCTTCAATTGAATATGTGATTCGATTTTTCTTTGTCAGTTCTCTGACAGTCATCAGAACACGATTGAAGTATTGATCAAATATTGTTTTAATTGTGTTCGTTCTTATTAAACAAGTTGGCCACTCATTGCGATTGTGATCTGGTGTCTATCAACCAAGTGACTACTATTGTGATCTGTTATGTCTATCAACCAAGTTAACCACTCATTGTGATCTTTGTGGTTTGTTCTTCCTGGAAGAGGAATCGTTGGAAACTAGTGTGAAATTGTCTCCTCCATCACCTGAAATTTATACAATTCTCTCCACTGAACCTCCTCTATCCTCTTCGATTTGCCCTAACCTCTTCACCGAATCTCCTCCATTATCTTCAATTTACACAAACGTCTCCACTGAATCTCCTCCATCAACTTTAGTATGTACAAACATCTCCCCTGAATCTCCTCCATCACCTTTAGTATGTACAAACCTCTCTTCTGAATCTCCTCCATCACCTTTAGTATGTACAAACATCTCCTCTGAATCTCCTCCATGGTTTTGGTTGATAGAAACCTCTCCTCTGAAAACCACGATAGTACAGGGGATAGTGTAATTGCTTTGTAGACGAGTGGTCCCAGATTCAAATTTCACATTTGGAATGGAGTTTTTTCTTAAAAACCGTAACATCTATCAGAACGACTGAGCCTCAACTGTGTACCAACGAACCCCTTAGAAGTAAAGGAGGCCTACGTCTTGTTGACTGTATCACTCATCAAGACCTGTCTGTATAGAAAAATACGATTCTAACAATATATACCCCAGTAACACTCATTTTATGAAGGAGTTCTTTTCATTACTAGTTATACTCCTCTCAGTGTCCTTCATGGTCGTCACTTTACAAACAAACTGCGTAGTATTCAATTAACACACCCTCTCCAGCCTGTCTCCATGTCTAGGCTTCTTCTTCTTGCGTTCGCCCGCTATGAATTCAGATGTTGTCAGGGAACCTGGTTTGGCGCTTCTAACTGATTTTTGCTTGAAGGCTTGCTTTCCTTTTTTATCACTCTCTATCTGTCCCCCGCCATACGCATTTAGGCTGTATTACCTGAATAGATTTGTACGACCGAAGGATGCAGAAATCACTGCATCATTTTACTGCAACACAAATAACAAACTACATTTTCTGGGCTAACAGAAAAGAAACAGAACTAGGAAGAAGAATATATATTCATATGTCCATAATATTCATTTATATTTATCAGCAGAGAGTGAAGGGTGTGTCTTGCTGTTGGATATGTACCCCGTGCGTTGAAAGTGAGATATTAGTGGACAACAACACAGATTGTAGAACCTGTGACCTCGGCATGTGGCCGAATTCTAACAAGACTGGTATGTACACAAGCCTTCTTGTAAAAGTCATTCCATCGTGCCATCATCTATCTTCTTTTAGCTCAGCGTTTCCCAAAGTGGGCGGTACCGCCCCGCCTCCCCAGTGGCGCTGAAGCGTTCTATGTGGGTGCAATAGTAGGTTCTTAAGAATTTGGGAGGGGAGGGGTGTTCAGCGATTAGAGTTCGGTGAAATTAATAATAAATATTTTAAAATAAATTATTTTCGTGATTTTGCGATTGAATAATCAATTAAAATTTGAATTATACATTTTCATTCATCTTATGCCCGTCTTACACGATCCATTTTATCATCAATTTTCTATTTCATGTATATAATCATTTGAAAATTGACCTTGTATGACAGAAATATATATCAATTTTCTTTGTCAAAGAGAAAATAGAGCATGTATATATATATATATATATATATATATATATATATATATATATATATATATATATATATATATATATATATATATATATATTAGGGCCGCTCATCATTAAGGGCCAGTAGGGCCGGACCCCACCAAAAATAAGGTGTAACGTGTATTTATTATTTTATACATTAAAATATATTCTAACCGAAACCATGATTTTTCCAAAATATTGTCTGCCCCACCAACAAAAATGATCACGAGCCGCCACTGTATATATATATACTGGCTAATTAAGTACACATTACTATGTAAATGCTTCCTGAAGTCAACAAAAAATTACTGAATGAAAGGATTAAATAATGACTCCTTGCACCAGACATCAGACTTAATGATCACATTAATTTACATTTTGAAGAAATGTTCCCTTCTGCTTAGACGTCAATGATTTTCTTGTGTAATTCTTCTAGATTGTGAAGAGATCCCTATAGATTTCCTCCACTGGAGTCACACCCAGGCCGTTGTGTGCATTTCTATCAGCTGCCTGGGCATCTGTGCCACTCTGTGGGTGTTTGCCATCTTCATCCGGTATCATAACACGCCTGTGGTGAAAGCCTCAACTAGAGAGCTCAGTTACATCCTACTGATAGGAATCTGCCTAGCATTTAGCTCAAACTTTTTCATTGTGTCCAAACCTGCCATGGAAGTGTGCTATCTCACCAGGTTAGTAACAGTTAACATTTTTACCAACACTTGTTGAACTGTAACAACTAAAACTCAAAACTAAAGTTTTGAAAATATATTAAATTTGTCATTTGCAATGTTGTATCAATACTAACATATGCAAGCGAGAGTTGAAAAATGGCTAAATATAAAGAAAGTCAGTTGAATGCATTTGACGCTTGTGTGATGTCGGGGCTGCAATGGAAGCAACGAATAGTAACACTGGGACCTACAAGGCATGTCGTAAGAGGCGACTGAAGTAGGGGCCTAGGAAGCTACCCTAGTAAATAAAAGGTCGCAAAATGCGGATGTGCTGGCCTACTTGTGGGCGCATAACTTGCACAACGTACAGTCGCTCTTGGGCTCAGATCCCATACAGATCACACACAGAGTGGTTAACAAGTGGTTGATATGGAAAAAGAAGAAGAAGATGATAGTATGGGAAAAAAAAATGTTTGCGACAAATAATGAACATAAAATATGAGGAATTCAGGACAGGTGATGAAATCATAGAATCATGTCTGATCAACCACTAAAATCACGAAGATGGAGAAAGCGTGGCTTGCCGTAGAAGACAAAGAGTTCAAACAAGAAAGTACGTCCTAATGTAATACTGAAACAAACTTTACTGAGATATCAGACTCAATTCCCTCGAGAAGATTGAGCAAGTATCTCAGGATAAAGCGGTATGGAGAAAATATGTGCATGCCCTATTTAGCGTATAATGGTACCAGAGGGAAATATAATTATAATAATCCATTAAGGTTAAACAAAAGTTACGAGCTGTGTCCATTACTATCGTAGTGTTGAAAATATCAGTGCTTTTGCAGTTACCGTTTCGATTCCCAAAGGAAGTGCGCGTTTTTCACTCTTCGTTTCTGTGACAGGCAATGGAGTTTATACTTTCCACACCAGGTCCGTGCCATATTCACTTTCCACTCCCAAGTTTACTTTCTTCTCCCGGTTAAGGAATCTCCTGAACACTCTTTCTGACAAAGTAGTGTACCAGTGATTTCTTCCCTCCGTGTGGTTTCCGATGTAGCAAAGAATAAAACTATAGTCTCCTCTCGCATGTCGAGAAAGGGGTCTAAGAGTGGAGTTGGCGTGGTGTCACCGTAAAAGCTCAGCCTCATGGTATGAAAATGGATAGTTTACTTTACTTAATTTTCAAGATTTTGCTTATTTATTCAAGCAAGCTAACCGCTGTTTCTACATCATTTTCAATTCTTAGAATACTGCCAGGTCTGAGTTTTTCTCTAATGTACGGGGCCCTGGTGACAAGGACCAATAGAATCGCACGGATTCTTGAAGGCAGCAAGAGGATTATGACCAAGAAACCAAAATTTATGAGTGCAACTGCCCAGGTATGTCGTCACCGTTGTTGAGTTCCTAACGAACACTGTCTGTAATTGAATTCAATATTTAGATTGTTAGTAACAGAAATAATTTGGTAATACTCTGTAGAGATATATATGTGATCAGCCTGTTTTTTCGCCCGAGTGGTTAACTGTGGCAAAATTGGAGTGTAAATAATAGAACCACTGTTACCCGCCATGCATGTCGTAAGAGGCGATAGGGAGATTGGACGTGGGGCTAGCTACCCCACCCCGTAAAAACACTAGATAGCTACAGAAACCACAACCAGGAAAATTCATGCTCACCACCCGAAGAAGAAGAAGGACCCTGCAAGAAGGAGATCTGGAAAAGATGCCCTTGGATAAGCGCGCTTGGAAGGCCTTGGTTGCGGACCTATGCCTCCCTGGGGGCGAAGGGTGAAGAAGAAGAAGAAGCCTCTTTTTGCATATATAATATTATCTTTTTTGCATAAATAATCATGATCTTTTTTGCATATGTTATCAGCCTATTTCAGCATGTGAGATCGGCCCATTCCATAATATCAGCCTCTCTCAACATACGTTATCCGCCTCTTTCTTCATATATGATCATATTGGTAGCTTTCTTATTTGATCCTTACTTGAGCTACTAACTGCATCGTTGTAGTCCATTTCTAAAGCCCCCAAGAGGAAATCGAGTAGGACCATACTCAGCGCCAGACAACTGACACTAGCGCTGAATTGACCTAATAATCACCTCACCAATAGTATCATTCGCCCGAGCAATTACGGGACCCTAACTAGGGGTGCACAGAATAGAACCACTGCTACCTGCCACGCGTGTCGAAAAAGGCGAATAGGGAGGTTGAGCCTGGGGCTAGCTACCCCATCACGTAAAAAACACTAGATAGCTACAGAAACCACAATTATGGAAATTCATAGAACGTCACCCGAGGAAGAAAAACCCGCAAGAAAATGAGAAGAGAGTGGATAGCTATGAAAAAGATGACCCTGGGTATGAAGGTGTAGAAATCCTTGGTTGCGGACCTATGACTCCCTAAAGGTGAATAGCGAAGAAAAAGAATAATGCCATTGTGGAGACTCAGCACCCATACATATATCTCCCAGTAGTCATATGGTGTCTGTGCACTCATAAAATCAACAAATAAATCGTTTTTTTGTTTATGTTATTTGTCAAATTTATGCATCATTTTGGTTCGACTCGCTCTTAGTTCACTTCTTTTCAAAAGCAGAAATAAATATGTATTTGTTTCCATACGCTTCTGTGTGCGTTTGTGGCTTAGCGATAGTGAGCTCGATCACAACCCAAGAGTACCTGGTTCAAACTCTGCTGTGTGCAGTTTTGAAGCAAATTTGTTTCCGTGGATTTTTACAAACGGTAAAATAGACCTACCCGTTAAAAAGCAATGGTAAACTACTGAAAGTATAAGTGGTGCCTAGAAAATCAACGACTCGTTTACTGTGATTAATGGTGACGTCCCGTAAAGGATATGCCAGGATTTGCATTCATGTTTCCAAGTTTATTCAATCAATCAGTCAATCATGTGCCGTGCTTGTTGGCGTAGGCGATCATGTCTCTCTACATCTGTTCTGTCTCTGGTACAATCCATCAACTCCGTCACCGAACCATTGTCGAACAGCGATTTCAAGTCGCCAGGAATGTTTTCCCTTTGTCTCCCTCTATCCCTCTTCCCCTGTATTTTGTCTGTTGTAACTAAATATTCTAAACTGTCCCTTCTAATTATTTGTCCGAAAAACGTTGATTCACTGATTCTTATTCGATTGATTAGATTTCGATATGAATTAATCTCCGACAAGATCTCTTCATTGCTCTTTCTAACTGTCCATGGAACTTTCAACATTCGTCCGAGAAACCACATTTCTGTGGCTTACAATGTTCTTACCATTTGTCTGTTCATTGTCCATGACTTACTGTCATATAAAAGTGTTGGCTCTATATAGCATTGGATTACTCGTTTCCTCATCAAGCTTATTACTTTGTGGTCAAATATAAACAGGAATACGAAAATAAGTCACACCGATCGTCACTAACCCTAACATCTAGGTTACATTTATCTAAAGCATAAATTCCCAAACTTTTTCGGCCCACCGCCCACTTTGCACAACATAAACTTTGTAACGCCCCCTCCACATTATAACAGTTTGCCAACGCCCCTCCCACATATATACATGCTCTATTTTCTCTTTGATATAGACAATTGATTTATACAGGGTGTTCAATTTAAAAGCAGCCTGTGAATGGAGCTAATCTGGCATATATGTATGGAAATGGAAGGTTCAGTTATGAAATATATAGGTCAAGGTTGTGTGACGGTATGTAACTGTAGTGCGGGAAGGGCGATGAACAAATGTGACGTAGGACAAGCTAGTCAGAACCGGTTTAAATAGTAAATAGACGAGATGCAATGCGTACCTGGCAAATTTCTATTTATGACTGGGGCTGCTTTTAAGTTGAACACCCTGTATTTCTGTAATACATGGTCAATTTTCAAATGATTATATACATGAAATAGAAAATTGATGAAACAATGGATCGTGTAAGACGTTCATAAGATGAATTAAAATGCAGAATTTAAATGATTATTCAATCGCAAAATCACGAAAATAATGTATTTTTAAATATTTATTATTGATTTCACCTTTAAAGAGCCACCGACCCCTAATCGTCTGAACACCCCCCTCCCCAAATTCATCTGAATCAACTATCGCCCCCCTAGAACGCTTCAGCACCCACTGGTGGGCGGTACCGTCCACTTTAAGAAAAGCTGGTCTAAAAGGTGCACAATCTATCTTCAGTATCCAGCAATATCTAAACCAGTGGTTTGCCATCTGTGGGTCGCGATCCCTTTGGGGGTCGAACGACCATTTCACAGGAGTTGCCTAAGACCGTCGGAAAACACATATTTATCATAATTAGACGTCCGAGTGGTTACCGGGGCCCAAATTTGGGGTGTAAAGAATAGAACCACTGTTACCTTCCACGCATGTCGTAAGAGGCGACTAAGGAGGTTTGGCTGAAATCGGATGCACATGTCCTAAACGTGTAGACGTCTATGCGTTTAGGGGCCTGCCAAACCAATGTGCAAGTATACATGTTCTTGGCAAAGATCAAACATATCACAAAGAGTGATTAAAATTGATGGTAAAGAACGAACGTAAAGAAGAAGAAGAAGATCATAATTAGAAAAAAATATTGTTACATAATTTTATGGTTGGGGGGTCACCACAACATGTGGAACTGTATTAATGGGGTCGCGACATTATGAAGATTGAGAACCCTTGATCTAAACGGAAATCACCCGAAGTTCACGATTCTGTCTTCACCTTTTTCAACTGTAATAGTTTCAGTAGAACTAATTTTACATCGACACAGTACAACAAATTTTACATCGACACAGTACAACAAATTTTACATCGGCACAGTACAACAAATTTTACATCGGCGCAGTACAACAAATTTTACATCGGCACAGTACAACAAATTTTACAACGACACAGTACAACAAATTTTACATCAGCACAGTACAACAAATTTTACATCGACACAGTACAACAAATTTTACATCGGCACAGTACAACAAATTTTACATCGGCACAGTACAACAAATTTTACATCGGCACAGTACAACAAATTTTACATCGACACAGTACAACAAATTTTACATCGACAGTCAACAAATTTTACATCGACACAGTACAACAAATTTTACATCGGCACAGTACAACAAATTTTACATCGGCACAGTACAACAAATTTTACATCGGCACAGTACAACAAATTTTACATCGCACAGTACACAAATTTTACATCGGCACAGTACAACAAATTTTACATCGGCACAGTACAACAAATTTTACATCGGCACAGTACAACAAATTTTACAACGACACAGTACAACAAATTTTACATCGACACAGTACAACAAATTTTACATCGACACAGTACAACAAATTTTACATCGACACAGTACAACAAATTTTACATCGGCACAGTACAAAAAAGTTTTACATCGGCACAGTACAACAAATTTTACATCGACACAGTACAACAAATTTTACATCGACACAGTACAACAAATTTTACATCGACACAGTACAACAAATTTTACATCGACACAGTACAACAAATTTTACATCGACACAGTACAACAAATTTTACATCGACACAGTACAACAAATTTTACATCGACACAGTACAACAAATTTTACATCGGCACAGTCAACAAATTTACATCGATACAGTGCAACAAATTTTACATCGGTACAGTACAACAAATTTTACATCGGCACAGTACAACAAATTTTACATCGGCACAGTACAACAAATTTTACATCGGCACAGTACAACAAATTTTACATCGACACAGTACAACAAATTTTACATCGGCACAGTACAACAAATTTTACATCGGCACAGTACAACAAATTTTACATCGACACAGTACAACAAATTTTACATCGGCACAGTACAACAAATTTTACATCGACACAGTACAACAAATTTTACATCGGCACAGTACAACAAATTTTACATCGGCACAGTACAACAAATTTTACATCGGCACAGTACAACAAATTTTACATCGACACAGTACAACAAATTTTACATCGGCACAGTACAACAAATTTTACATCGACACAGTACAACAAATTTTACATCGGCACAGTACAACAAATTTTACATCGGCACAGTACAACAAATTTTACATCGACACAGTACAACAAATTTTACATCGACACAGTACAACAAATTTTACATCGGCACAGTACAACAAATTTTACATCGACACAGTACAACAAATTTTACATCGGCACAGTACAACAAATTTTACATCGGCACAGTACAACAAATTTTACATCGACACAGTACAACAAATTTTACATCGACACAGTACAACAAATTTTACATCGACACAGTACAACAAATTTTACATCGACACAGTACAACAAATTTTACATCGGCACAGTACAACAAATTTCGATTGTCGTTAATTCTTCTTCTTCGAACGCTCTATATCGACCACTTGTTAACCACTCTGTTTGATTTGTATGTGATCTGAGTCAAAGAGCGATTGAACGTTGTGCCAGTTATGCGCATACAAGTACAACCGATTTCTGCGATACTTTTTTATTTAATGGGGCAGCTTCTCTAGGTCATACATCAGTCGCCTCTTACGACATGCCTTGTAGGTTGCAGTGGTACTATTCTTTGCTTCCCTTGTGGAACCTGGCACCACACAGGCGTCGTAAATTCGATAAGTAGATCGCTGTCATTAAACCTATTCTGTATACTTTTAAAAAAATATATACTTTAAGAATGGTGCGCTAAAATCAGCATAGTAAAAAAAATGGTAATTGCATATCCTTTACAAGACTGCGAATCAACCCCAGCTTTTTAACGCTGTTTGTGATTTTTCTAGGCATTATTACGTTCAGTAGTTTGCCATTGCTTTCTGAACGGGTGGAGCCATCGTCCTTTTGTAAAAATCCACGCCAAACAATTTCCAACCAAATTGTCCGCAGCATGATTCGAACTCAGAACGTCGGGGTTAATAAACCCCTAAGCCACAGACGCCACCCAGCATAGTAAACAAGAGAAAATATAATACATTATTACAAACTTCTTAAAGAGATACTAATGCTCTTGTTGTTCATTCTGCTTAGAGGTCGTCTATTCTTCTTCTACTTCTTCTTGCGTTCGCCCGCTTTGAATTCAGACGTTGTCTGGTGTGGCTCTTCTGACTGATTTTTGCGTGAAAACTTGCTCTTCTTATCGTAGTGTCCTCGCCAGTCAGGCGAGCGTTACTCTGACTTCACAGGTAGAAGATTGAGTGATTGAGTGATTGAGTGATTGATTTGATAGGACCATCATCATTGCACTTCGGTGAGTAACCATGTGGGCTCCGATCTTTTTCTCACACTGGAAGATCTCATCTGCAGTGCACGAACTCCGTAGCACCGGCTAGTGTCCCCGATGTAATTTTAAAGATGGTGAAGATATTTTTGTGGGAAGTTTTTATTTGTAATCTTTTCTAATGAATTTTGCCCGGGAATCTGCTTTCCAGTCTTCTCGATTTTTGAACTGCCGTGAGTTCTTTTACATGCTCAAATTGAACATGGGACCTACGTTTTATCATCCTTCTCCGATAGGACTTGGAACTCGATCTCACCAACACTGAGATCAGGGATCTCTGGAAAAATATCCAGATGGCGCCACGAGGAAGCAAACCTGGTACCTTTAACCCTTTCGCTGCTACATACTTTCTGAAGGCTGAGCTAAAAATGGCTACTCTTTGTTTCTAGGTCACAAACGTGAATGTACGCCTATAGCAGTGACAGTAGCAATGTATACCATGTTAACACGTCTTTAGCCCAAAGAGGAGAGATAATAACTGACGTGTTAATGCGTCTTTAGAAGTGATTGGGGAAAACGTGTATATACGTCCTTAGCAGATAAAGGGTTAACACGAGAGACAAGCATCTAACCTATATGTTTGTATCTGATGTTCCCGGTGTGATTCTGAACTTTTTATTTCAATCAATACGTCTCAATTTTCGAACATTAGTTCGTGTAGATATTCTCTCTTTATAGCATCCCATTTATGTAATCCGAGGTCAGACTTTGCCTAAGCCATCACGCAACTGAGTCGTTAATCGAATGTCCTTGCTTAACGTCTCACCGTGTGAAAGTATAGCGCACAAATTGCGGTTATATTAGAAAGAATTACCCCGCATTTAGAAATCCATATTGCTTTCACTTCTAGGTCGGATCCGCTTCGTGAACAATTAGTAATATAGTACAACTTTCTTATGGCGGAGTGACAAGCAAGATCTCAGTTAGAGGTTGCTGGAAACAGACTTATTGAATAATAGCCGTCCATCGCAAGGGATGATGACAACAGCCTCAGACATGTGCTGCTGCACATCTCTGATGTGTGCGAAGGTGGCTGTAGAGTCCAATCCTAGAACAAAATCCCCTACCACAGGTGGGGCGTGCATAATCAAGGTTAGACATTTGGGTGTTGTGTGTTCTGTTTTTTCGCGTAGCTCGTTTTCTCTGTGCCTCAGTGGCACGACGATTCTCGTCTATGCAAGCTCCTCTTGTGTTGTTACAGCGTCACATTGTGGGATCTTGCACCATGGATTCCCAGAACGTGGTGTCTATGTTGAAGCATTTCATGTACACTAAGAATGTCTTTAAAGCATTTTTTTCTGTTCACTAGCTGAACGTCTGCACCCTTCATACATCAACTGTTTTGGGATGCGTTTATCAGGCTTCCGAGCAACGTGACCGGCCCATCTCACTTGGGCCTTCTGTAACAGTGTTGACGTTTGTGAGCTTTGCTCTTATGGGGACTTTGGTATCTGGAATTTTGTCCTGTCAGTGTATTTTTAGTAGTCTGCGTAGACAGCAGTGGAAGACTTTATAATACGGGCTTAGTAATTCTATAACCTCAAATTTCCCAAACTTTGTTTTTAAAAGGGTTTTTAAGCCGAAGGATTTACTTCATTGCACCGGGTTTTACCCCATATGGCTCGGTCCCTCTCGCAGAAATGGCACGCCACCTGCCGAGAGTATTGCACAAAGCACGAACTCCGTAGCTCCAGCAACAATCCTAGGGTCTCAGGAAAAACTGCACTCGTGAACAGAATGGCGCGGTCCGAACTCCAACCCATGACCTTCGACTCACAAGGAAAGGCTTAACCACTTAGCCATAGAGACCGCCCCAGACTTTGTATCATTCTACCAGTGGATACCGGCTCATTGTTGCATATCAAGCGCTGAGAGAGAAGACAAACTGATGAAGTAGGGAACAAAGAAGATACAAATCAAACACACAGTGTCACTACAAGAGATCAAGACACACGTAAAAAAGAATTCAAACATAAATGTAGGTAACAAACCAACAGCAAGCACCTACAAGATCCATTAGCAGTCTTCTTCTTCTTCTTTGCGTTCGTTCCTTATGAGCAATTTGAATCACTCTTTATGATATGTTTGATCTTTGCCAAGAACGTGTATACGTTGCACATTGATTTGGTAGGCCCCTAAACGCATAGACTTCTACACGTTTAGGACATGTGCATCCGATTTCAGCCAAACATCCTTAGTCGCCTCTTACGACATGCATGGTAGGTAACAGTGGTTCTATTCTTTACACCCTAAATATGGGCCCCGGTAACCACTCGGGCGCCATCAGCAGTCTTAACCGAAATCAACATACAACAATATTCCGTTCTCATTCTACAGCATGTTCCTTGTAACATTCAGCAGATACAAATAAACATCCCACACATATCTTTCTCACGAACTGTTTAAAAACTATTTTCCAACAATTATATATGTTATCTGTACATATGTATGTCTTGCTTACTGTATTATTTCCATCAATGTTTCATTTACTGCAGTTTTTTATCCGGCTTGACATTTCTTATCTCTTTTCTTATAATAACTTCCGATTTGGCAGAGCTGCACCAAAAAAAAAAAGCAATGATTATAATCTATTTTCAAGCTACATGCTTCGTGTTTTTTTTTCTCGTTTCCTTGGGATATCTTTTTTTAATTGCATGAATAATCATTGAGCATGTAAAATAATCATTGAGCATGTAAAATAATCATTGAGCATGTAAAATAATCATTGAGCATGTAAAATAATCATTGAGCATGTTAAATAATCATTGAGCATGTAATGAAGAAGTGATGAAATCAGAGACATGTCTGGTCAATCAATAGTGACAACTGTTATAAGAAAGAGAAGATGGAGATATGTTGGCACACTTGAGGAGAATGATCAATGAATATCAAAGCAGGCATTGAAGTGGATGCAAGGGTTCAAGAAAGAGAGGTCGACTAAAGAGACCTGACACGAACTTTGCTGAGAGAGGCAGGAAATATCGGTCTCAGGTCCATGGAGGAGATTGAGCGAGTTGTCCAGGATTGAGCGGTATGGAGAAATTGCTTGCAGGCCCTATGTAACGTTAACGGTACGAGAGGAATTATTATTATTATTATGTAAAATAACTCTTATAATAATTCCTCTCGTAGCGTTATCCGTTACATAGGCCTGCAAGTAATTCTCATTCCCCAATCCTGGGACAACTCGCTCAATCTCCTCCATGGACCTGAGACCGATATTTCCTGCCTCTCTCAGCAAAGTTCGTTTCAGGGTCTCCTTAGGTCGTCCTCTTTCTTGAACCCTTTGCATCCCACTTCAATGCCTGCTTGATATTCGTTGATCATTTCTCCTCAAGGTGTGTCCAACATATCTCCATCTTCTCTTTCTTATAACAGTTGTCACTATTGGTTGATCAGACATTTCTCTGATTTCTCTGAAAAGAACCCTTGGCAGTTCAAAATCGAGAAGAGAAGGCTGGAAAGCCGTTGTCCGAGAAAATATTCATTAGAAAAGAATTTAAAATAAATTCTTATAAAAAACATCTTCACCATCTTCAAAATTACATCAGGGACCCTCACCGGTGCTACGGAGCTCGTGCACTGTAGCTGAAATCTTTAAGTCAATAATGATGGTCCTATCAAATCAATGAATTAAACGTTTTATTTATTTTTTTTGTTTTCTTCCAGGTTGTTATCACGGGGATCATTATCGGTATTGAATGTGCAGTAATTACTGCCATGTTGGTATATCAACCTGCAGATGATAGGCTGGATTATACCATCCCTAAGAGAGTCAGACTGATATGCGACACGTCTACACTTGGAATTGTTGTGCCCATGGGTTTTGATCTGGTTTTAATTCTTCTGTGTACTATATACGCAGTGAAGGTGAGTTACTAGGGATGGACAGATTCCGTCTTAAGTCGGGTTACTAGTGGTAGGCATAGTTTTATGATAGTAGATGCCAGCGTGTTCGTAGCGCGTTGGACTACGGGTGACTAGTCCTCTGTAAGTGCGGGTTCAACTCCGCGGACTGGGAGAAAAAGCTACAGGTTCCACAGATTTACGGTGTTCGTGGCACCGAGCCGAAGGGTTACGATGTCCATGACACCGAGCCGAAGAGCTTTCAGCTCAAGTGCTTCTGGATAGGGAAAAAAAAATATGATAGTAGATACATTGCTAACACTCTCTCTCTTTCGCGATCACCTAAAAGACCGATGTACTAGATCTCTCCATAAATTCATTCATGTGGAAATCTGATTCATGCAGCCTTAGCATGGGTGGGTTTCGTCACATCTTCAGCGCCATTTGAAGCTCTGGTGCTTATCCTTCTGCAATGTGTTCGGATTCAGTCATTGTTTAGTGGGTTCGTTCTCCATTAGCCTTTGGCTGCCCCATCCGTCCTGCAAGGCAGCAGGTTGACTTCTACACATTTAGGACTCGTGCATCCGATTTCAGCCAAACCTCCTTAATCGCCTGTTACGACATTGTTAGCAGGTAACAGTGTCTCTATTCTTTACACCCCAAATTTGGACCCCGGTAACCACTCGGGCGCATTGCTAATACGAGATGCTATGGTAAATATGTTTTTATGTTAAGATTATCATCATCAAATAGCTTGTCCTGAGCAGAACTTTGTCACTTTAACAGTTCTTCTGAATTTCTCTCTCTCCCTCTCTCTCTCTCTCTCTCTCTCTCTCTCTCATTGCCAGGTGTCCCAACTCTGAAGTCGTCATGCCCAAATCATTCATCAGTTACACAGTGAATCGATCTTCGCTGTGATCTTCCTCCCCTTTCGTTTGCTAGGATGCCTCCTTCCATATAATAGTCTTCTCCAACCTTTCATGCCTTTTTAGATTTGCAAAACACTTCAATTTTCTTATTCTTATATCAAGCAACAGCCAGTTTTCTTAGTTTTTAAGTTCCTTCTTAAGCCCGCTTGCCCAGCGTGTTCGTAGCGCGTTGTACTATGTGTGACTAGTCCTCTGTAAGTGCAGGTTCAACTCCGCGGACTGGCAGAAAAGCTACAGGTTCCCCAGATTTACGGTGTTCGTGGCACCGAGCCGAAGGGTTACGATGTCCATGACACCGAGCCGAAGAGCTTTCAGCTCAAGCGTTTCTGGTCGGAAAAAGTTCCTTCTTAATAGCTCTATTTGTTCTATTCTCTGTTCTTGATATACGGAGAACTTTTCTGTGGTTATGACATCATCATCCTCATCAAGTGCCGTGCCGGCAGATATAGGCGATATTGGATCTCCACAAATCTATGTCCCTGGTGTTTGTTATCCTCTCGGATAGTGACGCTCTTTCGTGTCATGAAATCAGGCTAAGCTTTTCTCTCTCTGTCTTCCTCTGTCTCGTTTCCCTTCTATTTTACCGGTTGTCACAATGTGTTCTAGACCTCCTTTTCACATCACATGTCCGAAAAATGATGACTGTCTCTTTCTTATTTTGATACAAAAATTGTCTCTGTGTCTGTAAGATTATGGCATAAGTCAATGAACCCTTTTTATACCACTTGGTATAGGGTAATGTGATCGTCTGTAGCTCAAGCGGTAGTGAGCTCGATCACGAACCCAATCGTACCTGGTTCAAACCCCACGGTGGGAAAGTTTGGAAGCAAATTCGTTTCCGTGGGATTTTTCACCAAAAATAAAACAAAAAAAAAGATAAAAATATACCTCACCGCTCAGAAAGCAATGACAAACTACTGAACGTATAAGTGGTACCTTGAAAATCAACGACTAGTTTACTGTGGTTGATGGCTACGTCCTTTAGGCTATGCTACGATTTTCATTTTCATATAGTTGTTGGGCCCGTATTTTTCATTGACCGTCGGCACACGATTCGCATGCCTCCTTTTCTTCCCAGTACTTTTCCTGGTACCTAATTGAGGCTGGGTCGACCTGAAAACCGTTATGGTAGGAAAAATGTCACGCCTTCTTGTGGAACTGAACCCGGACCAGTATCCTAAGAAGCGAGTTCTCTAACAACTACACTACTGCGGCTCTCAGGTTATGGCATGAAATAAAAATCGTGGCATATCCTAAAGGAAGTAGCCATCAACCACAGTAAATGAGTCGTTGATTTTCTAGGCACCACTTATACTTTCAGTAGTTTGCCATTGCTTTCTGAACGTCTCATAAACTTTCAGATTATGACATACTGTCAATAAATAATCTAACAATAATTGACAAAACAAATATTACCATAAATAACTAAACATTACAGAAAACAAACGGGGACTGCCTAGAGTAGTTGATAGTAGCTCGGCCTGCTAGCTGTGAGACACCTCATAGCTCGGGTTCGAACCTACTGTCCGGCATTTGTTCGAGTCCCTAGTCTTACTCAGGACGATAACGTGAGTACCTCCTGAAGTCGGAGAAAATCTGCCTGTATGGCGAGGAATACTAATTACGAGTACATTGAGCACACGGCTGCCAGTGTAAAGTAATTTACAATGTGCACGCTGCTGCCATTGTAAGAAATTGGAAAACAGATTTTCACGCAAAAATCAGTTTCAGAGATGGAACTTCGTCTGAGTTGAAAGCGGAAGAAAAAAAAACACACATAACTAATTGTCCAACTTTGTTTCCACAGACTGAAACCTTCCGAGAACTTCAACGAAGCCAAATTTATTGGTTTTACGATGTACTCTACGTGTATCATATGGTTGGGATTTTTCCCCATCTACTTTGCTGGAGAAAATAAAGAGATTACATTGTGCATATCTGTATCTCTAAGTGCAGCCATTGCTTTAGTTTTGCTGTTTATACCTAAGGTATGTCAGCACTATGTCCAAACGTGTCCTCATTTATTTTACTCACGGTTTCATTTCTTCTATTTCATTAAATTCATAGAATATTTTATGTAAATTTTTTTGTTTTTTAGCCCTGATGTAAGTTTATTCGTGGATACATTTGTTTTTATTAGTGGCGGCTCGTCATTAAGGGCACATGGGGCCGGGACCCACCAAAAATAATGTATAACGTGTATTTATTATATTTATAAATTAAAATATAGCAACCAAAAACCATGATTTATCCGGACAAAAATGTCTGGCCCCACCAACAAAAATTATCACGAGCCGCCACTGGTTTTTATGTTGATTGCTCTTGTGCTCTTACTTTCTCTTGTTTATATGTTTTCGATCATTCCTATCAACTACGTTGATCACTCTTTGTGGTTTGCATCGAGTACGTGAGGTCTTTGCGACCCCGTTAGATCCCTATTGCATGTAGGTCAGACCACAGCCAACTCTAACTATAAGCTTATAGTTGGCTCTGGCGCCTGAGTGGTTACCGGGGCCCAAATTGGGGTGTAAAGAATTGAACCACTATTACCTGCCACGCATGTCGTAAGAGGCGACTAAGGAGGTTGGGTGTGGCTCTATCTACCCCACACCGTAAAAACACTAGATGACTACAGAACGGAGAGCGAACCGAGTAAACACTGGCTGAAACCGGACACATCACCAAAGGATAAGCACCAGAGCTCCAAATGGTGCTGAAGATGTGACGTAAAACACACCAATGCTAAGGCTGCATGAATCAGATTTCCACATGAATAGAATATATAGGGAAATCTGGTACATCTGTCTGGCCGGTGATCACGAGAGAGAGAGTTGGCTCTGGTCAGGCACATCCGAATTTCCGCCAAACTGTATGCATATTATCCAACAGGACACACATTTGTCATCATCATCAGGTGCCGTCTCCACATCGAAGGTTGGCTGCAATGAATCTCCAGCATCCTCTGTCTTTCTGCCTAGTGTTGCACACTGCCAGACTGTAACCTGTCCATTTCTTAAAGTTTCCTCCCACTTATCTCTCGGTCTTCCTCTTGCTCTTCCCCCTCAACTTTCCCTCTAGTAAATGTTTTATCATGGTGTCATGTCTTTTATGTGCCCAAAATACTTTACTTGTCTGAATTTGTACTGACGGGTAAACTGTGTGGTCTTGCAAAAAGAAAAAAAAAACCCACTTTAAAGTACCCCATCTGAAGTTCATTTGAAGCAAGGTAACAGATTTGATTGGTCATATTGAAGCCATAAGAACTGACTCATGTTTTAGCAAACTTGGAAGCTGATATATTTATATACATTTCAACATCAGCATGTTCCATGCAGACTGTCATAGATCTTCGTAAGTGTCTATCGTGAAAACTGTCTGTCACTTTTAATGTTGATTTTTTTTCTGGACCCTAAAGATAGCTTTTCAAGAACTAATTGATCTGGGAGACATAAATACAGAGATAATTCTTCTTCTTCTGCGTTCTCACTAGATTGGGATTTCGAATTTAAATGGTTCTAAAGCCGAAAGATTTACTTCATTGCACCGGGTTTTACCCCATATGTCTCAGTCCCTCTCCGCAGAAATGGCAAGCCACCTGCCGAGAATATTGCACAAAGCACGAACTCCGTAGCTCCAGCAACAATCCTAGGTGTCTCTGGAAAAAACTGCACTCGTGAACAGAACGGCGCGATCCGGATTCGAACCCACGACCTTCGACTCACAAGGCAAAGGGCTTAACCACTCAGCCACAGAGACCCCCTGGGATTTCGGACTCTTTAATAAAGACAGCCGTCTGCCTCAGATTATCTAAAGAGACGATAGTGATGGATTCGACATGTCCTCATAATGACAAAATAAAGGCGTCCTAGACATACAATACACTGGGCAGAACATGGACAGCGGAAAAAGGGAGACATAAGGGCATATGAGCGTCTGTAACTTAAGAAGTAGTGAGCTCGATCACAACCAAAGAGTACCTGGATCGAACTCCGCGGCGGGAAAGTTTGGAAGCAAATTAATTACTGTTGTTACTACCTGTAACACCGCTTTTTAAGCGGTGTAGGACAGGAGGGACGTCAGCCTGGGAAATTTAATGGCTAATACAGTCGCCGCGAAAATGTTCATGTTATTATGTTTTTTTATGTCCTCGACAGAAAAAAAACTCCTTGCCCTTAATGGGGATTGAACCCCTGTCCTCCCTCTTGAGAGCCATCCTTAAATCCATTCAGCCACACACTCCACTTAATTTAGTTCCCATGGCTTTTTACGAAATGTAAAAATAGGTCTCACCGTTCAGAACGTAATGGCAAACTACTGAACGTATAAGGGGTGCCTATAAAATCGACGACTCGTTTACTGTTGCTGATGGCTAAGTCCTGTAAAGGATATGCCACGATTTTCATTTTTTTTCGGAGGCATATGAAAGAGAATATTCAAGAGTAATAAATTATTAATATGACTAGTTTCTAGATAGAAGGAAATACACAAGATTGAAATAAGGGACATTTTTTACTCTACTGTATGTGTTCTTGGGCGCGACGAGGACTGATGATGATGATGAATGTTAAGATTATCTAGAATTCTTTCTCTTCCGTCCTCTTTTCTCGTCCCTCTATTCATTTTGTCTGTTATCACATTTTGTCTGTTATCACATTTTGTCTGTTATCACTATATGTTATAATCATCCTTTTCTAAAATCGAGGGTAGACGAGACAGAGGAAGACAGAGAGAGAAAATTGTGCATAGCCTGACTTCATGGTACGGTAGAGCGTCAACATCTGAGTTGATAGCAAACACCAACGAAAGAGATTTGTGGAGATCCATGATCGCCTACGCCAGCCGGCTCGGCACCTGATGATAATGATGTCTGAAAAAACTTATTATCGCTTCCGTATGATGTTAATTAACTTCCGCTGTGCGTCTGACTTGTTGGATTCATTGATTGATTGCATGACATCATCATTACACTTCGTGAGTAACCATGTGTGCTCGATCTCTTTCTACAGGAAGATCTTAGCTTATGCATGAACTCCTAGCAGTCTATGATCCTCGTTGTAATTTTTTTAAGATGTTGAAGATATTTATGTAGAAATTTTATTTAATATTTTCAATAAATTTTGTCGCGCAGTGGCCTAAAGCTGCTCTTTCGATTTTGAACTGCCAGGTTCTTTACGTGCTCAAATTGAAACGGGCCTATGTTTATCGTCCTTCTCGATGAACTAGAACTTTATCTCAACTACACTGAGATTAGAGATCTCTGAAATACCCACTGGCTCCACGAGGCAGCGAGCCTGATACCTTTGGCACGAGACACGAGCACCTAACATCTACAAGAGACCTGCACGGACAGACACCTAATCTACGGACAGAGACTTTGCACGAGACACGAGCACTAACATCTACGCGACAGAGACCCTGCAGAGCACAGCACCTAACATCTACGCGACGAGACCTGCACGAGACACGGCACTAACATCTACGCGACAGAGACCTGCACGAGACACGGCACCTAACATCTACGACAGAGACCTCCTGCACGAGACACGAGACCTAACATCTACGCGACAGAGACCCTGCATGAGACACTGAGCACCTAACATGTACGTTACAGAGATCCCTGCTTCTGACTTGTATTTGATAATAATAGCAACGATTTGATGTATATTGTATAAATAGTTGACAATTTCTCTGATCCCATAGGTGTATGTCATCGTTTGGGTACCTGAGAAGAATACAAGAGGTGCTTTTACAACATCTAGAGACGTTCGGTGTCACATTGGATCAAAGTCAATGAACTCTGGAGATAGTATAGAAAAGTCAAGTAGTTGTCATGGGCATTGTAGCATAAATGTCAAATAAGTTGTCAGTGTGTATCATAAATGCAAGTAAGTTGTCATGGTGTATCATAAATGTCAGTGTAGTAAGTGTTGTCATGGTGTATCATAAATGTCAAGTAAGTTGTCTGGGTGTATCATAAATGTCAGGGAAGTTGTCATGGGTGTATCATAAATGCCAGTAAGTTGTCAGTGTGTATCATAAATGTGAAGTAAGTTGTCTGGGTGTATCATAAATGTCAAGTGTTGTCAGAATGTATCATTGTCAAGTAAGTTATCATGGACAACTTTCCACCTGTACACTAAATTCAAGATAGGCACCAACGACCTGTGTCCCAGTAGCTTGGCGAGTATGACAACAAAACATATCCTACAGAACTGCCCCCAGTATGCAGACCTGAGAAGAGATGGCCCACTTACACCAACGTCCAAGACAAACTGTATGGCGTGGCTGATAATCTGAGGAAGACGGATACCTTTATTAGAGAATCCGAAATCCCAATATAGTGAGAACACAGAAGGAGAAGAATATCCACGTTAATATCACTTACGTTGATAACATCCATTCAATGTGACTGGAACATTCGAAACCGGACAAACCTAAAAATATACTTTCGGAACACTATTATTAATGAATATTAGTTTAACAGCAATCACAATTTTTTTTACATCACCTTTCAACTCTCAACGGAGCACAGGTCTTAAACAAACATCTTTCAGCCCTTCCTCTCTCTTGCTATCCCTTCCAATTCTTTCCACGTCTTGCCTAATCTTTCGACGTCTTGTCTAATCTTTCTACGTCTTGTCTAATCTTTCACGTCTTGCTAATCTTTCCACGTCTTGCCTAATCTTTCCACGTTTTGCTAAATCTGTCCACGTCTTGCCTAATCTTTCCACGTCTTGCCTAATCTTTCCACGTCTTGCCTAATCTTTCCACGTCTTGCCTAATCTTTCCACGTCTTGTCTAATCTTTCTACGTCTTGTCTAATCTTTCACGTCTTCTAATCTCACTGACTGAACATTCAAAACCTGTCAATTTTCCAAATGCTTTCTAACGCTTTTCTTAATGAAATTGCTGAACAACAGCACAATTTCATGCCAGAAAAGTCTAACTTTATTTCTATCATTCTACTTCTTCCCATCTCGTTTTTTATTTCGTTCACAACAAAAGGGGCGATGTTCAACAATAAAAAAAGATCACAAACTTGGAAGGCCGTTGTCAGATTGACAGCTACTTCCAACATGTCCATAACCACATTTGGTTGTGGACGAAATCGTGGCTCAATTGGACAATCAAACTAATGTCTCAATTTTCTAGAATGGAATAGGGTAAAAAGTGGATTACAAATTGCCACTTCTTACTGGCATCTCATCAGCTGGCAAATAAAACGTGAATGAGGTCATGTGAAAAGACCGAAATGAACATGAAAAGTAAGGGTTGTGTGTCGGGATGTAGTTTATATATATTTATCATTTTTATTTTCACTTGTTTATGACGTTTGAGTGTTGAATGTGTCAGTGTTGTTATGTCCAGTAGTACCTCCCACTTTCCATTTGGTTATGGGAGCCATAGATAGTGATCGAAAGAATTTTACACCTGTCACTGACTAGCATAAGTCACATATTTTACTTCTGTCAATGGCTAACAGAAATCGCATAGTTTACATATGACTTCTCTTATACCGTTACACGTTACATAGGGCCTGCAAGTAATTTCTCCATACCGCTCTATCCTGGGCAACTCTCTCAATCTCCTCCATGGAACTGAGACCGATATTTCTTGCCTCTCTCAACAAAGTTCGTTTCAGGGTCTCCTTATGTCGTCCTCTCTTTCTTGAACCCTTTGCATCCCACTTCAACGCCTGCTTTGATATTCATTGATCATTATAGTTTACATATGCCACTAAAAAAGTTAATTGCATTCCTTTACAGGTATTTATAATCCTTACAGGTAGGTTATAACTTAGGACTTTGCGAATCAAAACCATTGCTTTCTGAACGGGTGTTACCATCGTCCTTTTTTGGTAAAATCCACGCGAAACAATTTGCAATCAAATTCTCCGCAGCGTGATTCGAACTCAGAACGTCGGCGTTAATAGACCGAGTTACTATCCCCTAAGCCACAGACGCCACCACATATGCCACTAACTAACAGAAATCACATATTTTACATCTGTCAACGTCCAGCATAAATCACATAATTTGCATCTGTTGCTAACAGAAATCACATTTTACACCTGCGTTGACTAGTATAAAATACATTTATTTTACACCTGTTGCTGAATAACAGAGATCACATATGTTTTACCTGTTACTGGATATAACATATCCCATATGTATTACATATTACTAACTACAAGATATCACAAAGACAAATTTCTCTTCCACAGGGAGAGCAGTACATACGAAAGTTTGTTTAAATCAGAGAAAGGTCACGGTCGACACTGGAGGCAAAAATCTTTGGACGAGAAGAGATTAAGGTGAGCCCTAAACGTATCTCTACGAAACGTATATTATTTCATACTTTCTGTTCAAACAAAGTATCAAATTGTAAACTTCTCCTAGACACTAGTTTAGAAACGCATAGAAACTATTCTTTAAGAGATTATTTAAGCCCGCCTGCCCAGCGTGTTCGTATCGCGTTGGACTACGGGAGACAAGTCCTCTGTGAGTTTCGGGTTCAATTCCGCGGACTGGCAGAAAAGCCACAGGTTATCCATATTTACGGTGTTCGTGGCACCGAACCGAAGCGTTGATGTCCATGGCACCGAGCCGAAGGTTTAGCCCGTGATTCTGGATCAAAAAAAAGATTATTAAAATGGGTGAGGACATTTTATAAAAATTAACTCTGGAGTGTAAACTTTATTTTGTTTACCAGGGCACGCGGGAGTACAAGGAAATGAGCGAGCAGTTCCCCTGGTTGATACAGCAGTGAGTGATCGATTGGTTGATTGAAAGGGCTATTATCATTGCACTTTATAAAATAACCATGTATGCTCCGTTCTCTTTCTTACATAAAAGATATCAGCGGCAGTGACAAACGAGGAGGGTCCCCGATGTAATTTTGAAGATGATTTTCTAAAACTTTTTGTAATTTTATTTTAATTTTTTTAATGAATTTGGACAGGCAGTGGCTTTACAGTCTAATCCATATCGATTTCGTCTAAAGCTGAAGGGTTGACTTCGTTGCATCGGGATTTACCCCATAAGGCTGAACCCGCGGAAGAGGCTCTCTGGACTATAATCACATGCCCGTCGAGATCAATAAGGGATGTTTTAGAGCTTCAACCGCACTAGAAGTGGGAGAATACTGCAGTGATGACCAATGAACTCTACCTGGGTAGAAGTCTCCGTAGCACTAGGCATAGCACTACACGCCTGGAGCTGTTGGAGATTTTTCTTGGTTTTCTTTTTCTTCTTCTTCGTGTTTGTTTCTTAGTTTTCAAGAAAGCTCGGGTACTATAGGAAAACAGTGAAAATTCATCATTCCTGGGGTTGGAAAAGAAGAAGAAGAACACCATATGGCTCGGTTCCCCTCCGCAGAAATAGCACGCCACCCGCCGAGAGTATTGTACAAAGCACAAACTCCGTAGCTTCGGCAACAATCATAAGGTTTCTGAAAAAATGCACGCGTTAACAGAAACGGCGCGGTCTGGATTTAAACCCACAACCTTTGAAACAGAAACTACGTTCTATCGTTCGTTTCCGATAGGACTAGAAACTCGATCTCACATACATTGAGATGAGGGATCTTTGAGGAAATAACCCGATCGTTACAAGCTGTAAATGTGATGATATAAAGTATATAAATATTCTACACTTTTCCTATTCTAAAAATGTGGAGTTTTTATATTTAAACTTCTTTTCTCTTTGAACGATGATCCATATCAACAACTTGTTAAACCACTCTTTGTGATTTGTATATGATCTGAGCCTAAGAGCTATTGCACGCTGTGCTAGTTATGCTCCTACAAGTAGGCCAGCACATTCGATTTCTGCGACGTTTTTTATTTACGAGGGTAACTTCCCTAGGAATGAGAAAATTGAAGTATTTTGGACTTATAAAGAGAAACAAAGGGCTGGGGAAGACCATCATGGAAGGAGGCATCCCGACAAAGAAGAGAAGAGGAAGACCACGGAGAAGATGGATTCAGAATATAACTGATGGTTTGAGCTGCAGAGGTCTACGAGAGAGAGAAATTCAGAAGGACTGTTAAGGGAACAAAGTTCTGCTCAGGACAACTTATTTGATGAGAGAACTTCCCTAGGCCCCTACCTCATCATCGCCTCTTACGACATGCTTTGTAAGTCGCAGTATTACTATTCTTTGCTCCCCTTGCAGTCAATTTTTAAAACAACAGATACTAATATTTCTACATATTTTGCTTTTCTCAGATTTGTTATGCGTCGCACTGGTTGCTCGGAGGAAGATACACCATACGTAAATCATGGAGTTCTAGAAAACCATTCTAGCGTGACAAGCACTTCATTTGTGGACATGGCATTCAAGGAAAACAGCAAAACTTATTCTGCAACAGTTAAACATAAATGTCCTGAAAAAGAAACGTTTTTGCCAAAGGAGTCTCGAGAAATATCCAATGCTGAAGTCATTCGACAAAACCTAATTAAAGATTTTCCAATGCATAAACCACATCGTCCTGGATCTCCAGCAGAGAAAGAAAAGCATAGAATACATAATGTTGAAGATGTGGTAGACCTGGTTGAGCTGAAGGGAATAAATCGGTTAAATATTCATGGAATGCTATGGAGACATGGAGAATTTAGAAAATCCCTGTCTTCAACATGTGTCTCTACTTGTCTTAAGACCAAAAGTGTGCAATGTCAGACTACAGATGATTTAATAAACAATATACTTCCTCCTTTACGACGAAGAAACGTGTCCAAAATCAAGAATAAATTAGAGAGATCAGAAGCTGTTGAAGATTGTGTTGGGTCAGTGTCTGATCACAGAAAACAGGGTCAGAATTCAATAAATAAAAATCAGAATCATGCTATGGCACTGATGATTCAAAGAATCCCCAGGCCGTTGTTGTGTGAAGATTCTCTCCGCCATTCTCAACACGAACTTTCAGAAACAGTTCCTCTGATGCTCAGTCAAAACTATGACCATCTTGATTCTTTGCCTATGTATGAAACGAGAACAGAGTCATCTTTGTTAGGCACGTGTCTCGACGACCATATGCAGCGCCGTCATAGTCATAACATCCCTCGTCACCAATATCATTCACATCACACTGGTGTCAGTATTCACTGCGTCAATGATTCAGCATATCCGTCACCCATCTTGCCTTTTCCAACAGCTCATTCTCTACAAGTTTCAAGTCCGCCAGTGTTTGACTTTTTAGATCGTTCAACCCACAAGGTCGTACCTAGGCTAGAAAATGTTGACAATGATATCAACCCCTTCAGAAATGTCCAATGTGATTCAGATTTTAAACATCTTCCAAAGAACCTTCCTGATCCTATAACATCGCCTTCCAGTCAAAATTATGATGATTCTGGTTGCTGCTATGGCAACTCTATTTTATCACCATCACTAACTCGCCACGACAGCCGTAGCTCCACATCTGTCAGCATCGCCTCCTCCTCATCCTTCACTCTCCCTCCCTTCCATAGCAGCACAGACAGTAACCCAAGTCAGCATACATTTGATGATTCTGATACCAGTTTTGATATGGAGTACCACAATGATAATAATGGTAGCAATATCAAAAGTAAGGATGAAGAAGATGAAGTAACTAATATCTCTCGCCAAAGTAGAACTTCTCAGCCTCAGGAAGATTATATTATCAAATCTAACGGAACACATAGTAACGTAACAGTTGTTTCTCTTGAAAACCTTGGCAACGAGGAAGATGGTGTGGTAGAATTCCACAGGTATTTACAAGGACATGGAATACAACTAGAACTGTCCACAATTCAATCAAGTGATCTTTAATTTCCTTTACATTAGTATCCTTTTGTTTTCATTACAAATGTCATCATGCGCTTAGTGTTGCTTTTTATATTCTCAATATTCTTTTTCAAATTCATTAATCCCCAATCGAATCCTTCTTATCGCCCGAGTGGTTACCGGTGCCCAAATTTGGGGTGTAAAGAATAGAACCACTGTTACCTGCCACGCATGTCGTAAGAGGCGACTAGGAGGTTTGGCTGAAATCGGATGCACATGTCTGCTAGGAAATGCTAACCCGAAACAAATGCTTACAGAAAACGGATGCACCAGACCGCAAGGCGCATAACATGGTGCAACGACCACTCACAATGAGGAATAGGATAACGGATTCTACGGTCGCCAATCTGCCTCGGAGATGTAGCCATGCAGTAAGAATGTCAGATCTACCATCACGAAGGGGACCAAAACGGGAAAGAAGAAATCATAGGAATTATATCCTGCAGAACTGCCCCCCGTATGCAGACTTGAGAAGAAAGAGGTAGCCCACTCTCACCAGCGTATAAGACAAACTGTATGGCGTGGCTGATAATCTGAGGCAGACGGCTGCCTTTATTAGAGAATCCGAAATCCCAATCTAGTGAGAACACAGAAGAAGAAAAATCCTTCTTATGTATTAGAAGCACACAAATTATTCTGTTGCAAATGTCACTGGTAAACATTTTGTGTTACTTGAGATTTTGTTTCAAATGTTAATGAGATTAAATCTCACTGATTAAACATTCTATGTTACTTGAGATTTTGTCTCAAATTTGAATGAGATTAAATCCAGCCCCATTCATTGCACGTTACCCACAAGTTTCCAATTGGTTCTTTTTTTTATCTACACTATTTGTAAATATCGATCTACAGACTTCTTTACATAATATTCAATTAATTACTGTTTTTGTCCTTTTACAACACGAAAACCCTGACCTAGATCAGATCGGGGGAATTTATAGATGTTTGATAGAACACTGCATACTTTTTTACAATTTGACTCAATTATGTGAGTCTATGGTTATTTATTGGTGAAAAATATTCAAAATATTGATATTTCTTATTGTTAAACTTAACTTGTTGCATAATATAACTTCGATTTAGGATTCTGTGCTGATTTTAAAATGAATTCGTCTATATACACCAATACTGGAATGCGAGATCACGTGGTATAGTTGTGGTCTGATTTTCCATAATTCTTACCCGAGTCCACAGGCCCATAAGTTTATAGTTGGCTCTGCCCTATCCCACCTTTTTAAAGTTCTGAGAAAACAGCATTCAAATTGTGTTAGTGCATTAAATTGTCATCTTATCTTCAATAATACAAATAAAAATATTGGCCCTAACCCACAGCAAAGAACTTTTGAGGGTGCCACTTCGTGGTTCCAGCTATTGTATTATGGAGAGAAAAAAAAAGCTCATCTTGATGGAAGAGTGGGATATAATTTTTCCACGAAGAACTCCATTTTCTACAATTAATTAATTGTTGGACACTTGGTGAGAATAAACCAGACTACACCAGTTACAAGAGCGTACAGCCTGAAAATGGAATCATCAAGAGGCAGACCAAAAAAATAGATGAATTTATGAAGTTACAAACATCTTAAAACACTAAAATATCACAGCAGATCAAACGACCGATCATGCACTATCTCGAAAACCGATCATCAGTTACACCTGCGACGCCTAACTGCAAAAAAAGCAGAGAATGACAAAAGAAAGAAAAAGAATTAATTGTTAATTTTTTTTTTTATCCACTCTAATTAGCTTCGTTTGGTCACTATTAATGCATAATTTATTGAAATATTGTTTTAATTTGTATTTGTACAACAAAAGACTATATTGCTGCATAGTATATTTTATTGTGACATCATATTGGCCGCCTGCTACACGTCTTGATAATATCTGTTGACGTTGGTTACCATAGTAACGGACCAGCGCAAATTGTTTCAAACATCAGGAACGCTAGATGTGCGTCACTCATGTCCCATGTTGTCTGCACGTATTCCACTTGTGAAACTGATTTAATTAGACAGTGCGATCACTGGGAATAAAGTCGTGTCTGTTGTTCTTCCGCAGTCAGATTGTTTTAGCACCTCATTTTTATTATATGATAGCTTCAAGATATTTAAACTGACAGGTCAAATCGACGTTTCCACTAAGAAGTCTTTATCAAGCAAAGAATGTTAAATGTCTTTACTGGACGACAGAACGACGAATATTTGCTGTAAATTGCGGATATCTATAACATTGACGGTTGCAGTAAAACTATACGCAAAATGCGAAATTTTAAAACGCATAACAAACGTGGTAGTTTTACGCAGTACTATACATGGAATGTTGAAATTTTGATCAAACGGCCTTCATCAAGAAAATGATTAAAGTTAAAGGGTTTTTAAGCTGAAGGATGCCCGCCTGCCCAGCGTGTTCGTAGTGCGTTGGACTGCGGGTGACTAGCCCTCTGTGAGTGCGGGTTCAATTCCGCGGGCTGGCCGAAAAAGCCACAGGTCCCCAGATTCACGGTGTTCGTAGCATCGAACCGAAGGGTTACGATGTCCATGGCACCGAGCCGAAGAGCTGAAAACTCAAGTGCTTCTGGATCAAGGGGGAAAAAAAGCCGACGGATTGACTTCATTGCACCGGGTTTTACCCCATATGGCTCGGTCCCTCTCTGCAGAAATGGCACGCCACCTGCCGAGAGTATTGCACAAAGCACGAACTCCGTAGCTCCAACAACAATCCCTGGGTTCTCTGGATTAAAATGATTTTTACAAATCGCATTGGGTGTATCTTCTTCTTCACGTTCGTTCTCATACCCCTGCTGGTTATAGCAGATTACAGTCCGGAGAACGGAATGAATTGTGTCACAGTTTTCAGCGTAAGCTGTGGTATCTGCACCCTTCTGCCTGACACATCCGACTTCAACATAGCCTTTTAGTGTACCAGGTTAGCTTCTCTCTCTTCGATCTCCACAAAATTAGCCAGACTTCTTGGTAATCGTCTGCTTCCCGGGGCCGGCTCGAGGACGCGAAGTGGAGTCTTGTCAGCTTGTTCTTGCGTTGACGCTAGCATTCAGCTATGTTGACGTTTACTCTAATGGAGTCCTGTGTGTGCTCTCGGAAGGAAAAGACGGACCTAACCCAGCTTTGGTGTATAATTTTACTGCAATATTTCCTACTATTTTCTTCCATCATTGTTTTGCTAAACATGTGGCATTACAATAAACGATAAAGAAAAGAAAATTGAAGCAAAGTAGTACAGAAAAATTTGTTGTCAAAGAAGATCAAAAATACTAAATCCTATAATATCTGAACATGGACGAACATGGCTAAAAAACAAGATCATGTTTTTGAAGCTGAAATATTTTCAACACATTACACGCCACATTGGTTTAAACTATAGATTCCAAAACTTTTTCGGCCCACCGCCAACTTTGCAAAACATAAACTTTGTAACGCCCCTCCACATTATAAAAGTTTGTCAAACACACACACCCCATCCCTTACAATGCTCTATTTTCACTTTGACATAGAAAATTGCCATATATTTCTGTCATACATGGTCAATTTTCAAATGATTATATACATGAAATAGAAAATTGATGCAAAATGGATCGTGTACGATGGAAATAAGATTAATTAAAATGCAGAATTCAAATATTTTTTATGATTATTTAATCGCAAACTCACGAAAAAAAAACTCGCCCTAAATGCTTCTGAACCCACTATCGCCCTCCTGGAAGGCTTCAGCGCCCACTGGGGAGGGGCGACCACCCACCTTGGGAACCCGTGGTTTAAACAAAGCAATACTGCAAGTAATGGTTCCTGGAAGATAATCAGATATAGGACGACCAAGAAGATGATAAGTCCCAAAGAATTCTTTATCACGGAAATATTTAACACGGCAATGGAGGAGACGGGAGAACTGACTATAGAGTCTTTCATTCAATTGTATTGAATCAAGAGTCTTTCACTCGGGCTGTAATGAGAGCTACTTTATACAAAGGCCATGCTACGTGAAGATGTAGGCTTCATGCGAGCTAAAGCTTCCATTGTTTTGGTTATTTTGGCTATATCTTCTGGTGTTGATACCTCGGTACTGATCATCTCTTAAGTGTATTTAAATACATTCACTGACTCAGCTATTGAATCACTAATCATCAAATGAATGTAATATTCAGTGCTTATGAATCTATATGAGAGCCGCTGTAGCGTAGTTATTGGTGAACTCGCTTCGCAAGGCTGGTGGTCTGCGTTCAGCTCCGCAATGCGCGTGGAATTTTTCACGACGGCTCTCAAGTCGACCCAGCCTCAACTGGGTACCAGACATGCTCTGGGAAAGTAAAGGAGGCCGGCGTGATGCTGACCACATCACCTATTGTGGCCGACGGTCAATGAAAATACAGGCTAACACTGATTGACCTATATACAGAGGTATGAAAGGGTTCAACTTTATTTTTTAAATGAATCTATATATTCCGCCATCATTACCGGGGCCAAATTTGGGGTTTAAAGAATAGAACCACTGTTACCTGCCATGCATGTCGTAAGAGGCGACTAAGGAGATTTGACTGAAATCGGATGCATGGGTCCTAAAGGTGTAGAAGTCTATGCATTTAGGGACCTACCAAACCAATGTGCAACGTATACACGTTCTTGGCAAAGATCAAACATCACAAAGAGTGATTAAATTTGGTCATAAAGAACGAACGCAGAGAAGAAGAGAGTGCTTATGAACCAGTGGCGGCTCGTGTTCATTTTTGTTGGTGCGGCCAGATACAAATTTTTGGAATAATCATGACTTTGGATTAGTTTATATTTTATTTTATAAAATAATAAATATACGTTAAACATTATTTTTGGTGGGATCCGGCCCCACTGGCCCTTAATGACGAGCCGCCACTGTTAAGTTATGAACTAAATTCATGACAGACCCATAGGTGTTCAATCTTCTCCAGCAAATGACGAAATGTATACATGCTCATTATTCTCGTCGTACGCAAGCTTCTACGCCGTTCTTTTTCACATCCCCTCAATCCTTGTCCCACGCTTGATTTCTAGTACCTTCATTCTCATCACCGTTGGTGGAACGACCTCACCGCAAACAGAAAGCGGCGGGAACCCGATAGAGAAGTGGATCATGGAATCGTCATCACTTGTGTTAGAAGTTCAAGGGTACGAGGCTTGGACCAGGAATTTCCGGTAAGCTCACGGCAAGTGGTTTGGGCTATATTTTCCCTGACCATAGATCAATACTTGAGGACCTAAACTTCAAGTACCTCTGAAGTCGTCGAAGGCATTTCTATATCTCTGGGAACACATATAAAAAAGAACGCATGCCTTCACGTAAAAATCACAAGTTTCCCCTACGGCTGAAGAGATAATAATAAACGTGTTAATGCGCCTTTAACAGTGAATGGTAAAAACGTATATACACGTCCATAGCAGCTAAAGGGTTAATAGCGTGTGAACGTAAAAACAAGAATATCACCGCTGGTTCATCTGTTGCACGCAGTGTCGTCCTTCAGCAGACTATCATTTTTCATCTCATTATGTCTATACTGCACATAATCAATGCCCTCGTCACATGTACCACGTCGCCAGCACATCAGCTTCACAGGTACCCCGTCACCAGCACATCAGCTTCACAGGTATCACGTCGTCAGCACATCAGCTTCACAGGTACCCCTTCGCCAGCACATCGGCTTCACAGGTACCACGTCGTCAGCACATCAGCTTCACATGTACCACGTCGCTAGCACATAACCACAGCTAACCATAAATGGCACTAATATATGTTTCTCATGTTCTTGATGTTAATTAGTTACAACAAATGCCTGTATGTATACCTACTTAACAACGCACAATATAAATGTTATTTCTTGTCAAATCAAATGTATTTGATACACATTTGTATAAAATTACATCATCACCATCACTACGATCATCGTCATCTTCACTATTTTATAATTGTTACCGGCTGCAAAGCTCTTTTTCTTTGTCATAATAATTGATTCCTGTCTCAACACTATCGATATCATCGTTACTAAATGTTGTATTCTTATCATCATGCACATCGTCAACTTTGTCAATATCGCACACAAGTTAGTATTGGCTATTGGTTACTGTACTGACGTCACAGTACTCGGGGCAGACCAATAGGTGCTCAGTCTCCCCCACCCCCACCCCCAATAGATTTCGAAGAGTTATGCTATGTTATGCGATTGACGTCATGGCACGTTGGGCATTCCCATGCTCTGTCCTCCACTGCAACAGCCATCCCAAAGTCCATTTGCTCACCGTACCCATGAGAAGTTGATTAGTATTCTTCTCTCTCTACCACGAAGACGACACTGTCTGGCATGTCCAAAGATTTCGAATTTCGAAGAGTGTGGATAATGATGTGACTCGCTTATTAAGCACACTCTCTGTCCCTCAAGAATCCAGATCTACTTGTACAACGTATAATTTCAAACTCCCTAACCCCCTTATTGATTCAACTGCTATTTTAGTGTCCCTATCCAACAGTAGGTCGCCAAGAGACCGAATAACATCATCGTTATTCATCCTAAACTCCCCAACAATCGATGCTTTCGATGTAAGCATGTCCAGTCCCTCGTTGCCACGAACACCCTCATGACCAGGACAGTAGATCCACGTGAGTCTCTGGAGGTTGGAATCCACTATAGACGACATCCCTGCTATAAGTGGTTGTAACCAATGACTGTATTGTTCATCGTCAACACAACTCACAAGTCTTCTCCTTGATTGGTGTCTCTATCCATCCTCTTTACCGTTATCGATTAGATTATAATAATACCATCTACTTAACTCATTCGCCCCTCTTCGCCAATACATTGGCTGGCTGTATTTTTTAAAGGACGAAAGGCCAACAAACTGGCTACCTCGGTGTATATATATATATATATATATATATATATATATATATATATATTTAGGGTTGTAAATCATGGACCATTGCACAAACAACAAGATTGAAAATCCAGTCCTTTCGAACGAAATGCTACAGAAAGATCCTACAAATACCATGGACAGAAAAAGGAAGAACACTGATGTCCTGAAAGAACTAAATGTTAAAGAGAATTGGCTGCTAAACAATATACAATACAGAAAAATTCGATACTTTGGTCACATCAAGCGTCACGATGGCCTGAAAAGAACAATACTAGAGGGCAGGGTCCCAGGACGCAGAGGCAGACCAAGAAGAAGATGGCTAAAATATATCAAAGAAACCATGAATATGACCATCGACGAAGTGGGTGAACTGGTTAGAGACAGATGAATTTCAGATGAGCTACAAAGAAAGCAACATCCTATAGAGGACAAGCACCTTGATGATATGATATATATATATATATATATATAGTCCGGAGATAAAATAAAAACAAGTATTAAAGCAACGTTAATATTGTGCAATTGTGTATGCAACGTTGAAATTTCACATTTGTATCTTCTTCACCTTTCAACTCCCAATGGAGCATAGGTCTTCAACAAACTTCTTCCAGCTCTTCCTCTCTCCTGCCATCCCTTCCAATTCTTTCCATGTTTTACATATCCTTTTCATATCAGTCTCCAGCTTTCTTCTCCAGGCTCATCTAAATTCGGAGATTCCCAGAATGTCTATCCTGTAGTTCTTCATCTATGTTTGCGAGCTGTGCTGTTTTGTCCTGCTCAAACAACGTTCTCACGTTCCAGCAACCAATTCTGGCAGTTTTCAGACAGGAAAGGTTAGTTACACTTGCGTAAACATACATTGAATGTGTACGCAGACATTGAATTGTGTACACTTGTTTATGCTACATTGAAAATGCATACTTTTGTAAAGCTAACGGGTTGATATTGCCACTGTACTAGCTTATGCCACATTTTAAAATGCACAATTGTGAAAGGCACCATTAAAATTACACACTTGTGTTACAACATTAAAACTGCACTAATTGACATGATTACACGCAGCAATGACAATACTTAACAATTAAGTAATAATATTTGGCCCAGTACACTTGTCACGTGATTGATTTATGCAGAATATTGCCATTAACCTGTTTATACGTAGAACAATAGAAAACCTTATTGAGCGCTGAGACATCTTATACGTTGTTTAATCTGATTTGATACGTTGTTTACAATATTTAATGTTATTGTGCATTTACCTTAATGATTCATGCGCTTATAGCACTGTTAATATAACATTTCATCTTCACCTTTCAACTCCCAGCGGAGCACAGGTCTTCAACAAACTTCTTCCAACTCTTCCTCTCTCTCCTGCCATCCTTCCAATTCTTTCCATGTTTTACCTATCCTTTTAATATCACCTCCAGCTCTCTTCTCCAGGTATGTCTAGGCCTTCCCCTACTCCTATTTTCCTGCGGGTTCCAAAACAGTGCCTGTCTTGCAATGCTTCGGGTCGGTCTTCTCAATGTATGTCCTATCCATCGCCAGTGTCTCTTCCTGAGCTCTTACTTCATTGGTATCTGCTTAGTTCTTTCCCTTAGTTCCTCGTTTGTAATCTTCTCATACCATCTCAGTCCCTCTATTCGGGATCGCGAGAGAGAGAGAGAGAGAGAAAGAGAGAGTCTCTCTATTCTACGTAAGCATCCATTTGTGAAAGTCTGTAGTATTCTGGTGGTTTCTTTTGTTGTCTTCCATGTTTCCGAGCAATAGAACAGCACCGACTGTACCTTTGATTGAAATATTCTCAGCTTTGTGTTTGTTTTGATCTCATTTGACTTCCATATTTATCACATTTATTATGTTGCTATTTTCCTCAAAAGCTTATGGATTTTTTGTCCGTGTGTATCTTTATCCCTTTTTTGTGTGTTCCTTTGTTTGATAGTTCCTGCACAATTCTGTTTCTTTCTTCAAATAATAAATTTAATATAGCTGTACACTTCGTAACTTTTTCTTTATTTTTTCGATCCAGAAGCCTGCTTCGCTTCGGCTGTCCATGGACATCGTAACCCTTCGGTTCGGTGTCACAAACACCGTAAATCTGGATAACCTTGGTTTTTCTGCCACCCGGGGAATTGAACTGCACTCACGGGGGCTTGTAACTTTATTATCAATCGTGTTTAACTTTTTTTTTATTTTACCTTTCAGTTGTTATTGTTAAGTCATCTAATGTTTCGTAAAGATTCGTTTCATTGTTAAGTCAGATTGTGATGAAATGCATCAATATTTCGATTGATGCTCTAATCCACCATATCGTTCCTAGTTATCACTTTGTACTTCTCGTTCAGATACTTCTACACTGTAAATGGCTTTCTGTTCTCCTAGTCTATATCTTCTGCTGTAAATGGCTTTCCTCGTTCTCCTAGTCTATATCTTCTACTGCTGTAAATGGCTTTCCTCGTTCTCCTAGTCTATATCTTCTTCTGCTGTAAATGGCTTTCCTCGTTCTCCTAGTCTATATCTTCTACTGCTGTAAATGGCTTTCCTCGTTCTCCTAGTCTATATCTTCTACTGCTGTAAATGGCTTTCCTCGTTCTCCTAGTCTATATCTTCTACTGCTGTAAATGGCTTTCCTCGTTCTCCTAGTCTATATCTTCTACTGTTGTAAATGGCTTTCCTCGTTCTCCTAGTCTATACTTCTACTACTGTAAATGGCTTTCCTCGTTCTCCTAGTCTATATCTTCTTCTGCTGTAAATGGCTTTCCTCGTTCTCCTAGTCTATATCTTCTACTGCTGTAAATGGCTTTCCTCGTTCTCCTAGTCTATATCTTCTTCTGCTGTAAATGGCTTTCCTCGTTCTCCTAGTCTATATCTTCTACTGCTGTAAATGGCTTTCCTCGTTCTCCTAGTCTATATCTTCTACTGCTGTAAATGGCTTTCCTCGTTCTCCTAGTCTATATCTTCTACTGCTGTAAATGGCTTTCCTCGTTCTCCTAGTCTATATCTTCTACTGTTGTAAATGGCTTTCCTCGTTCTCCTAGTCTATATCTTCTACTGTTGTAAATGGCTTTCCTCGTTCTCCTAGTCTATATCTTCTTCTGCTGTAAATGGCTTTCCTCGTTCTCCTAGTCTATATCTTCTTCTGCTGTAAATGGCTTTCCTCGTTCTCCTAGTCTATATCTTCTTCTGCTGTAAATGGCTTTCCTCGTTCTCCTAGTCTATATCTTCTACTGCTGTAAATGGCTTTCCTCGTTCTCCTAGTCTATATCTTCTACTGCTGTAAATGGCTTTCCTCGTTCTCCTAGTCTATATCTACTACTGCTGTAAATGGCTTTTCTCGTTCTCCTAGTCTATATCTTCTACTGTTGTAAATGGCTTTCCTCGTTCTCCTAGTCTATATCTTCTACTGTTGTAAATGGTTTTCCTCGTTCTCCTAGTCTATATCTTCTACTGTTGTAAATGGCTTTTCTCGTTCTCCTAGTCTATATCTTCTACTGCTGTAAATGGCTTTTCTCGTTCTCCTAGTCTATATCTTCTGCTGTAAATGGCTTTCCTCGTTCTCCTAGTCTATATCTACTATTATTGCAAATAACTTTCCGTGTTTGTAGCTCATATCTTCTACTATTGTAGATGATTTCCTTAGATTGTTAGCAATGAGCCCTAAATATTCAAAACTGTCATCTCTTTTCAATTGCTGTCCATTGATGAATATTATCAGTTATTATATCTATTTTCTCAGTTGTTATATCTATTTTCTCAGTTGTTATATCTATTTTCTCAGTCATCTCTTTTAATTGCTGTCCATTGATGATTATTATCAGTTGTTATATCTATTTTCTCAGTTGTTATATCTATTTTCTCAGTTATTATATCTATTTTCTCAGTTGTTATATCTATTTTCTCAGTTGACAAGATATTTTATTTTGTTCTATTGAGATTCAAGTTTTGTTCTTCGCTGTTTCTAGGAACTGACATTAATAATTTCTCAATACCATTTTGCGATATGAACAAATGTGCTGTTACTATGGTTCTGGGAAAAGTATATTTTATACAGTTTTTTTTTTTTTTTTCGTCCGCTTTCAGCTCAGACGAAGTTTCATCTCTGAAACTGATTTTTGCGTGAAAATCCGTTTTCCAATTTCTTACAATGGCAGCAGCGTGCACATTGTCAATTACTTTACACTGGCAGCCGTGTGCTCAATGTACTCGTAATTAGTATTCCCTCGCCATACAGGCAGATTTTCTCCGACTTCAGAGGTACTCACGTTATCGTCCTGAGTAAGACCAGGGACTCGAACAAATGCCGGACAGTAGGTTCGAACCGAGCTATGAGGCGTCTCACAGCTAGCAGGTCGAGCTACTATCAACTACTCTAGGCAGTCAACCTTATACAGTTTGTAATATCGTTTGTTACATGCCGTGTATACTTAGTATTAAAGTATATGATGTTTGTTTTTGTTAATGATATACTCTTGTTGTTGAACTATGTTAATTTTGCCAATATTGATGTTGTTCATATGTTTACGTATTAAAAGCGAAAGCACCACTCACAAATAAATCCCTGGAGCAATTTGAAAACAAACTTTGTTGTTTTTATTTATAAACTGGGGGAGAGTAATGGTTTGTTATCGTTAATCAGTCAGTCAGACGGTTGATAAGTCAGTCAGTTAGATGGTCAATAAGTCAATCTGCTTAGACCTACTAATAAATAGTGTTGATAAATCAGTCAGGCGGTCAATAAGTCAGTCAATCAATATGTCAGTCAGTCAGATGGCTGATAAATCAGTCAAATCAGACGGTGAATAAGTTAGATGATCGATAAATCAGTCAGGCGTACAATAAGCTAGTCAGTGAAACGGTCGATTAGTCAGTCAGAGGGTCGATAAGTCAGTCAGTCAAACGGTTGATTAGTCAGTCAGAGGGTCGATAAGTCAGTTAGTCAAACGGTCGATTAGTCAGTCAGAGGGTCGATAAGTCAGTCAAACGGCCGAACTACTCCAAATACAAGAACTACTAATCTACTTTCAGAACTCTAATCTATACTTACTAAGAACTACTAATCTATACTTTACTTACAAGACCTACTAATCTAAACTTTACAAGTAAAAACGAATTTCTTGTAACGTAATAACAGAAACTATAAACTGCTTTGTAAACGGCAAACAAAGTATGTGTGCTCTTTATATTTTCAACTTTCTTATCAATCTTGTCTAAACGTTATCAATCTTGTTCTCCAACGGCAATCTTGTCTAAACGTTACCAATCTTGTCTAAACGTTACCAATCTATGCTGAAAGTTATAATCTTGTCTCAAACGTTATCAATCTTGCTCAAACGTTAACGCAATCTTGTCTCAAACTTTACAATCTTGTCTAAACGTTATCAATCTTGTCTAAACGTTATCAATCTTGTCTAAACGTTACCAATCTTGTCTAAACGTTATCAATCTTGTCTAAACGTTATCAATCTTGTCTAAACGTTATCAATCTTGTCTAAACGTTATCAATCTTGTCTTAAACGTTATCAATCTTGTCTAAACGTTATTAATATTGTCTAAACGTTATCAATCTTGTCTAACGTTATTAATCTTGTCTAAACGTTATTAATCTTGTCTAAACGTTATTAATCTTGTCTAAATAAGGGGAAGACTGCAGTAAAACTTGGTAAATAGCGAAACACGTACAAACAAAGTACTATAGTTTTACAAAATACAGAAACAGTGAACATAAACAGCAACGTTTCGACCAACAAGGCCTTTATCAAGCAAACGAACAAACAGGAGTGACAAATTAAAATGAAACACAAATGGACGACCAAATACCAACGTATCTAAGGAAAATCTGGAATAAAAACGAATAACGAAATGAATGTAACACAAAAAACACATAAAAACTAGAAATAGAACGGAAAAGAAACAATGAAACATCTAGTAAATATATAACTTGAATACATGCAACATATACCCATATAGATTACAAAGCATGGGAAGAGAAAGTACTAAGAAGCATAAGAATGTAATACATGCAACATATACCCATATAGATTACAAAGCATGGGAAGAGAAAGTACTAAGAAGCATAAGAATGTAATACGTTGAGCCCGCGTGGTCGCAAGGTACCATACAAAGAAATCAACCGATTCTCCAGAGCAAATCGACTACGATCATCAGAGGAAAGTGATCGGATGGCTGTGACCTGGACATCGCAAGCTCCTGAATGGCCAGTATCATTGAAATGGTAGCTACAGGGTTACAGAGCATTGGCGTATATCGCGCAAGTGTTGGGCGAATCGGTCACTGAGTCTCCTGCCGGTTTCCCAATATAGGCCTTGTTGCACCGCTTGCAGATAATGGCATAGATAATATTACGGGACTCGCACGTAAACTGTCTTCAACAACGAACGTGGCTTTTGGAAAAGACACCGTGCGGGTCTGTATTACATAAGCACAAGTGTTGCAGCGCCGACGGTCACACTGGATGGTGCAAAAATGACTCTGGATATTAGGCTTGAGGCGACTGTGAACCAACATATCCTTAAGGCTTCTGTCCGTCTGTACGCCACCAAAGGATAGTGTTGGAAGATTGAACGTGTCTCAGGATCAGACTGAAGAATGGAGAGATGACGGAATAAGACTTTCTTCACAAGGGAACTATGAGGGTGGAAAGTTAAGACAAGTTTCACCCTGTCAGAATTGGAAGTTCTATGCTGGTTAGAGAGAGCCTCCTGGCGAGAAATTTGCTGAACGCGCCGCATAGCAGAAGCAAGCACCTTATCCAGGTATAAGCGCTTACGAAAGAAATCTTGTCTAAACGTTATTAATCGTGTCTAAACGTTATCAAGTTGAGAAAGTTTACAAGAACTGATTTACTACGTTATGGAATTTACCATTTAATGGAACTAAAAATAAGACAACTTCTGAGAAAAATATTAAGAGAGTACATGGAAGGATAAGGTTAGCAATATCAGAGTTAAAGAAGGAATTGATCTCGAAGACACAAGTAAAGAGATACAAGGTAGGCGATGAATTGGGATGTACTCAGAAGAAGAAAGGAACGGCAAAATACTTGCAGTGGACACCAGGGATGAGGAAAGAATGATGATTATGAAAGATACGAAAGAGGCCACATAAACCGATTACCTACAGGCAGTGCGACAGGCAGTGCGACACAAAGAGTAATGCTACTCCAATACAGTAGATGCAAGGCAAAAGGCCGACCAAGCAAAAGGTGGACCTCAGAGATAACATAGTTCATAAGTACGGTTCCAACTTAACTGCAACGAGTCACCCCATAATTGCTCCATTCCTGTGCCAACGAAAATCACACGAAATGCTAACAACTGCCTCCTGTGTGAACTAATTCCAGAATAAAACAGCCGTAGCGCCATAAAAAGCAACCTGCACCGCATAAATACATGTGGCCGTCGCTAAAGTGTCAGCAGAAAACTGTTCATCACTTGAATTGCAATTAATGTCGAAGGGAACATCAATCACGACAAAATCCAGCTTTTTGCACACGCAATTTCACTGCATACGACAGATTGAGTCGGTTCGTCATAACCGCCATCCGCCATTTTCTGAATACCCACAATAAACGCACGGTTAACACACCCAAAAGCATTCCTGTATTATTCATAGCTCACAGCGTTGCTCAAACACTCAGTAGCTCGGCAAACGAAACCGGAAAATACCCGACCAAACATTGCGGAAATGCGCTAGCAAAGTCGTGTCCAGAATGTCCTGATTCTGAATGGCCCTCTCGCATTCCGCAAATTGCTGGCCAGATTTTTCCTCAGAAAGACACTGTTTATGAAGCGCACACAAAAAACCGTTCTAGAAATTTCTCCTTACCCTGACGCTGTGAGACAAATCAGGACCAGAGAAGAAAAAAAAAGAAATACAAGGCGCATGGATAGGCTTTTCCAGGTGTCTCATTTTTCGACTTGACGCTGAAAGACCAAAAAAAAAAGGATTAAAGAATAGTTAGATAAAAGAAACAGATAATAATTGCCTTTTCTTATGGACAAAACAGCAGTGAACTGCAAAGAGAACAGATACTGCATAGTTTAGCAGCACGACATGAAATCAAGTCAACAAACAGTATGATTAACATCACTAAGTGCATTATTCTTGCATACGAGAAGAAAGGGCTAAGTTGTTTGAAAAAAACTTGAATTGAAATTGATTATATTTTCCCTATTTTGTAAACTAATGTATCCGATCAGATTATGTGTCCTAAATATTGAATAAACACGAAATGTCTCATTGAATTATGTTTCTTTTCACAGCAAATTCGTGTAACTCTCTTGTTTATTAAAAAAATGGGGCTTTGGTGAGTTAAAATCTATCAATCTTGTTTTAGAGCTCATTGATTTCATCAGGGAACCACGCACAAAATTATCCTTTCTGTTTGTAATGGCTTCAAATCCGAGTAAATTCCTAAATGGAGCTATCAATACTCTATAGCTTGTCAATGAACAAGGCCAGACTAATGTGCAATTTATGGCCAAAAACTATCAGTTCGCAAGTGGCCTAAATGGATCTTTGTCGGCGCCATACAAAATATATGCAGTTTAAAAATGGGAGCCCATCTATGCTGTAAATGTAAACAGAACTTTGCTAATTCGGATACCAATTGTTTCAATTTGTTATCTTCCATGCTTCAACTGTCATATGACAGGGGCAAAGTTAGTGTATAGACCTTTCATCTTAGCCATCACCAGCACTGGGATTAAATGGATTTTTAAAATGTTAACGAATTGCTGAACAGTTTTACTCGTCTTTATTTTCTCTAATACTGTTTTGCATTGCACAGTGTCAGGATAAGAAGAGATTTCTAGAACGAGCTTTTGTACGCGCTTCATAAATAATGTTTTGCACTGCCTCTGTTAATATGTGGTACAACTTTTGAGTGGACGACCTGTTTCTTTGTATCCACTATTTCGGAGAAGCATTGCTTTTTAAAAGCGCACTGTCTGTTGGTAATCTGCGTATGTGTCCTGGCCATTTAATTTGTTGTTTCTATGAAATTCAGTACTGATGTTGTACCCATTTTTTCTGCTTTCTTCCTTTTAAAACCGGTCTCTTCTTGATATTCCCATCATTCTGTGTAGACACTTCATCTCTGTCGTGACTAGTTCATGTAAGGCTTTCATTTCAAAAAACAAAGGCTGTTTTCGTGTTTTAAAAAATACCTTACTTAGTGTGTTGATATTTCGCCGTTACATGTAACATGGAATCCAAGTCACCACTTAAATCCCTTGTTCGGGCCGTTTCCGTAATGACGGATATCAGATCTGTCTATTGCACTATCGCTGGTCATTGTAACCATTTCAGCAGGTCTGTCTGTTCGTTTATTTCCCTTAAACCGGTATGTCCACCCGATTGGTTACCGGGGCCCAAATTGGGGTATAAAGAATAGAACCACTGTTACCTGCCACGCATGTCGTAAGAGGCGACTAAGGATTTGGTGTGGGGTTAGGTACCCATACCGTAAAAACACTAGATGGCTACAAAACGGAGAGCGAACCGAGTAAACGCTGGCTGAAACCGGACACATCGCCGAAGGATAAGCACCAGAGCTTTAAATGGTACTGAAGATGTGACGTTCATAGTTCATAGTTCATAAGTACGGTTCCAACTTCACTGCAACGGGTCACCCCATAATTGCTCCGTTCCTGTGCCAATGAATATCACACGAAATGCTAACACCTGTGAAAAGTTTCCTGTGTGAACTAATTCCAGAATGAAACAGCCGCGTACCGCCACAAAAAAAGCAACCTGCACCTCATAATATGCATATGGCCGTCGCGAATGTAGCAACACAAAACTGTTCATCACTTGAATAGCAGTTCTTGTCGAAGGGGACATCATCACGGCAAAATCCAGCTTTCTGCATTCGCAATATAACTGCATACGGCAAATTGAGCTTGTTCGTCATAACCGCTGTCCGCCATTTTCTGAATACACAACAAACGCACGGTTGACACAGCAAAAGCATTCCATGTAACAGTCACAGCTCACAGCGTTGCTCAAGCACTTTTTTTTTTCCGTCCGCTTTCAACTCAGACGAAGTTCCATCTCTGAAACTGATTTTTGCGTGAAAATCCGTTTTTCAATTTCTTACAATGGCAGCAGCGTGCACACTGTAAATTACTTTACACTGGCAGCCGTGTGCTCAATGTACTCGTAATTAGTATTCCTCGCCATACAGGCAGATTTTCTCCGACTTCAGAGGTACTCACGTTATCGTCCTGAGTAAGACCAGGGGACTCGAACAAATGCCGGACAGTAGGTTCGAACCCGAGCTATGAGGCGTCTCACAGCTATATGCAGGCCGAGCTACTATAAACTACTCTAGGCAGTCCCCAGCTCAAGCACTAAGATGTGACGTAAACACACCAATGCTAAGGTTGCATGAATCAGATTTTCACATGAATAGAATTTATGGGGAAATCTGGTCATCATCTGGGCAGGTGATCGAGAGAGAGAACCGGCATGTCCATATTCGAAAATAAAGGTGACTGCATTTCCAAATTCAACACTAAACTCTAGCTACTGTCTAGGCATACATCTGCAAAGACCTTCCTTAGCGTGTTCACTGAGAATGGAGACAAGGGTGGTGCTCTGCACCTTTTTTCGATCCAGGAGCACTTGAGCTTTCGGCTCTTCGGTTCGGTGCCACGAACACCGTAAATCTGGAGAACCTGTAGTTTTTCTGCCAGTCCGCGGAATTGAACCACACTCACAGCGGGCTTGTTGCCCGTCGTCCAACGCGCTACGAACACGCTGGACAAGGGTGGTGCTCTGCGTCTATAGCCAGGTCAATGTCTTGGTTATGGCCTCTGCTTAAAGTGGCTTTAATCCATAACATAACAAACAAATAGAAACCGTGTAATACAGGGTGTTCAAGATAATTGCAGCCCCATTGACAAATCGAAATTTGCCAGATAATCTATCACGTTGTGTTTATTTACTATTTAAACCGGTTCTGACTAGCTGTCCTACGTCACATTTGTTCATCGCCCCTTCCCGCACTACAATTACACACCATCACACAACCTTGACCTATACTACGTCATAACTGAACCTCATTTCCATACATATATGCCAGATTATCTCCATTCATAGGCTGCTTTTAAGTTGAACACCTTGTATATTACTTTTAACTCCCCTTGAAGCATAGGGCATTACACAATTTCCGAAACCAGATCTGTCCTGAGTAAGCCAGCTTAGTTCATTCCAGGTCATTCCCACCTCTTCTTTTTCTCTGTCTACAGTTCATCTCCACTTCTCTAAGCTCCCCTACCTCTCTTGCCTACCGGATTCTATTTCAAAGCTACATGTGGGTGTCTGGTTTTCTGCCTTCCTGATGTATGTCCCAACCACTTCCAAATCTGTCTTTTTGTACTTCCTCATTGATAGTTGATAAACCTTGTTCTATATTCTAGAATTTGATATTTCTGATCCCCTCAGAATTCGTAGAATTCTTCTGAAACTATCTTCCCTAAAAGCTTCAAATAAACTCACTCATGCTAATAAAGTAAACAATATATTACTCAAGCAGTATTCATGACTTTATATCAAGAAAATAATTAAAATATCGGAAATGTGTCCAGTGTATCCCAACATTCTTGATCATTTAAAAAGACAAATAATGATTGACATTAGAAATGTATTATATCATTTGTTTCTTAACTTACAAGGGGTGTCTATAAGGTAGATGTTAGATGCTTGTCTCTTGTACCAAAGGTACCAGGTTTGCTCCCTCGTGGAGCTATCTGAATATTTTCCCAGAGATCCCTGGTCTCAGCGAGATCAAGTTCCTAGTCCTATCGGAGACAGACGATTAAATGTAGGTCCTGTTTTCAATTTTAGCACGTAAAAGAACCCTTGGCAGTTCAAAATCAAGAAGGCTGGAAAGTCGCTGCCCGGGAAACAAGTAATTAGAAAAGATTAAAAATAAAATTCCTACAAAAATATCTTCAAAATCACAACAGAATTCGTGCACTGCAGCTGAGATCTTCCTGTGTAAGAGAGAGATCAGTGCACACATGGTTACTCACCGAAGTGCAATGATGATGGTCCTACTCCTATCAACCAATTAATAAATCAATTCTCAACTGGCTACTTAAAACAAATCTTAATATATATAAAAGCAGTGTCCTGGGAGTGTTATTATACATTATTGTGTGCTGGAATATGGTCCACAATATCATAAATAAATTGAAGACATTCCTAAAATTGAACGAGTTTCACAGAATAAAGCGGTATGGATAATTTTCTTGCAGGTCGAATGTAACGTATAACTTATTCTCTGCTGTGTTAATCTGTTCAATCGCTAAGCAACGTCTGAAGAAAAAAAAGTATGCACAAAAACTGACAAAATAACAATCTTCAAATTAATTATTTAACAAATTTAGTAGCAAGGGCCCATGGGAGAGAGGCTAGAAACAAAACAACGAAATATAAAAATATCAATATAATTTTGGAAACAAAATCATCATCATCATCAGGTGCCGTCTCCACATCGAAGGTTGGCTGCAATGAATCTCCAGCATCCTCTGTCTTTCGCCTTGGTGTTGCACACTGCCAGACTGTAACCTGTCCATTTCTTAAAGTTTCCTCCCACTTATCTCTCGGTCTTCCTCTTGCTCTTCCTCCCTCAACTTTCCCTCTAGTAAATGTTTTATCATGGTGTCATGTCTTTTATGTGCCCAAAATACTTTACTTGTCTGAATTTTATTTCTCTTAATAATTGTTTCTTCATGCCTAGTTTTCCTAAAACTTGTTTATTTGTCTGTTTTTCTGTCCATGAAACTCTGCCTATTCTTCTATATATCCACATCTCAAATGCATAAATTCTGTCTTCTAACTGCTTGTTCACTGTCCATGTTTCCAAGCCATACATTAATATAGGATATATATAGCATTTGATCATTCTCATTTATCAAAATAATCAGTAAAATCAGGAAACAAAATATATCAGTAAAATTAACCAAAAGCATGACAATTTCAACAAAATAATTCAAGTCAACAAAAATTAACAAGTGTATCATGTGATAGTTTATTTCTCAAAATACAAAAATAACCTTATCTTGTTTTATCTGAGAGGCTGTAGTAAAACTTACACTAAATAAACAAATATGCAATTAGGTATAACAACAGTATTACTAAAGTAAAGACACAGTGACATTCAACAATATATAAATAAATCATCACATCAGTCATAAAACGTTCATACAGGTAAAACAGAACAAATAAAATGGTTTAAAATATCTTATATAAATGGCATCAAACTGTGTAATTCAAACATTTATCGTCTCTTAACAACACCAAAAACATCATGCCGTTACCATGTATCAAAATTCATCTTGACACAAGAAAAGAAATCTTTGAGAATATACACAAAAGTTGAAAATTAATCTGATTTTTAATGAACTAGCAGATTGTTCTGTTAGTTTAATAGCTGCCACTGCTTCTACTCAGTGGTTAGTACACTTAATTCGATGTGGTATATTAGTGAATAGGGTGTTAGGTTTGTACTTTTCTTTAACAGACAGCACACAATTGGTGATGTGGTCAATATCATCCTGGTTGCATTTACTTCTTAGTTGATTCTAAATAAAATATTTAGGCACATGAGGTAACTTGTCAAATAACTTGCACTGCCCGAATGGTTTGTCAGGTGGCGTTTTGTATTCTAAGAGTTCAGTTGAAAGTATGTCTCAGCTTTCTTCCTTGTCTTTTTTTTTTCTTTAATCCTGTTTTGCCTCACAGTGTCAGTATAAGAAGATATTTCTAGAACTGTCTGCTAAGTGCATTTTGCATATCTTGCCTTTCAATGCCTCAGCATTGAAAGATTTGAATTTCTTATAAACAAAACAAAACTATAGAAAATAAAAAACAGAACGTATGTGGTTTGATTCTCAGATTGTGTAGCAAGGGAAGTTATTTTGATTAATTAATTATCATAAAATTTTGATGAAGCACAATTTCAGTTTGATTAATTCTGACATAGATCCAAGTGTACAGAGGACGCAGTTCTTTGTCCAGCAGTTTATATTTTAAACTGTTGAGGCCATCTTTGTGAATACGACGCCTACTTGTTGCAAATAACCTTGTTCTGTAATGTAATAATGGTACACTTTAAAGATATGAATAAATTGAGATAACATACGTTAATATTGGGAAGTGTAATAATATGTACTAGAGGTAGTGATTATTAAGTATGATAGAGATGAAAACACAGATCTGTGGATAAGAACAGGCCAAGAATCCTTGATGACCAAGGTTAAGAGGAGACAATGGCGACGGATCAGCAAATTCTACAGAAGACATGGCTGAGTTTCACTAGACAAGAACTTGAGTGGAACCTGCAAGGAAAACAGAAAAGGGGATGTCCTAAACAGACCTGGAGACTGAGTTTTCTTGAGGAACTGAAGGGTGCTGGACTATCCTCCTTTGAAGCCATAAAGAAAGCAGCAAGAGACCAGGAAAAGTAGCAAACAATTGTTGAGGCTTGATGCTTCATGAGGAGCAGAGAGGAATAAGTCAAGTAGTGATTATAAAATAAGTATTGATACAGTATTTACTACAGTACTTATTGTAGTAGTCTTGTATAAGTTTGTTGATATCTCAATTGATTTTATCTTTAAATGGGTAGCTGGGGCTAAAAGTATGGTAGTGGGGCAAGTGTAAGCCTCTACCTAAGGATATATAAGGTGCCTTTTTATCTCTGCTAGCCTATGAAATACCCTTCAGCAGGGTTCAGTACCAATTTACCATTCCGCCAAACAGAGTAACAGGAAGCCATGGAAGCAAATGGTGGATTGAGTCTGATTGAGCAGAGGACAGAGTATCAGTGGCTATGGTCTCAGACGAACGACAATAGGGAGGCGATCACTGTCAAAGAAATAATGGCTCTGGCCATGGACATTTATGATCTCTCCCAGGACTAACTTCCAAGATGGTGTCTAGAAAACCGTAACATTATAGAATAAAACAGAACAGAAACCAGATTTGTTGGTTATTGGTTATTGGCTACCGAACCCAATGTTATCACACTCTGGACAGACCCATAGGTGCTTAGTCTCCTCAATAGTTGTGGAGGAAGATGCATACTTATGGTCCCTGTGAATCCTGTATGCATAGTTACTTGCTTGAACTACTGGAGGTCCACACAACAGTGCATGCACTCCGTAGCATCAACTGGAGCTCATTGGAGATATTACAAATTAATATAATAACGAATGGTGTAAAAAGTAAATAAAAATTATGAAGCGAATAGAAAGGATCAAAAATAGAATTAACATCCAAGCAAATAACAAACACACAGAAACTTTAAATCATAAAGTTTTGCATGCACTCAGCATTGTTGCGTGGAACGGAAATGTGGACAAAAGATAAGCATCTGGAAAACAAAATTAAGGTTTTCAAAATATTGATATACAGAAGAATCCAGAAAATATCAGGAAATAAGGAAACACTAATAAAGAAGTACTGCGGCAGCTAGAAGTGAAAAGATAACTACTCCGAGAAATAAAAGTTAGACAAATGCAGTATTTTGGTCCCATTAAAAGACGTGACACATTGCTGAAGACCATTTTGGAGAATATATTAGAGAGCAAGAAAAAAAAAAAAAATTTAACTGGAAAGGGATTATCAAGAGATGATCATGCAGCAGCTTGTCAGAGTGTACCATCGGGGCATGGAACAGAATTTGTTGGAAATCAACTGGAGACATCATTTAATATAGAGACAGCACATGCTGATAGTGATAATCAGTAATGGTAGTTTCTATATTGCTGGTGGTAGATGGTACTGTATTCTAATGTTGATAATGTTTTGGTGGTTGTTACATTAAAATATAATCAGATGCAGACCTGTCTTCTTTATTTTCTTTTGCATGTCTCATCATTGTGTACCTGGCTACTTCTGGGGCATAGCGGCCAATCGGCATGGAATGGCTGCGTAATCTATACATAAAATAAAAATGGCAAAAATATAACATTTAAATAAATATAGAATGTTCAATATGGAATAAAACGTTCTTTGATTTATCTCGATTTATTTTATAGTATTAACACTAAACAAATGCATATCATTTGTCAACATTTGTATACTTACGAGCTAATTTTTATATAGAGTTGAATATTTGCAAGTAAAATTGACATACACATATTCAAAACTAAGTCTGTGCCAATGAAAATACAGAAGTGTAAAACTGTTTTTAGTAATTTTTTTGTAAATAATTACCTAGCAAGGAGATAAACTCACTATATTTTTAGATGGAAGTAAATTCTATCAAATTTGCTTTACAGACAGTCCTATAAGCATGACCTCTTCATGTAATTAGGTTCAACTAAAGCATCTCCGATTTACAGTTAATATGTTTCATTTTTTCACAGGTAGAGCTATGTAATCAGAATAAAACGCCAGAGTGGTTACCGGGGCCCAAATTTGGGGTGTAAAGAATAGAACCACTGTTACCTGCCATGCATGTCGTAATAGGCGACTAAGGAGGTTTGGCTGAAATCGGATGCATGTGTCCTAAGCGTGGAGATGTTTATGCGTTTAGGGGCCTACCAAACCAATGTGCAACGTATACACGTTCTTGGCAAAGATCAAACATATCACAAAGAGTGATTACAATTGGTCGTAAAGAACGAACGTAAAGAAGAAGAAGATCACAATAAAAATTAAAAGTGTAGATCGCTTTGTAATTCTAATTATGATTATATGTAGATCAAGAATGTATGCAACATTTCTGAATTTATAGACCTGTATACGTTCCAAATCAATTAAATAACTTGTTCTATGGTGCATTTTTTCAGAGATTCCTGAGATTGTTGCATGAAATAAGGAGTTTATGTTTTGTTCAAAACTCTCGACAGACTGGATGCCATTTCTGTGTAGAGGGACTGAGACATATTGGGAAACACCTGGTGTATAATGAAGTCAAACATTCATCTTTAGAACCTTTAAGTTAGACCTAGGTCTTTAAATGCCTTTTGCCCAGCGTGTTCGTAGCGCGTTGGACTACAGGTGACTATCCCTCTGTGTGTGCGGGTTCAATTCCGCGCGATGGCAGAAAAAGCCACAGATTCCCCAGATTTACGGTGTTCGTGGCACCGAACCGAAGGGTTACGATGTCCATGGCACCAAGCCAAAGAGCTGAAAAGCTCAAGGGCTTCTGGATCGAAAAAAAACAAAAACATGCATTTTAATTAAATAACTTGTGACACAAATTGTTTCACGTCTTCCGGCTGACCTTACAAATCAACCCTAACCAGGCACATCATTGGACAATCATGTGATATTATAATGTATGACTTTCAGATACGAAATATGGGGATCGCGAGAGAGAGAGAGATATGAAATAGCATCTGCAATATAAGTCAGTATTATACTGGATAAGTAATTAGTTGTTGATCAAATTGCAATGCATTTCTGAAAGGATGAGGTGGGGCAACATGTGGCAATAGTGTTCCCAAAGAAATACTACTTTAAACATCAAGCTAGCACAAGGAATAGTTGCTTTACCATGGGAGACAAAATAAGAAAGAAAACACAACCTGCTCTAACGAAGATGTCTAAAGATGGTCAACAGATTAAGGATTGACTTCATTCTACAGGATCTTCCCACGTGACTCAGTTCCTGGCCTGCTTTCTTATTTCTTAACATGGAGAAGACTATAGACTTTGTCCTGTTGGCATACATGATTATTTAGAGTCACCAGTGACCTAAATACAGAAGAAGAAAAAAGAAGAGCATCCTGTGTTAAATTTTTTAAAGAAATTTTGACGAGAAAATGAATTACCTGTAAGACATGTCATCATCTTCTCCACCCCAACCAAAGTAGACATTTGAGAAGCCATTCACTTTTTCCATCATCTCTTTAGTCATCATAGATGCCCCTCCGAACAATTCATGGTACATAAGTCTGAAATACAAAGCAGCTTTGTCATCATAGATGTCCCTCGGAACAATTTGTGGTACATAAGTCTGAAATACAAAGCAGCTTTGTCATCATAGATGTCCCTTCGAAAAATTTGTGGTACATAAGTCTGAAATTCAAAGCAACTTAGTTATCATAGATGTCCCTTCAAAAAATTTGTGGTACATAAGTCTGAAATACCAAGCGGCTGTTTATGATTTTCTGATCAACATATATTCCATATATCATGTCGTTTATCTTAAATTTCTATGTTCTAAGTGTTCTTGTGTATCAAAAGGTTGCTGTATTCCATCTTTTCTCCTATTCCCTTGCAGCCGATAATAACATCTCCTTGCCGATAGTCAAATTGTTGCATATACTTGTTCCTGTCTAAAGTGTCTAAAGGCGAAGGATCATCTTCATTGCCTCGGGTTTCCCCATATGGCTCCATCCCTGTTGGCAGAGATGGCACGCTATCTACCAAAAGTGTTGCACAAACTCCGTAGCTCCAGCAACAATACTAGGTATCTCATGAAAAAATTGCACGTGACTAGGTCTGGATTCGAACCTACAATCTTCATAATGAGAGTCTTAACCACTTTGCCATTAAGACCGCCATATTCCTGTATTTGTGTGTGTCCTTCCTGATTTATCCAGATATCTGTACTACGTCTGACAGACTACATCTTCATTTGGTGGTCTCTGCGACTAAGTGGTTTAGCCATTTACCTTGCCTTATTCTTCTTCTTCAAACGCTCCACGTCAACCACTCTGTGTGATTTGTATGTGATCTGAGCCTAAGAGCAATTGTACGTTGTGCCAGTTATGCGCCGACAAGTAGGCCAACACATCCGATTTCTGCGCTGCTTTTTATTTACTAGAGTAGCATCGCTAGGACCTACATCAGTCGTATCTTACGACATGCATTGTAGGTTGCAGTGATACTATTCTTTGCTTCCTTGCGGCCCCAGCACCACACGAGCGACCTTGCATTATAAAGGTTGTGGATTTAAATCTGGACCGCGCCATTCTGTTCACATATGCATTTTTGGGGAGATCCCTAAAATTGTTGCAGGAGTTACCGAGTTCAAACTTTGTGCATTACTCTTGGCAGGTGGTGTATCATTTGTGTAGAACAGCAGGATGATATGAGTTGAAACAACTAAATGCCTAAGATTACTCGATGAAATATAGCTCCCAATGCATTTAATAAGTGCACACAAAAACTTCCTAATTTTCTCTATCCCATATAAAACACAGGGACTGCTGCCTGATAAGTCATGTCTTTTCATAAATAGATCGATGTCTAAAACAAATTTAAAGTGTCTGTTAACCAAACCAGCCATATTTACAAGCAGGGCTCCCTGCTAGTATGTGACTCTGAAATGTGAATGTAGTAGGCCTATAGAGATGAGAACCTCAACTTAAAGTGACAAACATTTTCAACTAACAAGTAGAAAAAAGTCAGTAGTTAAATCCCTTAACCTCAGTAATGTCTTGACAATTTCTTGTTCTCCTATTATCCAATGTGTTTATATTTAGTGCTTACTTGTGTTTGATTGCTGTTGTTTTTTGCTATTTTGAGGGTCTCTGTGGCTAAGTGGTCAAGCCATTTGTGTTGCATTTTGAAGGTCAGGGGTTTGAATCCAGACAACAATGCTCTGTTCAAAAGTTCATTATTCTAGTTATCGTTTACCAACCCGTTACCACCAACCCTTGAGTTAAACTATTTATAATAATTTATTCAACCTTACTTGTAATTATGGACATCTATAGAGGCACTTAAATGTATTGGCTCATCACTGCAGGAGTAATAGTTCCGGTCATCTAAGGGGAGAAGATCCACATCATGAAAAACAAAGCAGTCATAGTTACGTATCTTGAGGGACTCGACAAAACCAATGTTCATGAGGATTGCACGATTGAAGAGAGAATCAGCTTCCTGCAAATTTAAACCAAAAAGTGTTTATGATAGATATTGTAATAATGATCTAATGCTCTCAGCTGACTTTGCTTTTAAACTCAGCAGTTTTTATTCACAGTCCGCAGCATTAAATCGAACAGAAGAGGAAACTGAAGTGAAGAAAAAACCTCAAATACCTTTGTTCTCTACAGTATGAGGTTTTTAGAAGAAGAAAAATCATAACAACAGTAAATTTTCCTATCAACCAAATATTATATTATCTCAAATATCTAGGTTGTTCAGGAAAAACATATCTCTACAACACACTCATCAGCTTAATTACAAGATAAGTAATTTCAAAATGTCTCTGTGTTATGGACAGTTAGTGAAACTAAATTACAATATACTTGGACTGAAAAAAAAGCAAACAAAACAACTAATGATATAATATCAAAATAAAGAGACTTTGAAAACATTTAAATGAAAAGATAAAAAATAGCATAATGTAACCTGAAGTCAGATCTAAATGAATGCACAAAATTGGAAGTGATAATAAACTTTAAATGTGATTGTCCATGACCAGCTCTAGCAAAAGGTCAACCAGCTTGGTTGTGAAATTATAAATTTGTGTAAGAATTGGCTGATTTTTACATAAGTTTGATAGGAAATTTGGTTATTTCTTTCAATTTTACTCAAGTCTCTAAATGTCAATGATTATTTATTGATGAAAGGTGTTAAATATATTAATATCACTGAGCGCTAAATTTAATTTGTGATGTAACATAACATTGTTTTTCTTTTATTGTTGTGCTGTTTTTAAATGAATTCTTAGTCTATCAACACTAGAATGCAAGGGTCACATGAAATGAAAAGGATAATTTTTCAACCATTTTCCAGGACTAGTCAGTCTTCTGCTAGAGTTGACCATAGATTATCATAATGTAATCTGTAGTAGAAATAGAGAAAGAAACACTATTCATACAGTACTCACCAAAAGTTTTATTTTCCATTTTTGTTATAGCGCAGCATGAAGCAGATAAAGTAGATCACAAAAGGTCTATATATATTTTGTATAAACAACTACAGTTATTCATGAAAATGTAGTTGTCAGAGAAATTCAGGATTTTCTTCATTACTATTAGTAAATATGAATTTTATTGTTTCAGTTTGGAATATCTTCATTTGCATTCCGAACATGTTCATAGGTGCTAGATTTCCTTCACAATATCTCAAACAGCATCCAGCAACTAATCATACCAGTGTGAGCTTGCCTGATAAGTCTACTCATACACCTGTTGTGATGCTCTTTTCTGTTCACTCCAGTCTTCAATTTTAGCTCCTGCAATCAACTGTTGACTGGGTTTGATTTAGATAAAAGTCCTCTTTGTGACAACACTCTATGAAAAAGAACTTGCTCAGGTGTCAAAAAGGACAGAAATTCACCTGCAAGTGACTCCAACTCAATGTGAGAAGATGTTGGATGGTCTGACATCATCTTCTTCTTCACCGTTCGCCCCTAGGGAAGCATAGGTCCGCAACAAAGGCCTTTCAGGCCAGCCGATCTAAGGCCATCCTTTCCAGATCTCTCCACTCTCTCCCCATTTTCTTGCATTTCATCTCCAACTCCCATCTCCAGGTGTTCCTGGGTCTTCCCCTTCCTTTATTGCCCTGGGGGTTCCATTTAAGAGCCTGTCTTGTGATGCTGTTAGGTGGTTTCCTCAGTGTATGTCCTATCCATCACCACCTTCTGCTCCTTATCTCTTGTTCCACCTGTTGTTGTTCTGTTTTATCCCAGAGTTCCCTGTTTGTAGTCCTGTCATACCATCACAGATGGAGTATCATGCGCAGGCATCTATTGATGAGGTCTGACATCATGGTTTGACAAAAGATCAACTTCAGAACTGATTAAAGGCACCAAGGAGAGAGAGTTGTGGAGAGACATGATTACCTGTGCTGACAGGCATGGCATTTGATTGATAATCATGACAACTCTTCTTCTTCTTCAAGCACTTTATATCGGTCATTTGTTAAGCCACTCTTTGTGATATGTATGTGATCTAAGCATAAGAGCGATCGTATGTTGTGCTAGTTATGCGCCTACAAATAGGCCAGCGCATCCAATTTCTGCAGCGCCTTTTATTTACTAGGTACTTACCTAGGCCCCTACCTCAGTCACCTCTTACAACATGCCTTGTAGGTTGCAGTTTTACTATTCTTTGCTCCCCTTGAAAGTCCCGGCAACACATGGACGACAATAACTCTGATAAGAAAGACATCAAGACAGTATGAGATGGCACAATAAGAGCAACAATTCTTACTTGTTCAACAAGGATGATACCATATTCCAGATTCTGTCGCTGTAGAAATGGATGCATGTGATGTAAAAATATCTTTAAATGTACTTCTCTATCCCTGAATGGTACAATAACTGCCACTTTATGTTTTGATCTGGAGAGAAGAAATTAGTGTGATAGAACTCAAATAATTGTTAAAGAAACTGAGTTCTAGAGAAACATTTTATAAAAATATTAAAAGAGCTTTCCTTCGTTACTATGTTTACAAGGTAACCAAATATCTTCATCTGATTTAATCATATTTATTTTATATTTTGTTAACCTCTCAAATTCAATTTATTCTTTCCATTTATAAGAGTTCTATTTTTATCCAAATCTAGGTTCTAATCCTTTCTCTTTACATGTTCTGTTAAGTCTCTACCATTATCTGTAGCTGTGGGTCAGTTAATTTGTTTGTTTGCTCCCTAAGAATTTTAGCGTAATCTATATTAGGTGCGCCTAATATTGCGCCTCTGACTGAGTTTTGTATGAAGGTTTGCTTTCCTTATCACCAGTGTTCCTCAGCATTTAGGTAAGTCTTTCTTCAACTTCAGAGATAGTTGTAATTTAGATCCTAAAGTAAATAAAGGATCAGGGTCTTCTGTAGTTCCAACATGTACCATGTGCACACAGATAATTTCTGGCCAAGTTTGCCTCTCACCCCAGAATTTCCATGACATAAGTAGTGAAAAGTGCTATAAACTTTGCTGTTGTCAACTCCTTTATCAGTTAATGTTTTAAACTCTATATTATTTGCATAGTAATAGTTTCTGCCACAGTATTAATTCAGCCACAGCATGTTTTTCAATTTGGTTGCGGATGAGTTGAAGCAAATTTTAGTAAAATACTTTTTACAAGAATAATAATCAAATTTTGTTACTAACTTTGCATGTCATGCATAAAATGGCATCACAAATATGAGTTTTCTAATGAAACTTGCTATAAAAGTGAGCATATAAATTGTATTTTAAAAATAAATACAAATATAATATTGCTTAATACTTCCTCTCTGATTTTTGCTCTCTTCATTTCTTATATTATTTATTTATTGTAATTATCTACAAGAATTCTAAATCCTGGTTTAGTACTTGCAAGTCTGGGGTACAAAATGTCCTCCAGGTAAAAGGACTTCACTTAAATCATGCTCCAGATCAAGCAAGCTTGGAATATTTTCTGTATCTACTTCAAGTGGACCCTCTAGTAGATAAAAGAAACAAAACAATTTTATTACATTAACCCTTTCACATTTACATTGCAAAATGTACCAAAATAGTCAGTGTACTGTCTTTGTATCATCTTAAAAAATACTGTAAGCCAGTATATCGGTTTAGAAGGGCGAAAGGGTTAATATTTCTTTGTAAAACGTTTTACATGTTGTTTTAGAACATGTCAGCATGTATTCCCTTCTACATCTACTGGGAGAGACTGAGCACAAATGGTTCTTCCCAGAGCTCTACGACATTGGCTCAGAGATCAATAACAAACCAATTACCAATTTACAACAATGAAAAAAAGAAAATGTATGTAGATCAAGATAATTTACAAAACTATGCAAATTCACTAAATTCATCATCTAAAAACATTATTGCAGACCAGCAGAATACTAGGATATCCATGTCAATAAAGTCGAGCACAAACATTTTCCAGAATTCAAATACATGAGACACATAATTATAGAGGATCAATTACTTGACAGAGAAATTTAAACTAGATGATAAAAGGCAAAATCTAGACTAAAAACAGATGGTTCTGATTATGGCAGTAGAAAGGGGAGCATTTCTCAGCTGTAATACAGCTCACATTGGTGAAATATAAGTGCACAAGAATTTATAATTATTATGTGCTTTGTATGGGCTTCTTCATTTTGTGCAGCTTCTTCATCTCCTTGGGTTGACATGTATGAATCTCAAATATGGTCGCTGAACAGGATAGTAAAATCCTAATCATTCCTTTATTTCATTTGCTTGAAATATTGTCTATACATTCAATGTTTCTCTTGAGCATGAGGAATGCCAATATGCAAATGCATTAACAATATTGCAGAAATCCTGCACCTCCATGGACACACTGCAACCAATGGTACATATAATAATAATATTCCTCTTGTACCGTTAAGCATTACATAGTGCCTGCAAGTAATTTCTCCATACCACTCTGTCCTGGGTAACTTGCTCAATCTCTACCATTGAACTGAGTCCTGTATTTCTTGCCTCTCTCAGCAAAGTTCATTTCAGGGTTTCCCTAGGGTGTCCTCTCTTTCTTGAACCCTTTGACACTCACTTCAGTGCCTGCTTTTGGTATTCTTTGATCATTTCTTCTCGAGGTATGCCCAAAGTATCTCTATCTTCTCCTTCTTATAACAGTTGTTGAGGTGTTAGGTGAGAAGGTAGGGGTTAGTACCTCACGGAAAATGACAGCTGTATCCTGGTTGTGTCCATGGATAGTCATGATCCTATTTGGTCCCCACTTCTCACCTAGCTCATGTTTGGCTCCACGTGACACATCCTGGGCAACAGTCTCGGCTGACTGGCTAAACAACATGAGTGGGCGGGAGTAATCCTGCTTAACCCTCCCACATCCACCCCCATTTCCCCTCCCCCATTTCCCCTTACGTCCCTTTCCCACTTCCTTCCCAGCTGCGACAAGAGGTGATAAGACACTGGCATTGTAATGAGCCAGATAGGGTCACACTACTTACAGGGACCCATGGTGAAGACGGACTCTGTATGTTGGAAGGGAATAGCTGGATGGGTGGAGATGCACAAAAATACCTATATACATGACGTGACACAGCCATAGTGAATAGCCCAGAACCAGAGCTAGTGATAAAGGCCTGCAAGCATGATGCACCTATGACTAGCGGGGATTGTGCGGCAGTGAACTGTGCTCCCCCAAGTTCAATCCAGTGACACCCTGATACCACATATCTGTCAGGAACTACCAGGGGCCCCAGATCAAGTAAGAGATCCATGTCTGACAACCTCTTTGGAATGAAATTGTCGCAACATAACATGACTCCAGTCATAATAACAGTTGTTACTAGAAGTAGCTAGTTACTAGGGGTTCACCAGACATTTCTCTGATTTCATCACTTCTCCCGAATTCATCCCATTTTATGTGCATTATTTTTAACCAATGATACATACTTGAGTTTAACTCTTCATCCCTTAAAAGTTTAAAAAATAAGAAACAGCAAGTTTTAGTAGATACAAGATTAATAATATATTTGTCCTGATGGATTCAAATTCAGAATCGTTTTAATCGATTACATATTTATTGTGTACAAATCAGCTTAGAAACAAGTTACTTTGTAACAAATAATAACAATAATTAAGATAAGATTAAGCATTTACTTGAGAACATAAAAACTATGACTGTTTGCAAACATACTGCCAGAAAATAATATTAAAAATACTTACTTGAGGATGTGTTGAATCCAACACTGCATGTTTTTTGCTGCATGCCATTTTTTAAAGTAAGCAAATGTGACAAAACTTCTGCAGATGAAAACAACACAACAAAGCAATGAACAGTAATTGTCAAGATGATAATTATTTTTGACACTGTTATTATTGCCTAATATTACAAATATTCAGATAAGCAGTAGTATTATCACTGTTTACTTTGAAGAATACTTTAAAACTGTCTTTTCAATTGCTTAATGTTGTAAATAACATTAGTGTCATAATCAGACACAGATCAGTCTTCTGATTATCATCTTTTCACTAAAACTTAGTATAACTTCATTTTTTCCAAATTGCTATCGAGTTACAACTTGAATGGATTAGAATGCAGGCTCCCACCCAGGAAACCATGGTTTAATTTTGTTGGGGACATAAAGAAAATATCTGAACCTGAACAGTTTCACAGTGGCTGCACTAGCTATGTGGCCATTAAATTCCACATGCTAGTGTCCCTAATGTCTTACACCACCCTAAATAGTGGTATTCTATGCAGTAACTATAGTTATTTTGTTTGTTTTTTTAAACTTACTCTATAATATATTTTAAATAATTTTCTTCTTCACTGTTGCATATCTCTAGCATCATTCATTTGCGAGTTGATTAAATTCACATTGCTCTTAGTTTAATAACATTTCAAGACAAAAAAAGCAACTCCATGAGGTGTATTCCGGTAACTGACAACTTTGAGTTTGCAAGGTGGTTGACCAGGTCTTAAAAATTAAGTAACTACTAAATGTGTAAGTCTTCAATTGTCCTTGTGGAGCAAGATGTTATGAGCCCAGTTTTGCAAAATATTTAAAGTGGAAGTATAATCACAACTTTGCGTCTAACCAAGGCACCAATCTTGAATTATGTACTTCTTGTGTGTTGCCGGGGCTCGCTTGGAGTGCAAAGAATAGTACCACTACAACCTACAAGGCATGTCGTAAGAGGCGACTGAGTTAGGGACCAAGGGCGAGGGAAGCTACCCTAGTAAATAAAAAGTGTCGCAGAAATCAAATATGCTTGCCTACTTGTAGGCGCATAACTTGCACAATGTAAAATCACTCTTAGGCACAGATCACATACAAATCACAAAGAGTGGTTTAACAAATGGTCGATATGGAGTGTTCCAAGAAGAATGTTTAATCTCCATATTATTGATATATTTGTTCTTTTCTGTGTCCGTAGCATTTAAATAATTATTCTATAGCATGTGCATTCAAAGTCAGTGGATGTGATTCACATATGTTTTTCTAAGTGTCCATGTTTTACAGATATAAGTTGTGATCGTCTAAGTTGCATAGTCCTGTCATCCCATCACACAGTTTCAAGCAAACATATGAGTTCTGTAACAATAAAAAATAACTATTGCAACCATGAACATATTACAGCTTTAACAAAATTAATTAAACATAGACAAATGTTAATATACCTGATTTTGGAACAGTATATAATAGTGAGCTGATGATAGTGAGGCTGATGAGGATAATGGTGAAGAGAACAAGTTGACGACGTCTTAATTTGATTGTAGGATGTACTAAACATACTCGACATGGAGATGGTGCGCAACAAACCTCGCCCATTTTCAAGCTGTAAATAGATACAAAATTATGAATAATTAATATGTAGTAGTGGTTGAGGTATTTTGGACATATAAAAAGACATGAAGGGCGGGAGAAGACCATCATGGAAGGAGGCATACCAGCAAAGAGGAGAAGAGGAAGACCATGAAGAAGATGGATTCAGGATGTAACTGATGGTTTGAACATGACAGCTGCAGAGGGGGGAACATCTTTATGTAAAAAATGAATTTAGGGTGTACCTTGTGATTTGAGCATGAGGCTACAGAGGCGGGACATCTGGCCTATGAGAGAGATACATTTTGAAGGACTGTTGGGGTGGCAAACTTCTGTTCAGGACAAGCTATTTGATGATAATGAGTAGCATAAGTAATATAAGCAGTCTTCTTCTTCTGCGATCAACTTTGCTATGCGACTACTCCGGTATGTGTCATAAACAGGGCGGTGCGTTTGAGGTCTTCACCGGTTCCCCATAGTTTGTCTTGTAGTGTTGTTTCTGTTGGCCAGATCTCCAATCTCTCACTACTCAGACTAGGGAAATAATATAAACAGTAGTAGTGTAAGTATAGATTGTAGTAATAGTGATAGTAGAAGTAGTGATTGTCGTCATAGCAGTAATGGTAGTCAGACAATTTCTTCCAATCATCGTCTTTCTACTTATTTCTCCCATATTTCACAGCTTATTGAATACTTGTATAGAGATCACTACTATTGATCGCCCGAGTGGTTACCGGGGCCCAAATGTGGGGTGTAAAGAATAGAACCACTGTTACCTTCCACGCATGTCGTAAGAGGCGACTAAGGAGGTTTGGCTGAAATCGGATGCATGTGTCCTAAACGTGTAGAAGTTTATGCGTTTAGGGGCCTACCAAACCAATGTGCAACTTATACACGTTCTTGGCAAAGATCAAACATATCACAAAGGGTGATTAAAATTGGTCGTAAAGAACGAACGCAAAGAAGAAGAAGACTACTATTGATTAACTCTAGCAAGATACATAGGCAAAAATAATCCAGTATGCCTTTTAATTTACATTACTAGAGTTTTTTGTCATATCATTGACATTGTGACCAGATCAAGCAATATGATATGTGCTTTAAACCAGGTCGTAGTTTTTATTTATATTGTAAATACGTTGATTTAAAGAGTTTTTAAGCCGAAGGATTGACTTCATTGCACCGGGTTTTACCCCATATGGCTCGGTCCTCTCCGCAGAAATGGCACGCCACCTGCCGAGAGTATTGTACAAAGCACGAATTCCGTAGCTCCAGCAACAATCCTAGGGTTTCTGGAAAAAACTGCACTCGTGAACAGAACGACGCGGTCTACTATAAATACGTTGATTGCTTTGCTGTTTGTGTTATTGAACTCTGATTAAAACACATCTGTCCATACAAAGATTGTTATATTTCTGCATTATTATTTCTTCTTCTTTGCGTTCGTTCTTTACCACCAATTTTAATCACTCTTTGTGATATGTTTGATCTTTGCCAAGAACGTGTATACGTTGTACATTGGTTCGGTAGGCCCCTAAACGCATAGACTTCTACACGTTTAGGACATGTGCATCCGATTTCACCCTATCCTGCTTAGTTGCCTCTTACGACATGCATGGTAGGCAACAGTGGTTCTATTCTTTACACCTCAAATTTGGTCCCCGGTAACCATTCGGGCGTGCATTATTATTTATATTGTCTTATAATAGAACTCCTATATCATAACATTAGTAGATGTAAACTTTGACCTATTTTCGGTATTATGGCTTCCAGTTTTACTGTATGCAGGCCGTCCGTTTGTGATAAAAATTCTTCTGATCTTTGAAAACCTGAATATTCCCCATTTATGATATGCTTGATACATTTGAGTGATTATATTCTTGCTCTCTGATGTTAGACCCTGGATACAAACTGACATCGTTTCCAGCATATTGTATTATGACAGGCACGTTGTAAAGTAGTAATAATATTAGTTATAGTAGTATTAGTAGTAGTTGTTGCAGTAGTAGTTATAGTAGTAGTATTAGTAGCTGTTGTTGTAGCAGTAGTATAGTTATAGTAGTTGAAGTAGTAGTTGTTGTAGCAGTAGTAGTAGTTATAGTAGTTGCAGTAATAGTAGTAATAGTATTTATAGCAGTTGTTGTAGCAGTAGTATTAGTAGTAGGAGTAGCAGTATAGTATTTGTAGTAGAGGAACAGTAAAGGTGATATGGTGGTATTAGGAGTAGTAGAAATAGTAGTGAAAGCAGAAGTAGTAGTAGTAGCAGTAGTAGTGATGTCAGTAGTAGTAGTAGTTGTAGTAGTGGTAGAGTAGTTGTTGTTGTAGCTACAGCGGCGGTAACAGTGCTGGTGGTAGCAGTAGTTGCAGTAATAGTAGTGCTAGTAGCAGTAGTAGTAATAGGAATAGTGTAGAAGTAGTAGAAGCAGTAATAGTGTAGCCGTATTAGCAGCAGTAGTAATAGTAGTAATAGTAACCGTTATAATGAAAGCAGTAGTAGGTTGTCAGTCGTAGTCATGATCTATGTTATACATTTTGTCAATGATGTGTTGATACTTACATTATTGAGAGTGTATTTGGTGATTTACAAAATAGGAAAAAGTCACAACCCTCGATACGTGATGGCGTATGATAATTTTGACTTTTCAGAAGTGCAGGAAAAGAAGGGAGAACAGACAACGAGCAGATGAATTTTAAAAGTGTGTAGACTGAGGTCGGATGATATGTAAGTTTAGTTTGTTATTTATATTAAAATAATACAAATGTATCACCGTGTACTCACGTCTATATTGCGTGCGCGTTGTGTGCTAAACTTCCTAGTTCGTTCCCTCTCAAATAACACACACAACGGGAGAGCATAGACAACAGGTATGCCCACACGTGCTAAGTGAGTAACAGAGATGAAGCGAAGGGTGTGTGCGAAAACTCTTAACTAGCCTGCAGCATGGTTTCTGGTACCGCTCACAACTACGCGAAATCTGTGCGGAAGTTAGCTGTGAAAACAACTGTTATCCGATTTTAGAGTACACTATCTGGAGCCGTTACACCGCTGTCCTGGTGAATCATATCCATTATGAAACATGTATAGTGCGGTAGTGTTGACGATAAATTTCTTTCACAACAATCTGACATTTTAGCAATGCTATACTTCCAAATAGAAACCGGAGAAAACGTTTATAACTCGCTTAAACCAACAACAGTCGGGTAGTCCTCCTAGGCCACTAAAAACTGGTTTCCCCTACCACTCCTTCCCCCAAATTACGTTTTGGCACAAGACTGAAACGTTCTATGTACAGAAAACGTATATTTGGTGAGGTAAACTTGAGGACTGAGCACAGCAGCTTCGGAACACATTCTTCAAGAGTGCAGACTCTATAGAGATGACGGGAAGAAAATATGAGCTACCGAGTCTTCTGAAATCAGAGGCTCTATTGATGTACTGAAACCACTTATAATGTTAAACTACCGGTGCTGAGATTTGATAAACATCAGAAGAACGATGGAGGCGATAAGAGACTAAGATACACATTTGTACAGACGGGTAACAAGATTTTACAAACAGTAAAACACCACTATAAAGTGCTACATCTGTAGCTATACTGTAGCATAGTGTCAGACTCCATGGAAGAGATTGATCGAGCTGACCAGGACATAGCGGTATGGAGAAATTACTTGCAGACCCTATGTAACGTATAACGGTATGAGAGGAATATATATGTATATATTGAATCAGATCTGATCAGTCACAGCGAGGTCGTGAGATTTGATTTATGTTAACAGTTTTTAATGAGGTTTTGAGTGTGTGTTCAGGTTGTCGTGGGAGAGTTTACCTTTTTTCAGTTTACCAAACAGGAATTTATTTTATCGCTCGATTGTATGAAATGTGAACAGCATGATATATTCAGCGAGTATGGGACCTATCTATACATCAAGACCATGTAGATACTAGGTAGACCCACTCTGTTCAGAACTATGATATCTGGGACTTTATCACACCAGTTGATATTCATCACAGATATATCCCATACAGTTGATATCCTTGACAGAATATGTGAAAAAGTAAATGTTTTTATTTGGCATGCCATCGATACACAGTCCATGATTCACATGAAAATAACAGTTCTGGAAGCCCAACCATGGGCGTCCATACGTTAATGCAAGAGGTGTGGGCAAGGTCCCCTGAAAAATGGCTTTTTGATAATACAGTTTTTGTGACTAACTAAATAGCTATTATCTTATAATAGATTTATCTCTCTAGCCTATGACGCCCAGGGTGTTTAGGGCCGGACACCATTCCTCTTTTTTCTTGACCGTTCTCTGTGTTGTGTTCCATGTATAATTCATTTCTTTAAGTTCTTGTTCTCCTCCAGATCGTTTTGGGTATTCCCCGTTTCTGTTTACCCTCTGGTGTCCATTTCGGTGCAGTTTTCATGAAAGAGTTAGTGTCCATAAGTATCACATGTCCGATCCATATCCAGCGTCTCTTTTGTGTGATGGTGCTCATATTCACTTGCTGTGCAAGCAGTTCTTGGTTAGATATAGTATTTCGCCAGAACACTCGTAAGATCTTTCGCAGTCAAGTTGTATGGAAGGTGGAGAGTTTGGACAAATCTTGTTCTGTCATTCTTCAGCATTCTTATCCGTATAGTACAGTTGATAGCACACAGCCGTGGTTTATATTAATCTTGGTTCTGATGCTGTTTTGGTCTGATTTCCAGACCGTCTGAAGGGTTATGAATGCATTTCATGTCTTACTCAGTGGACTTTTAATGTCAGCTCCAGTTTCTCTTTCGTGGCTGATAACACTTCCAAGATATGTGAAAGCAGTTGTACGATGGACGTTCAGAGATCAATGCACCACATCGATATTCTCACGAACTATTTAATCAAAAAGCATGACATGTATACACAATATACATGAGCACGTCCTTTAAACAACTTTATTATTCAACATAATCTCGACCAACCTGTACGGTTGTATGCCAGCGGGAAACAATGGCATGCATTCTTAGCCTGTACCTGATTTTGTCTTGATCATGTAGCCATTTTTTGGCTGCTTGATCACTCCCACGTCATCTTCAAACATTGTCTCGTGGAGAGGTGTCCAAACAAATGAAAATCATAGTGGCAAATCAGGATTATAGGATGGATGGGGTAGTACAATTCAACTCAATGTTTTGATTGCTTCCCCTGTTGCCAGACTTGTGTGAGGGCGCACGTTGTGCTGAAGGAGAAGCAAGTCTGCTGGACTCTTGTGGAGTCGAACTCTGCGGAAACATCGATTGCATTTATTTAATGTGTTAATGTAAGCTTGTATTGATTTTTATCTTCGCTTGACATAACATCTACAAGATTCACACCTCAATGCCCAACCCCCTCCCCTTTCAACTCTACCCGGGGAAAAAAACTGTGTTCTTGAATTTTCCAGCAAAAGGAGTTGTCTTGAATTTCTTTCTTCGTGCTGATTGCGGATGGTGCCGTCTTTTGTCTAAGGCTGAAAGTGATATTCCCAGGTTTTGTCACCTATAACGATCTTGGCCAAAAAATCATCTCCAGTCACCGTCATTGAAACGACTGAACAATTCATAGGAAATTATTGTTGTGCATTCAGTGGTCATTTGTGATACTTTGAGAAACCCATTTTGCGCAAACTTTTAAAAATCCGAATCCTTTTTATGGTTGCATTTGCGCTACCATTTTTTACTGACAACTGTAGGGCTAATTGTTGAGTATTGATTCGCAAATAATTAAGAATAATGCCCTCAGCGCATTTCACCATTTCTGAGTTGGGGCCTGTGGCAAGACATCCACAGCGCGGTAGATCGTGCAGCTCAATATCAACACTCCTTGATTCTGTTATTCTCTGAACCCAAGGACTTACTGTTTAGTTTAGTCATCGGATCATCATCACTCCATGTCGAACTAATTAGTCCATAAGTGCTCCGATCTCTCCCTCAGTATGTCCCTCAGTGTGTGGCGACTAACGACACTGGTTATTTGTTGATTTACTATTCTTCTTTGTCTACCAGCATAGTGTTCTTGTCTAACTACACCACACTTGACTTGGAGTTCTTGCAGTATGGTTAGTCTTGTAGATTCACCACTATTACTTAAAACATGAACACGTCCTCTCTCCCTTAATGAATTTATAATATCAGCCTGGTCCATTGTTTACCCGTTTTGTACAGAAGACATACCTGCAAGCCTATCCGTACGTTCATTCCCCTTACACGGCATACCCTGGAACAAAAATAAAACTTATCTTTGTCCGAGTTAGACTTCTCCAGCGACTCCATCCAATGTCTCCTAGCCCATCCTGTTTCAGTCTCTCTGAGCATACTCATTGAGTCACTGAGAAAACATGAATGGATAAAAGTCTGTGATTCCAGTCAAGCCATCGCTTTAGTAACCGCCATGATTTCCATAGTGAGACTGCTCGTAATCACAGCAAAACCCCCACTGTCTTACTTCACAACATCTCCTCCGACCTGAGCAGGGAAAGCCCACGAGCTCCGCACGTGTCGAATCACCGAACCATCCGTATAATTTATTACATCAAACTGAGTACTGGACTCCTGTTAACTGCAAGATTTCCATACACATCGTATAGATGATTGTGAATGTTCACAACAGCTCTGCAAAGATAAATTCAATCACAATTCGCTGCTTGTAACGCAAATTGCTAACATACTCCATTTCAACGGTTTAGGGCAGCCGTTTTTTTTGGCAAAATGCGATACAATTTGGTAAACACAATCAGCATATGCCATATTTGAACTGTGCAAAATTACATGCTTCTATCTTTGTAATTACCTCAGAAACCCGATGCATTACTTTGTAAACGTCCCTCGTATTTGGAAGGATTTTATCTTCTAATTTTACTAGTGCTGGGGTGGTGGTGTTATATCTATTCTCTAATCCTATTTCGAAGTCAGTTCGAAAAAAGAGACACATGGAGCGAGCCTCCTTATGCGCTTTGTACAAGGTAGAATTTATGGATTAAAATTGTATTAAAATATGGATTAAAATCACTGGATAAATATGGATTAAAATTGATGTTTAATTTAGTTGAAGACAGTTGTTGTGCCTCGGATATTCCGTCATCCATCGTTTAAGTGGTCGTTCTCTGTGTATATTGCCGTTTTATCTGAATGATAGAGCTCTGTGGTGGCGGTGTTAGAGTCGTTATTTCTGTTTTCTTCTGATTTTCAACCCAAATATTTATAATAAGAAGTTAATGCTTATATATATACATGTAGCCCGCAAGCGAAATCTGGTCTTCTCCACTTCCGTGTAGTAAACTACCAACCGCGACAGGGTTGCGCTGAAAATTTGTGTGCAGTATAATCTCCTTCAAATAGACATGCAAAATACCCAAAAAAGGTACACATGAAAACACTAAATAACGTTAAAAATAAAGTAAGGATAACGACAAAAATATAGGGAATCCCTAGACCAAATGTATGACTTGGCCCATACAGTTGGCCCATGTATGCGACCAAGTATACGACCTACTTTGAATTCTTGGAAACCTATAAATCACAACGGACGTGTACATACTGATATGTAATTAACTGATGTGAACATTTATTTGACGATATATCGTTACTTAACTTGAACATAACATTGAGATTGCCATAAAGAGCAACAAACTAAATCAAATTGATGTTTAGTTTATCTGAAGACAAAGTTGTTTTTTTTTTCACGTGTCAAATGAAGTTTTAAAAAAACACAACCATAACAGTACGTACAGTACCAAATAGGCTTTCTTTTAAATTAATCTTTTGTATGATGCTAAGTTATGCTTTAAACACTTACTACAGGTTATATAACTTTCGTCTGCATACATTTTATATTTACTTATTACCTGGAAGTGTAAACGTTGATGTATGCCACTATGCGCTGTAGATTTCATATTCAAACTTTACTACACATAGAACAACTACTTTGACTTGTTGACAAAGTGTGTCAGTGGTATACCTGCCTACTGCTGAGTCCTAGGATACGTTTTAGAGTTCAGTCTTCAGTTTGCTATTATACATACAAAATATGAGATGCTACCATGGCAGATACATCGATCTATACATTAGGACTCTGTAGTGTATATCCAACATCAAAACGTAAAGTTCGGATAATAATGTCCGAATCTTGTATCGGTTTAGTTATCTATACATGGTTTTAGTTTAGTTATATGACTCGTAATCGTATTGTTCATTATCATTATTATATGATTATGGTGTGGTGATGATATTGAAATATAATGATATTGCATTGACAATAATAAATATTGATAAATAAAAATAATAATGATTGACATAGTCATCAGTCAAGACTGATGATATTTAAACACATCTAAAGAAAAAAAAACAGTAGTCATATTCATACCATATATCGATTTAAATATATTATTAGTAAACCTAGTATAATATAATAATATATTATTATATTGTTGTTAGTTTGGAAATTCCGTTAGTTCCATGGATCTTGAAAGTGAAACCAAACTACATCAAAGGAATATTTGTATTGTGTAAGATTAAAAGGTAAACTACATTATATTAATTATTAATATTTTATTGTTATTATTTTTAAAATTTCTAAATCCGGTTTTTGTTGTTGAAGCTACAGCTGTTTATTATATTTATAAGAGAATGTTGCAGAGGCGAAAATGACATTGTGTGTGTAGAAAATAGTCAACTGGAAGATTTGGATTTTATAGATAACATTACCTTTTTAAGTAAAAACAACCAAGATATGCAAAGAAAAACAGACAACTTGTCATCTATAGCATCAAAAGTTGAACTGCAGACAAGCTATGAAAAGTCAAATATAATGAAGACACTTGTGTCAAGTAATGCAGATAGACCCCTAGAATCCTAAATGATAAAAATAACAGAGCAGTTCATCTATTTGGGTAGCAATTTTAATTATGTTGGAAATATTTAAAAATAATTGTGCTATGTCTTCTTCTTTGCATTCGTTCTTTACGACCAATTTTAATCACTCTTTGTGATATGTTTGATCTTTGACAAGAACATGTATACGTTGCACATTGGTTTGGTAGGCCCCTAAACGCATAGACTTCTACACGTTTAGGACATGTGCATCCGATTTCATCCAAACCTCCTTAGTCGCCTCTTATGACATGTGTGACAGGTAACAGTGGTTCTATTCTTTACACCCCAAATTTGGGCCCCGGTAACCACCCGCGCGAATTGTGCTATGAATTATCAAAGCAACATTACCTTTTAAAAGTGTAAATAAAATATGAAACTGCAAATTTTAAAACAAAATTACGAATTTTAAATTCCAATGTTGTATCAATCCTAACATATGCCAGCAGAGTTGGAAAATGACTAAAGATATAGAAAGTAATTTCAATGTATTTGAAAATAGATGTCTACAAAAAATATTGAACCTAAAATGGGACGAATTTAGGAGAAGGGATGAAATCAGAGAAATGTCTGGTCAACCACTAGTAACAACAGTTATAAAAAAAGAAGATGAAGATATGTTGGACATACCTAAAGAAAAATGATCAAAGAATAACAAAGCATGCATTGAAATGAGATGCAAAGGGTTCAAGAAAGAAAGGACGCCCTAGGGTAACCCAGAAACAAACTTTACTGAAAGAGGTGAGAAATATCCAACTCAATTCCATTGATGAAAAAAAAAGCAAGAATTGCTTTTGTGAACCTAAAAAAACATTTGAAAATCTTCTCATTACAGCACACAAAAACCCCATTAATAATATATGAGAGAAGTGTGCTTTCAGTATTTCTGCATGGATCTGAAAGCTGGAGTACAACAGAAAAGGAGACATCTAGGCTGTCATCATTTCATACAACTAACCTGAGAAAAATTCTTAGAATAATTTTGTCAAACAAAATCAGCTACCAGGAAATGCTCAGCAAGTGCACTCACAAGAAAATGGACACAGTGGTAAAGACAAATCGAGAAATACATGGAGGCGAGATTCGGAGGCAGAGATCAACAATACTAAGAAGAGCTGGAGGGAGCTGCAGGAGATAGCTAGAGATGGGAAGAGTTGGTTGAGGGCCTATGCCCCAATCCGGTTAAAAGGCAGAGAGAGAGAGTAAAGACAAATGTTGAAGTTGTACTGAAACAATCCAAAACCAACACATGGACTGCCTTGCAGTGGTCTCCTGTGAGAAGGTGGAAAAAACCCCATGATTAACTAAACAATTGATTAAAGACAATTTATCACACCTTTTTCATCAAACTGATTAAGACCATGTATTGTACATGTGATATTTGTTATGTACTGTATATCTTACAAGTGCTGATAATGTATTAACTAGTTTTCACCATTATTTTGTCTGTTTTCATATGGAAATCCTTAGAATTAATTCCTGTTTGTTGTATAAAAGACATTTTTTAATTTAATAATTTTAAGGTGAAAGTTGAAGGACGTTGGTGACACTAAGCTGCTGCAATGGACTCATCAGATGAGATTGACATTTTTGATTCCAGTGCTGACCTTTTTGATGAAAACAATACTTATCTGCCAGCACTTGGTTGTGATAAACCCATGAATTCGCAGTCATTGTTGAATGGTCATAAGAAACTTAGCCATAATAATGGACATCTACAGCTGGACAATTTAAGCAACACACAAAAATGTATTAATACTGTCACAAATACTCCGCTTCTGTCCTCCGATAAGCCTGTTGCCCAACTGGAAAAAATTGCACCAATAGGTAGAGGTGAAAAAAAGTGTAGCAATGAACACTTTAACTGCAATTTATGTATTCCGTCTACTGAGATCACTGAAATATCACATGAAGACAGTTTTGAAGGGCTCCCAAAAAAACGGCACAAACTTTACAAGTCAGAAGAGGAATTTTTACCTAATGTTGATTTAAACATGGTAGCAGACACAAATTATGCTCCTGTTGAAATTTTAAATGTTTCAAACCATTCTTCTGATGAATCAGACGTTAGCAAAGTATCGTTGACAACTTCTAAAGAAGACAGCAACATTCCAACGAGAAGTACTTTCAGTTCATCTGGTACTTTATCAAATGAAGAGATTGTTAAAACGACTAACAGTCAACAGAAAAACATAGCCTCAAGCAGTGAAAATCAGACAGCATCTATTAACAGTGATTATACTGTTATGAATGGGTTGAATAATATGTTGCCCCGTACTGAGATAGCCACTGTTGATTCTACTGGAGAAATCAATACACAAATAGATTCAGAGGGAAGCTCAAATATCCAAACAACAAGTCTGTCAAACAACACAATTTCCTCGCTGCCCACTCATCCTGAATTAATTTGCCCATTTTGCAACTTACAGCAGGATAATCTTTATCTTATGGAAATTCATATCGATATTATGCACTCAGAAACTTCTAATGATGGTAACAAGGAAGCTGCCATATTGAAACAAGATGACCTTTGTGCTAACAGTGAAGGAAATTACTTCCAGTTTATTTGTCCACTCTGTGATCTTGATCTTGGTGACCGTGTGACCTTAGATGTGCATTTGCTGGCCATTCATGAAGAAGAGCAGGACGTAGAAGCAAGTGAACAGGAAATATGTCCACTATGTGGAGTGACTTCTTATTCAGAAAACAGTGAGTAATAGTGAGGCAGATGTATGTTATTATGTTTTCTGCTTTTAAAGTAGAGAGCTTTTCTAATTACACATGTTGTTCTACTTATACACATTTGCTATCTCTTTCTTTCTCTATCTCCCGTGCCTTTTAAACCTGATTGGGGCATAGTCTCTCAACAAACTCTGGATAAGTCTTCCAATCTTTACTTTCCTCTTGCAGCTGCTCCCAGTTCTTCTGTATATTGTTAATCTCTTCCTCCAAATATCTTCTCTATGTATTTCTAGGTTTTCCTTTCACTTCGGGTTCCAGGAAAAGACCATTCTTGTTATATTCCCCTAAGTTTTCTCAAGGTGTGTCCTATCTAGCACCACCGTCTACATTTGTCATCTCTCTCTCTCTCTCTCTCTCTCTGTCTCTTTTTCTTTAACCTGTGACACCCCTGGCACTTAGGGGAGCAACATATGCACACCATTCTTCTCTATTCTTGTTCTTCCTCTGTATTGTGTTCCAGCTATGATTCATTTCTTTCAGTTCTTGTTCTACTGTTCTGCTCCATGTCATTTTGGGTCTTCCACATTTTCATTTACCCTCTGATGGCCATCTCAGTGCAGTTTTATGTGACAGAGTTAGTCTCCATAAAACATCACATTGAAATTATTATCATCAGGCATGAAACTTCACATTAACCGTATCATCATCATGCATAAAACTTCACATCAACCTTATCATCTTCATCAGACATGAAACTTCACATCAACCTTATCATCATCATGCATAAAACTTCACATCAACCGTATCATCATCATGCATAAAACTTCACATCAACCTTATCATCTTCATCAGACATGAAACTTCACATCAAGTCACATGCTGCTGATCAAACAGTGTACGGGATCAGTGAGACCACACAGGAAACAGTTGCTGCAGCTTCTACAACTCTCCCTGCGATGACATGTCCAGTGTGTGAGTTGAAGATGACCGATACAGATTTATTGATTTCCCATGTTGAGAGCCACTTCAACTCAAAACATAGTGCTGGTATGAACTAGGTCACTCTTGTCTGTAACACCTTTGTCATATTATTATTACGACCATGTGTTGCCGGGGCTCACAAGGGGAGCAAAAAATAGTAACATTGCGACCTACAAGGTATGTCGTAAGAGGTGATTGAGGTAGGGGTCTAGGAAAGCTACCCTAGTAAATAAAAAGCACTGCAGAAATCTGATGTGCTCGCCCACTTGTATATGCATAATGAACAATTGCTCTTAGGCTCAGATCACATACAAATCCCAAAGAGTCGTTTAACAAGTGGTCAATATGGAGCGTTTGAAGAAGAAGAAAAGATTATTATTAGAACTTTGTTATGAAGGTTATTCAATTAGAGGACCATGACCAATTTAAAATAAGAGTCTAAAGCCAAAGTATTGACTTCATTGTACTGAGTTTTACCCCATATGGCTCGGCCCCTCTCCACAGAACTAGAACGCCATCTGCCGAAAGAATATTTCACAAAGCCCGAACTCCTGCTCTAATCCTAGGGATCTCTGGAAAAAATGCACTTGTAAACAGAATGGCATGCGTGGATTCGAACTCACGTCCTTCGGATCACAAGGCAAAGGTTTAACCATTAAGTCACAGAGACCCAATAATAGACAGATAAATCCTGTTTACTTATTATTGATTTCACATCAAATTCTGTTTTAGACTTTTCACAATATTGCCTCAGAGTTTTAAGATGTTGAAAGCAACATTTTGGAAACACACAATGAGAAGAGTAAATATTTTTATGTGTTTTTCTAATTTCTTTTTCTCCATTTACCAGCTATGAATTCAGGCATAGTCCAGGTTCCTGGTATTGGGCTTCTGACTGATTTTTGCGTGAATGCATACTTTCCTTTTTATCAGTGTACCTCGCCAAACAGGCTTGTGTTCTCTGACTTCAGAGGTATTTGAAGTTTAGATCCTCAAGTATTGATCTGTGCTATGGTCTAGTACTGTGAGACTTCTAACATTTCACATCACTATGAATTGTGATTACTTTTTTCCGTTAGTTTTTTTTTACTATACTCGATTTTAATGGCCTTTGTGCCATTTTGATTTATATTATCTGAGGGCTGTTTCATTTATTATTTGTATTCTCTCTAGTTTGCTTTCTCCATCACATGTACTCCACCTTGATGTGGTGGGAAAACTTGCATGCCTATATGATCCCCAGAGCTATGTCAACTGGAATCCTGTACTCCTGGTAAGCTCAACTAAACAAACAGGTCAAGGGTGAAAGGTCAGACAAAGTGAGCACACCATTCCTCAGGTTTAGAGTTGGGACATTTGAATAATGTTAATAACGCAACCAAACCTAACAATTAATATTGTTACAGAAATTACATAAAAATCAATTAAAACCAAAATCCTCTGCCTGGTATAGAACTCTGCAACTTTAAAAAGAAAAAGTTGTGATCAATTTAATACACCCACAAGAAACAACTGCACACCAAAACTAGACATGCACTTAACTTGAACCCACAAAAAAACAAAGAATAAGCAGACCAAAGAAAACCTGATAAAGAACAGTAGAAGAGGAAGTTGAAGCCTCATGGACAAAGCTGAAGAAGTTGGTCAAGAACAGAGTTAAATGGAGAGCTACTGTTATAACCTTATGTTCACCAGAAATAAGAATGTCTAGTAATAATAGTGGTTTATTGATTCTATATTTTTATTATTTGATCTTATGAATAAGTAATTAAGGTTAAACATACCTGCTACAGAATCGTAATTAACGATGACTACCACACACTCAACAGAGAAGGACAGACTATCATCTTCCGACTCAGGATAGAGCGTAACAGACTGAACAAACACCTACACAGGCTAGGATTGTTCTCATCCCCTCTGTGGCACCACTGATCAAACCACAGAACATTACCAGCAAGACTGTCCCCTGTGTGTCCTCCCTAGAAAGGAATACTAGCCCAACAACACAATACTACATTCAAAACAACATGGCACCAGAGATGAGCTTCAGACAACAGTCGACTTCATCATAATAACGCATGTGACGATATAATCATCAAAATAGCGATCGAAAAGAAACATTTTAATTAAGATAATGATAAATGAAATATTTCTTGAAAATACTATAAATATAATCATTGTTTAATCATTTGTAACAGTGCCAGACCATATAACAGCTGAAAGTTTCAAAGAAAACAGCAACAAAGAAAATGTTCCATTAGAGAACAGCACAATAAATAAGAAGGATGGCCTTAAGAGTAACAATGTAATTCTCTTTGTATATACATTTATAGACCCTCTTTTATGAATATTGTTTGTTGGGTTGTCATATTTATATTCATAATTTACTGTCAAGAGAAAATGTATAAAGACACAGGATTGATTTAAAAGATATAAAGATAAGAACCTGTTTTCATACCTTGAGATCTTTCTTTTCTCCAATCCTATTTTGCCTTACAGCGTCAGGCCAAGAAATTTCTAATACGGCCTTTGTGTGCGCTTCGTAGATAGTGTCTTTCATCGCCTCTGTTATCTCTGAGGTCCATCTTTTGTGTGGCCTGCCTTTTGCTTTGTACCCATTGCATCGGAGCAGTATTGCTCTTTGAGGTGCACTGTCTGTTGGTAATCTGCTTATGCGACCAAACCATTTAATTTGTTGTTTCTTGATGAAGTTTAGTACTGATGCTGTACCCACTTTTTCCTGATGTCTTCATTTCTCATCCGGTCTCTTCTTGTTACCCCCAGCACTCTCGTAGACACTTCATCTCTGTCGTGACTAGTTTCTTCTATCATTCTTCTACCATATACCTTGAGATATAAGGGAGAATATGATGTTAGGTCCATATTTTACTTTGTTCAGCAGCACACGATAGGAGATGTGGTCAGCATCATGCCATCCATCTTTACTTCCCCGTGTTTCTCCGTTACCCAAATGAGGCTGGGTTGACCCAAAAATTTGTTATTTTTGGCCTGGTAGGAAAAAACTCACTTCTAGTGTGGAACTTAATCTTGCAGCCACACAGCTATGAAACTAATGAATAAACCACTACACTATCACGGCTTTCATATATGGACATGGAACAATTATAATTAATATTTTCTAGGCTCTCATATGTGGATATAATTATAATTATTTTCTACAATATGAAAGTTGTATTCTACTTCTTGCATTCGCCCATTATGAATTCAGGCGTAGTCTAGTATGGCGCTTCTGGCTGATTGTTGCAGGAAGGCCTGCTTACCTTTTTATCAGTGTCCCCTGCCGTACATGCTTGCCTTCTTCAACTTCAGAGGTAGAAACTTTTATTAAGCTTCAGAATTTAATACAAATGTAACTGCATTCTCTGAGAAAACTGAAAGATATGCACTCAATAATAACAATTACATGCCGTAGATCAGTTATGTCCTTAGAAGATATCCAGACTTCACTACCAGAATTGCAATATTATGGACTCCAGAAGGAAGACAAAAGAGAGACTGAACAAAAACAAGAGATAAAATGTAGATGCAGAGGTGAAAACCATGAACCAGTCAGGGGGGCACCCTACGGAGAATGGACACAGACCAAAAAATGTGGAGAGTACCCAACAAAACATCACAAGGTGATAACTGACTGGTTTGTCTGTTGATAGCAGATAAGTAAAATATGCACACATTATCATCATTAAATAGCTTGTCCTGAGCAGAATGTTGCTACCCTAACAGTCCTTTGGAATTTCTCTCTCTCTCATAGGCCTCTGAAGCCAACATGCACAAACTATCAGTTACATTCTGAATCCATCTTCTCCATGGTCTTCCTCTTTTTGACTTTACCGGGATGCCTCCTTTCATGATGGTCTTCTCCAACCCTTCCTGTCTCTACATATATCCAAAATTCTTCAATTGTATCATTCTTATTTGTAGCATCAGCCAGTTTTCTTTGATTTTGAGTTCTTTCTGAATAGATCTATTTGTTCTCTTCTCTGTCCATGATGTACTAAAGACTCTTCTGTAACAATTATATTCAAAAGCATACGTTTTTCCACTGCCTTGATAAATGTCCTTGCTTCACACCCATACACACTACCATACTCACCTTTATCACTTTTTCCTCATTCCTTTTTTCAAAATGTATTACTTGCTGCTGTTGTATTCCAGAAAATCAATACACCACCGACATGCAGTAAAAAAGTGTACCCATCAACAAGTCAGGAAATAATGACCCCATCACACAGCAGAGAAAATGTGAGCTACAAACGTCACTATGAGAAAAATCTGGAGAGAGCTGTGACCAAAGGGGAGATGTCTGTTACAGACTACCATGAGCAAAAGTTATTGATGGCTGAGACAGACATGATGGGTGTGGACAATGGCAGTACAAGAACTCGGGGTAACTCAGCAAAATTTATGTGGCGTATACACTTTTTATTTCTTGTTTCTCCTAATGGAACATAAAGTAACAGTTGTCACTAACATATTTTTATATTATTTTTTTTAAATTGCAATTTCATCAGCAAAGTCATTTTTTATAGAGTTTGATTGTTAGCCTGAGAAGAGTCTGACCGAATGGATTGGCGCAGGTTCACTTCGGGAGGTCAGGTTCATCCCGGTAAGGCCAAGGAGTTATATCTGTTGGGGAGATAAAGCAAAATCCTAACCTGAACAGTTTTGCGGTGACTGCACTAGCCTTGCGACCATTAAATTCCTCTGGCTCATGTCTATCCCTCCCCTTCACGTCCTACATCACCCTAAAGTTCGGTAACACAGGCTCATGTCTGTCTCCCCCCACCCCTCCTACATCGCCCTACAAAGCGGTAACACAGGCTGTAAAGAAAGAAAGATTGTTAGCCTTAACATAACCTCTCCTGTTGTAGTCAGTTCTAGATGGTTAGGTATAGAATAGAAAGTAGCAATGATGATGGTGTGAAAAAAAAAGTTATACTACTCTTCTATTTTATATTTTTTCTGCATGTAATCTTGTGAGTGAGGTGTCTGTAGCTCAAGCGGTAGTGAGCTCGATCACAGACCCTAGCGTACCTGGTTCAAACCCCACGGTGGGTAAGTTTGGAAGCAAATTAATTTCCGTGGATTTTTACAAAAGGTAAAAATAGACCTCACCGTTCAGAAAGCAATGGCAAACTACTGAATGTATAAGTGGTGCCTAGAAAATCAACGACTCATTTACTGTGGTTGATGGCTACGTCCTTTGGGATATGCCACAATTTTCATTTTTTCAATCTTGTTAGTATAAGTTATTTTTAGTTTATATTCTCTGAACACAAAAAAAATATTCTTGTCAATTGTCTATTTTCTTCATGTAATTTTGTTAGAATGTTCATCTTATGTATGTTTCCTTGCCCATCTGTCCAGCGTGTTTGTAGCGTGTTGGATGATGGGTGATAACCTCCACTGTGAGTGTAGTTCAATTCCGCGGGCTGGCAGAAAAGTCATAGGTTCTCCAGATTTACGGTGTTCGTGGCACCGAACCGAAGGGTTATGATGTCCATGGCACCGAGCTAAAGAGCTGAAAGCTCAAGTGCTTCTGGATAAAAAAAAAAAACATTTTAATGTATATTTTCTATATATAATCTTGTTAGAATGCTCATCTTGTGTATATTTTCTATATTTATAAGCTTGTTAGAATGCTCATCTTGTGTATATTTTCTATATTTATAATCTTGTTAGAATGCGTCTTGTGTATATTTTCTATATTTATAATCTTGTTAGAATATTCGTCTTGTGTATATTGTCTATATTTAAAATTTTTTTTTATGCTTGTCTTGTTTATCTTCTATAAATGAAATTTTGTTAGAACATGCTAATCTAGTTATATTTTCTATGCATAATCTTTCACAGGCCTCATTGAGAAACTCGAGCTGTTCTATCACAAGCAAGCACGACAAGGACAGGTAGTTTACCTGTGTGCCCCTACTGACCATTACTCAGGATCCTATGGAGACACAGGCTGGGGATGTGGCTATAGGAATTTTCAGATGATTCTCTCATGTCTGTCAAGATATCCAGAGTATGCCCAGAGAATATTTGCAGGTGATTTTTCTTATTCTGACTTTCGCCCGCTTTTAATTCAAGTATGGCACTTCTGATTTTTGCGCAGATGTGGGCTTTCTTTATTATCAGTGTCCCCCGCCATACAGGTGTGCCTTCTTTGACTTCAGAAGGGATTTGCAGGTGACGTATATCAGTTTCTCAAAGTAAAATAGATACACTTTCCAGAACCACTTAAACAAGTTAACATTTCGAAAATGAAAGTAATGAGAAATAACCAAAAGTATAAAAATCCAGTTATGTTACAGAATGAAAGCATAGATTAAGTTAGAAGATTTCGTATATCTGGAAAGAACAATATCGCAGGGTGATGATTCAGAAAAGAACGTTGAAATAAATCAACTAAACAAATCAAACTTTTGCCATACTCAACAATATCTGGAAAACCAAAGCAGTAATTCTTAAAATAGAACTTACAATATATAGAAGCAGTGTCCTTGGTGTATTATTATACAGTAGTGAGTGCTGGTAATGTCCTCTCTTTTGTTTAGTATTACAATTGACTGGGTGCTAAAAATGCCATAAAACAACAAGCACCAAGAGGAATAAGATGGACCCCTTTCGAGATGCTTGAGGACCTGGACTTTGCAGACGATATAGCCCTGGTGTCACACAAATATGAACATATACAAGAGAAAAGTACAATACTTCACAGCATGGCAAAGACAGTAGGCCTCAAAACAAACACAGGAAAAACAAAAATTATGACAAACAGTGAAATCCAACAACCAGTAATGTTAGAAAATGAAACACTGGAAAGGGTTGAGCAGTTTACATATCTTGGTAGCGTACTGACACTAAATGGTGGCACAGAGGAAGATATAAAATCATGTCTAAGTAAGGCCAGAACCGCTTTTGCCAGAATGAAACCAGTATGGAAGTCCAAAATCTACAATAGGACCACAAAGCTTAAACTCTATAAAAGCATTTTTTTGCCAGTTTTGCTCTACGGATCGGAGTGTTGGAGGATGACCAAAGGAGATACTAGCAGGCTGTCAGTTTTCCACCACTGTTGTCTTCGCAGAATCTTGGGAATCTTTTGGCCAGTAAAAATACCCAATAACCAACTACTCCAAGACACAAGACAAGAGGCAATGAATGACATACTCAAAAGAGAAGATGGAAATGGCTCGGACATGTTATGAGAATGAGACAAGAAATGCCTGCAAGGATAGCCCTCACTTGGACACCAGAGGGAAAGAGAAAGAAAGGCAGACCACGGACAACATGGAGCGCATGATGGAAGAGGAACTGGACACCGCATCTCTGACGTGGGGATCTGGGCTGAAGGTTGCAGGGACAGGAGAGCATGGAAAGTCCTTTCTGAAGCCCCATGTGTCACTAGGCATGACGGGATTAAGTAAGTAAGTAAGTGAGTGCTGGTAAATTACTACATCACACACAAGTGATATTCTAAAATAAATGTCTAAGAAGAAAGAAGAAAATTTTCTGATCAAATACGATAACGAATAAAGAACTTTTCAAATGAACAAATTGTGCATTGTTGAAGATCATTATAAAATACTGAAGATGGAGACGGATTGGTATGTATATAATAATAATAATAATAAAGCCCATAACCCGTTAGGAGTCGTAGAGTGTTACTGTGGAGACATCAGCACAAAAGCACGCCATGAGTCTCTGTCTTCAACTCCTCGAGCGAATGTGGAGACACTTTGTCCTGACCAGCTCTTGATGTTGTCAAACCAGGATTTTCTCTGATGTATGCCATATGACAGTATGGGCATCGGCTAGGACAGCTCTGGGATGGGCAGCTGTCTGGGCAGATGACGCTCATCAGCCCGGGAGAGGTCGTCGTCTACGGGTCGCTGCCCTGAAAGGAAATAGCAGCCTGCTGCCTTGTGGGTATTGGCTGAGGAGAGCAAAAGGTTAACGGAGAGCGAACCCAGTAAACATTGGTTGAAACGGAACACACCACCGAAGGATAAGCACTTGAGCTCCAATTGGTACTGAAGGCTGTGCACGTACATTCCGTTCTTGATGTTTGGCTGTTTATATATCACAGTAGAATGATAAAAATGGCTTAAGACGATCGTGAGAGAGAGAGAGATGGACAGAGCATGGTAAATGAAGACTTGGACACCTAGAAGAAACATGGAGAACTGGAAAAAGAGATTGAAAGATTATGACCTGATGTGAGAAACGATTATTAGAAAGATGACAGAACGGGAACAGTGGATATCTCTTGTGAAAACATTATGTGTCAAACAAGGCAGAATGAGGATATAAATAGGTATATAGATAGATAGCAGTTTCACTGTGATATTATTTATTATGTCTGTTTGATGATGGCATCCTGTTAATCTCGAGACAATGCTGTGTAGCTCCTATGAGGATATATATATATGTATGAGTTTCCGCTTTCTCCTTGCACACTTTATGTCAGCAAGTAACCCAAGTCTGGTATCCTCTGGACCTCTTCTTCTTGCGTTGTTCTTTACGACCAATTTTAATCACACTTAGTGATATGTTTGATCTTTGCCAAGAACGTGTATACGTTGCACATTGGTTTGGTAGGCCCCTAAACGCATATATTTCTACACGTTTAGGACATGTGCATCTGATTTCAGCCAAACCTCCTTAGTCGCCTCTTCGACATGCATGGCAGGTAACAGTGGTTCTATTCTTTACACCCCAAACTTGGGCCCGGTAACCACTGGCGATCCTCTGGACCTATCCCTGCAAGTTCTTCCCAGTTTGGTTTATTCAGTCATAAGCCCTTTACGTCTTGGTTGCATACAACCCTTGTGGCAAAGGAAGGCTTACCACATTTTTATTTCAGAAGCTTGCTCTCCGTACAAGATATCCTCAGGCAGAACTGACCCTACCAGTTAGGTGTAATGTTGATGAAGGAGCGGTTCTATCCTGAAAATCCTATCACATTCCGAGAACCCATTGTTTATTACTTCAGATATCCCCAAGTAAATGCCTCAGGTAGTTCATGTTTTTATCCTGGTTGCATGCAGTCTCCCCAACACACATGCCATGTACACAGCAGCCTTCGTGTTGACATCAGCATGCTATTCCTCTATGATGCCCTGGCTAGGGTTTTTTCGGCAATGCTGATCCACATGTGCAGCTCTGCATCCAATGAGAGATTGTCTTCTTCATTGATCCAGCGGCACTTGAGCTCTTGCCCTTCGGCCAAATGCTATGTAATGGTATCTGCATGTGTTTATAAGTTCTTCCTTTGTTCTGTATAATGTGTTCCATTTATCTGGCATTGAAGAATCTTCCTGACATCATCTAGTGCTTGGTACCTGAAGAGGTGGTGCTGAATTATTTCATGATGATGTGCGCACAGTTGGCACTCTGCAGTGTGTTGTGGTTGAATTATGTTCATGTAATTATTAAGTGTTATGTGTTGGGTTCGAGTCTAAAATGGTGCTCTGATATCTCCTTGTTTAGGTGGTTGATGTTATCATTGGGGCTAAGTGTGGCCATGTGTCTGTAAACCTCTCTTCCTGTGTCTCCCATGTCCCATCCGATCAGCCAAAATGAGAGATTGTCAGTGATGGTATATCCATGTTACAAGCTTGCCACTCCCATAGCCTGCTGGGAGGCCATGTGCCCTGGACCATAACAGTGAATGAAGGACAGTTGTGATTATTTTATTTTATTAAACAAAGGAAACCACCAGAAAACTACAGACCTTCATAAATGGATGTTTATGTAGAATAGAGAGACTGAGATGGTATGATAAGATTACAAACGAGGAACTCAGAAAGAAAGAACTAAGCAGATACCAGTGGAGAAAGAGCTCAGGAAGAGATGCTGGCGATGGATAGGACCTACATTGAGAAGACCGACTGGAAACATTGCAAGACAGGCACTGTTTTGGAACCCGCAGGGAAAGAGGAGTAGGGGTATGCCTAGACAGACCTGGAGAGGAGAGCTGGAGGCTGATATTAAAAGGATAGGTAAAAATTGAAATAATTGGAAGGGATGGCAGGAGAGAGGAAGAGCTAGAAGAATTTTGTTGAAGACCTGTGCTATTATTAATTAAGAATTATTTGTTATTATCGACACCATTATTATTATTTTATATATATACTTTCAGATAACTTATCAATTCCATCCATCCCCAAATTGCAACAAATCATTGAGACTGCATGGAAGAAAGGCTTTGATCCTCAAGGCTGTAGACAGTTGAGAGGTCAGCTGGTTAACACTAGCAAGTGGATTGGAGCTACAGAAATTGTTGCAACTCTCTCTTCTCTGGGCATTAAGTATGTATAGTAGTTATATCATCACTTGTCTACCTCTTCACCCATATGTTGCCAGAGCCGAGAAGCAAAGATAGTAACACTGTGACCTACAAGGCCTGTCGTAACAGGCAACTGAGGTAGGCGCCTAGGGAAGCTACCCTAGTAAATAAAAGCGTCGCAGAAATCGAATGTGCTGGCCTACTTGTAAGTGCATAATTTACACAACTTACAATCGCTCTTAAACTCAGATCACATACAAATCACAAAGAGTGGTTTAACAAGTGGTCGGTATGGAGCGTTCAAAGAAAAAGTCTACCTTTTTCTCCATCATCAAGAAAATGGTGTTTGCTGCATCGTGTCCCAGTTTACAGTGAGGCCAGACACATCTGTTTTCAGCACTGCATTTATTTTAAATTGGGATTGCCCTTCCTCATCTAAACCTACTCATTTAGCTAGACTGCAGAGTTACCTTGGCTACCACTTGGAGGTGCTCTGGTTTGATGATCACAACTTTTGTCTTATTCACGTTGTCTAAACACCGTTATGTCAGTTTGTTCTCGACTATGACTGCAAAGTGTATGAGAAGTCATCATCAGTGAACCAGAGATGACTAAGACCCTATTTCACCTCCAAGTGATGACCCTGGTAACAGGCTGCATAACTGCAATCTGGCTAAATGAGCATTAAAAAAGAAAGGCTATAGCCAGTTCCAAAATGCTTTAGTGAAAATAGATTTGCTTGGCCGAAAGACATAAGATATCTCAGCATCATTGGAAAATGTGTCACAATAAATGCCCTCTTCAGAGCCAACAAAGTAGATACACTTGTTACTTCCTTTTTTTAATTCTATTTTGCCTCGCATCATCAGGATAAGAAGAGATTTCTAGAACGGACTTTTGTGTGCGCTTCATAAATAGTGTTTTTCACTGCCTCTGTTATTTCTGAGGTCCACCTTTTGCGTCACAACAGTTGACTTCATCATAAATACACATCTCACGGTACCAATCATCCAAATAGTGATCTATAGGACATTGCAGACACTTACATAGACTAGGAAAAAGCAACAGCTTTCTGCCAGTATCAACAGATGAACAGACACCGGAACATGTGCTGCAAGACTATCCTCTCCTGAATGAGCTGGCAAGCAATGTATCGCCACATCCAGTCGCCCTGCAGACCTTAAGCTGATTGCCCAGTTTGCCGGCCTCAGTTAAGTGGATGACCAGAGATAACAGAAGAAAAAGTCTGGGAAGCAGGATTGAAATGGGGCAGCAGGCGCAATAATGTAAGGATATAAAGTAGCGCCAGGGTCTGGGAGCTGGCACTGATCAAGATCCTACCCCACCTCCAAGTTGTGGCCCTGGTAACAGACTACGGTCTGGCTAAGCGGGTAGGGAATCGAAGGAGAGCTACTTGGAATTGGTAGAAGGGTAGGTGCATGCATGTCTGATATGAAATATGATCGCAATATAGACTATAAGAATCTCAGTAAATGCAACTACACGTTTCTCCTGCCCAATAAAGAGTCAAAGACGATGCATAATACAAATTAGACGCCCATGTTGTAGTCGGGGCCCAAATTCAGGGTAAAGAATAGAACCACTATTACCTACCATATGCCATATACGGCAAAAGTGGAGGTTTGGTGTGGGATTAGCTACCCCATCCTGTAAAAAACACACAGCTACAAAAACCGCAACCAAGCACATGATAGCTTGCAAGGCCTTGGTTCGGGACCTATATCTCCTTTGGGGCGAAGGGTAGAAGAAAAAACAGGATTGAATATCTAGCATGTGTAATGCTAAACATAAAAGATGTACTACATATAATAGATAACAAGTTTTATAGTTTCTGATTGCTTATTTTACATTATCAAATTCATCTTAGATTTCAAACATAGGAAGCTAAGAAAGAATCTTAAACAACTAGCTGTTACTTCTTTTCCACTCCCAACAGATGCCTTCTTGTTGACTTCCATGCTCCTTCAGCTCCTGATGGCACACATCCTCTGCTTCTGGAGTGGGTCAGTAACTATTTCTGTAGAAACCAGCAAGGTTTTTTACCGCCACTGTATTTGCAACACCAGGGTAAGTATTTTGTGTGCTTGCACATACTATCTTTGTGTGGTAAAGAAATTTATATCCCCAAGACCTCAAGAGATGTCAGTATGCAAAACTGAGGTATGTTGGACATATAAAACGACACGAAAGGGCTGGAGAGGACCATCATGGAAGGAGGCATACCAGCAAAGAGAAGAGGAAGACCACAGAGAAGATGGATTCAGGATTTAACTGATGGTTTGAACATGAAGGCTGCAGAAGCGTGACATCTAGCCTTTGTGAGAAATTCCGAAGGACTGTTGGGGTGGCTAAGTTCTGCTCAGGACAAGCTATTTGATGATGATGATGCAAAACTACCAGCAGGGTTTCCCACATCGTGACAGGTTGAAGGTTAGGCAAAATAAAATACCCAACTTTCATTCAGTAGCATTTTAACTCTTTCCACGCTTTACGCGACACTGCGCCACGGCGGAAGTCCGTTGCACACTTTAAGCCGCACACTGCGCCATAGAGTTGCTTCCCTTGTAAGAAGTCTTTCTAGTTTTACTTCTGCTGTTTTACTTATACTACTTTTCAACCTTGTTATTCTATTAGGTTGTCCAGTTTTCTTCAATTTAGTATATAATAATATATGTATGTTTATTTATTGACGAGTAGTTGGGATCATAATTTTAAATTTTTTGTGGTTTTTAACTTCCTTGAATTAACTGCTTAAAAATTAAGGAAATAAATGGGCGTGGAAAGAGTTAACAAGTTGTATTTTTTTTTTTGCACCTTCAATTGTACTAATTTATAATAATAGAAACCACTTGAAGCAAACAAGTGAAATATATATATATATAATTTCTTCTTCAGCTTTCCAAGTCTTTGAGGTTCATTATTGCAGATATTACCCGCCTCCATTCATCTATGTTCTGAGCCTTCTCTTCTAGTTGTTGAATCCTAGTATTTCTAGGTCTACTTCAATGTTATCTCTCCATCATTTCCTTGGTCTGTCATGTGGTCTTTTATCTTTTTTTTTTAATTAATGCAATTTTAGGCTCCCTGTTATATCATTCTTTCAATGTACTTCAGCCATTCTATTCTATCATATACCTTCATATGATAGATATAGCTGCTGTAAAAATTGGACAAGTAATGTACCAGGCTGATATTCTAAATTTTCAAAGGAAGAGAAGGTGTGTAAATGGTTCAAGTAATAGTGAACTCTAACCAGACTGCAAGAATTCCAAGTGAAATTGTATGTCTTTGTGAATTCATATTGAACAGAGAAGTTTCAGGGTTGTGAATCCCAGTCACTGACCAGATTGAGAGAGATGGGTGTCGATGTTGGTACAGCCCAAAAAGAATGACATTCCAAATATGCAAAAATATTGATTAATCAACATCGGACTGACGTGTTGGACCGCTGCTGGATTTATTCAGGTGTAGATTGGAGCACCTATGGACATGTCTGGGGTGCTATGATAATAGTTCTCATATAACTTATTTGTTTCTGTATTATGATATATTTGACATTGATAAGAAAGCATTGATATAAGATATAAATAATATGCTAGTCTTCTTTCCTATATCGTTATTATTATCATTTATAGGTCACAGCCGCACCATTGTTGGAGTTGAAAGGATCGGGAACAGTAAAACTTCTTCTATTTGATCCTGGTACACCAAGTGACCAGCTGGCTTCAATTGCAAGAGATCCACTAACATGGAAACACATGCGAACATTCCGACGAACACAAGCTGGATTCAGGGCCAGGCAGTATCAAATAGTGGCAATTACAAGTTTACTAGCAGATGAAGAATATGAGGTACTTTTCTAAATATTAGTTGATTTTGAATTTGGTAACTTGACACTATAAATATTATTAACAGATAACTTGAGGAGATAAATATTATTAACAGATAACTTGAGAAGATAAATATTATTAACAGATAACTTGAGGAGATAAATATTATTAACAGATAACTTGAGAAGATAAATATTATTAACAGATAACTTGAGGAGATAAATATTATTAACAGATAACTTGAGGAGATAAATATTATTAACAGATAACTTGACAGAGATGAAGTGTCTATGCATAATGTTCAGAGTATCAAGAAGAGTGGTTTAGAAATGAAGACAATGGGTACAACAACATCAGTACTGAACGTCATCAAGAAACAACAAATTAAATGGTTTGGCTATATAAGCAGATTATCTACCAACAGACAATGCACCTTAAAGTGTTACTCTGATACAGTAGATACAAAGCAAACGGTCATCCACGCAAAAGGTGAGCCTCCGAAATAACAGGCGGTGAAAAACACTATTTATGAAGCGCACACAAAAGCCTTTTATATAAATCTATTTTAAATTATAAATCTAGAGCAAAAAAGAAGACTTTCTAAATAGTGGTGTATATAAATAAGTTCATTTCATCTTTCTTTCTTTTCCTCCAATCGTGTTTTGCCTCAAAGCATCACGATAAAAAGATAATCATTTCATCAATAATTGAAATAGATATTTCTTATTCCCTTTCCAGGAAAGTAAGATACTGAAGTCTGAGCAAGTCTCTTGACCAAGCAGATACTATGGCTGTGACTAAAGACACAATACTACACAAGTAGTAATTTTAATATAACTTTCAGTTGAAGTCCTACAATGTTTACAGAGATGTCAGCTTTAACATTACAAATTAGACACAAGTTCTATGCAACATAATATAGGGCATCAATTTAGTACAGTATTCTAAGAATATATTTTATGAACTTTCTTAATCATCTATTTGTATGTCATATTTGCAAAGGTTTACTATGAAATGTCAGAATTATTGCTAATAATTAAAAAGATAGACAAAATTTGATGTGTTTATTGCCATAATTTGTGTTTTAATTTCGAATATCTTCATTGCACTCCGGACATGTTCATAGGTGCTCCGATCTACTTCGCAATATCTCCAACAGTGTCCAGCAACTGATTTGTTATTGGTTAATTGGTTATTAAACTGACGTCATTACACTCCGGGCAGACCCAGAGGTGCTCAGTCTCCCCCAACAGTGCATACTGATGGTTCCCGTGACTTGATGATTAAACACACTTCTCAACTGACCAGCAACTGACCGTACCAGTGTGATTTTCATTGATATACCTATTCATATACCTGTTCCGCCCGAGTGGTTACCGGGGCCAAAATTTGGGGTGTAAAGAATAGAATCACTGTTACCTGCCACGCATGTCGTAAAAGGCGACTAAGGAGGTTTAGCTGAAATCGGATGCACGTGTCCACTAGGGAATACCAACGCGAAACAAATGCTTGCAGAAAACAGATGCACCAGGCCGTAAGGCGCATAACATGGTGCAACGACCCTCACAATGAGGAATGGGATAACGGATTCTATGGTCGCCAATCTGCCTCGGAGACGTTGCCACGCAGTAAGAATGTCAGACCTACCATCACGAGGGTGGCCAAAACAGGGAAGCAGAAATCATAGGAATTATATCCTGCAGAACTGCCCCCAGTATGCAGATTTGAGAATAAAGAGGTGGCCCACTTACACCAACGTCCAAGACAAACCGTATGGCATGGTTGATAATCTGAGGCAGACGGCTGCCTTTATTAGAGAATCTGAAATCCCAATCTAGTGAGAATGCAGAAGAAGAAGATATACCTGTTCTTTTCTAGCTAATTAATTTAAACCTCTTCTTCTTCTTCTTTGCGTCTTCTTCGACCAATTTTAATCACTCTTTGTGACATGTTTGATCTTTGCCAAGAACGTGTATACGTTGCACATTGGTTTGTGGGCCCCTAAACGCATAGACTTCTACCGTTTAGGACACATGCATCCGATTTCAGCCAAACCTCCTTAGTCGTCCCTCTTACGACATGCATGGCAGGTAACAGTGGTTCTATTCTTTACACCCCAAATTTGGGCCCGGTAACCACTTGGGCGAATTTAAACCAATTTGTATATACAAAGAGCATATCATAGAACATATATGGAGCGTATGGCCGAATGGATTACAGCACAGGCTTCCATCTGGGAGTCCCGGGTTCAATTACCGGTTAGACTAAAGATTTTTTGTTTATGTCGCGGCATAACAAAAAAATGTGAACCTGAACAGTTTCGCTGCGACTGCACTAGCCATGCCCTCTGTCCCTCACCGCCCTGAAAAGTTGAATTATAGGGGGTAACGACAGTTTACATCATAGAAGTATAATGATTATCTTATATATGTCTCTATCCGCTTGTGTACCATTTAAGCACATGTGGTTTACAAGCAGGCATAGATAGAAACAAGTTAAATCAATAACTAGTGCTTCTTCTGCGTTCGCCTGCTATGAATTCAGCCATAGCGCCTAGTACGGCGTTTCTCACCGATTTTTGTGTGAAAACCTTTTATTGGTTTCCTCGCCATACAGGCAGACCTTCTCAAACTTCAGAGGGTATTTTTGGGTTTTCCCGATCCAGAAGCACTTGAGCTCTTCGGCTCGCTGCCATGAACATCGTAACCCTTCGGTTCGGTGCCACGAGCACCGTAAATCTGGGGAATCTGTGGCTTTTTCTGCCATCCGCGGAATTGAACCCTCACACACAGAGGGATAGTCACCCGTAGTCCAACGCGCACGAACACGCTGGGCAGACGGGCATCTTCAGAGGTTAAATAACTAGTGCTCAATTTTAATGACATTTAATTGCAAATATTTCAATGAGGAAGTTAAAATTACTGCCTGTAACACCACTTTTTAGGGCTGTGTATGGAGGAAGATGGAGATATGTTGGGCACACCTTGAGGAGAAATGATCAATGAATATCAAAGCAGGCATTGAAGTGGGATGCAATGGGTTCAAGAAAGAGAGGTCGACCTAAAGAGACCCTGAAACAAACTTTCCTGAGAGAGGCAGGAAATATCGGTCTCAGTTCCATGGAGGAGATTGAGCGTGTTGCCCAGGATAGAGCGGTATGGAGAAATTACTTGCAGGCACTATGTAACGTATAACTGTCAGAGGAATTGTTATGAAGGAGGCGACATGATCTTGAGGAATTTAATGGTTGCATGGTTAGTGCAGTCACCGCAAAACTGTTCAGGGCAGAATTTTTTCTGTATGCTCACAACAGAAAAAACTCCTTAACTTTACCGGGGAGCGAACCAAGGTCTCCCGAATGGGAACCAGCGCTCAATAAGGAAATAATGTTAGTTATTCACCATTCCAAGCAGTCTCTGTTTAAAAGTTATCATTATCAAGAAAATAGAGTGTTTATTTAAAATGCAGGATGCAATCAATGAGTTGACAGGCAGCAGAGGCCCAAGACATTACTTCACCTTTACGTGATGGCTCTAGTAACAGGCAGCATTGTTGCAGCCTGCTTTTTTCCGATCCAGAAGCACTTGAGCTTTTCAGCTCTTTTGCTCGGTGCCATGGACATCGTAACCCTTCAGTTCGGTGCCACGAACACCGTGAATCTGGGAATCTGTGGCTTTTTCTGCCTGCCACTGGAATTGAACCGTACACACAGAGGGCTAGTCACCCACAGTCAACGCGCTACGAACACGCTGGGCACGCGGGCTTGCAGCCTGCTTAAACGAGTAGGGTTTGAAGAGGGTAGGCAAAGCCGGTCTAAAAAAGGCAATGCTAACATTGAATGTATCTGACTAAAAGATGCAGATACCACATCTGTAAGACAATATAACACATGCCCTTTCAGAAAGAAGAAGAGTAATTAATTATTTCTCAATCTAAGGGTGTATAGTATCTACATGCTCTATTCTTCTACTTCTGCATTCTCACTAGATTGGGATTTCGGATTCTCTAATAAAGGCAGCCGTCTGCCTCAGATTATCAGCCATGCCATACAGTTTGTCTTGGACGCTAGTGTAAGTGCGCCACCTCTTTCTTCTCAAGTCTGCACACTGGGGACAGTTCTGTAGGATATAATTCCTATGATTTCTGCTTCCCCGTTTGTGCCGGCCTCTTCCCGCAGTAAGTATTGGCCACTCTTGTGATGGTAGGTCTGACATTCTTACTGCGTGGCTTAATCTCCAAGGCAGATTGGCGACCTAGAATCCGCTATCCCATTCCTCATTGTGAGAGGTCGTTGCACCATGTTATGCGCCTAACGGCCTGGTCCATCCATTTTCTGCAAGCTTTTGTTTCGGTTAGCATTCCCTAGCGGACATGTGCATCCGATTTCAGCCAAACCTCCTTAGTCCCCTCTTACGACATGTGTGGCAGGTAACACTGGTTCTATTCTTTACACCCCAAATTTGGCGACCCAATGCTCTATTCTAACACTGATGTAACTTGGTGCCTGAGTTTCCAAGTTAAGATGTCTTAACTTTCTTGGACTAAGATGTCTTATTTTTTCAAAACTTATAATATATTATAAAATATTTATAAGTCAAAACTTCACTTTGTGTGAACAACTAAGCCAAAGAACTAAGCATATTACATGTATGTAACAACACAAGTGGAACTTGCATAGACAAGAATCGTTGTACTGTTCAGGTGCAGAGAAAACGAGCTGCGCAAAAAGACAAACATACAACACTTGCATGTCTTGTTTATGTATGCCCCACTTATGATAGCGGATTGTGTTCCAGGTGGAACGAATGTCACGCCTTAATTCTCATTGCTAATTCTAAATATTTGAGGGAAGTAACGCTTATAGTCACCCATGTGTTGTCGGGGCCAACAAGGGAAGCAAAGAAGTGTAACACTGCGCCCTACAAGGCATGTCGTAAGAGGTGACTACAGTAGGGGTCCGCTGTGTGCTGCCGGGGCCCGAAAGGAAAGAATATGTAGCAGTGTCTACCTGCCAGGCATGTCGTAAGAGGTAACTAAGGAGGGTAGATTGTGGGACTGGCTATCTCACCCCATAGAATTAAGCCAACAACTTCAACAAACATGAAAAGTAGAACTAACCTACAATCATTCAACCAGGGGAAGGTCCTCTAACATGGGGGTAAATGACATATCGCTGGGAAGAGTAGAGGAAGGCCTAGACAGACCTGGAGAAGAAAGCTGGAGGCTGATCTTTAAAGGATAGGTAAAACATGGAAGGAATGGCAGGAGAGAGGAAGAGCTGGAAGAAGTTTGTTGAAGACCTCTGCTTCGTTTGGAGTTAAAAAGTGAAGAACCTGCTGCCACTTTCACCTTGGTCTTCTGCCACTTCAACACCCAGGAATCATGCCCTACGTTACAGTGGTCTTCAAACGTGAAACGTCATTTAACATGACCTAGGTTAGACAGTGATATTAACTCTTGGTAGACCAGGACAAAAGCCATGATTTTTAAAAGCCATTTGTTTTTAGAATAAAAATGCCCTTTAGTGTGGCTCTTGGTAAAAGGCGTCCAACCCAAAGCCATGTAGTGTGGCGTTTGATCCACAAGGAGTTAAGACTGATGAATCTGATCCTATGAGAAACACTAGACTAATTTTCTAGTGAAGAAAAGACTTAGATGATAGTAGAAGCTACAAGTGGAAAAATATTTGACAATATTCTGCAGATTTGCAACAGTAGTTTTATTTTATACAGTTTATCATGAAGGTGAGAAGAGAACTAATTGTAATACATGTTGAAAGTTCAATGTGATTTTTTCATAGTTTGTCCATTCATGCTTATTTGTGATACAGTTTTCATTTTCTAGGTGCCACTGTTTATTTTTTATGATGTTTTAAAACATATGCAGTATTTTTTCTCTTGAGAAAGTGACCATTGGTCAAGAGGTCATGGTGGCCAACCTGTTGAGTTGAGAACAAACATTTCAACATATTCACTATAACAAATGAATAAGAAACAACATATCAAAGTTTCATATTTTTATTGTGACATTTAATGCATCAACAAATTATTTAATATGATCAAAATGCCCAGTACTGACTCTATTGAGTAACCAAAAGTGTTCAGCAATTAGAGAGTGAACCATCAGGGGGAAGAATTATCAACAACTTAAGATATGTCGATGACACAGCACTGTTAGCTGAGAATGTACAAGAATTAATAGACTCTGTAAATAACAGAAGTAAATTATCTGGACTCTACACCAATATTGAGAAAATCAATACAATGGTAATAAACAAAACAAATGAGAAAGAAAAAAAAGTGAACATAGGAATTGAGGGCAAGAAACTGGAAAAATATAACATTTTGTACATCTGTGAAATATAAAGATGGAAGTTAAGAAAAGGAATTGCCAAAAATATATTTAACGCATGAGAAAGATCCACGCACATTTTTTAAAACAAAATTAAAATGGGCTACATATACTCATCACTGTTTTGTAGAGATGAAACGTGGACAAAAGAAAACTAAAAGTGAATTACTGAAATAGATAAAAGTTCTGCAAATACAGTATTTTAGTCATTAAAAGACATGACTCAGTGTTGAAGACCATATGGAAGGGCACAGTTGAGAGCAATGAGAAGATGAGAGATAAAATTGGGAAAGAAACATCAAGAGAAGCCTGTCAGAGTATACCATCAGGGCAAGAACATAATTTGTTGGTAATCTACTGTAGCCAGTCTGTGTTGAGGAGACGTAGATATGAGAGAATATGTCAACCCTGAACCAAATGATGTACAATCTCACCAGCATTGTTGGGATGAATAGACTGCTAAATAACTGATATTAAAATGGTCAAATGTTGCAACATATACAAAATATAATACATTTTTGACTGCTGAGATTTTCTTATCTACATGTAAATGGGTTGTGCATGCAGATGGGCTTCCTGAATCTCTCGAACTAATAGTATCCGTGTCAACATTTTATCCAATGTGTAAAATCAATGGACTGAGTAGAGTACCAGACAGACTATCAGGAACACATGAACGCTTCTGGGCAGGGATAGAATATTCGTCCTGTTTTTATGCTCTCTGGCTGTGAAAAAATGATGTAAATCTTGAGTGGCAGTTTAGAAAGCATCATGTGACATATCTTTTAAAAGAGTTTAAAAAGACAAAACTGCCATTAATGCCTATAGTACCACTTTTTAAAACTGGTGGGGCAAGAGCCTGAGGAATGTAATGGCCGCATCGCTAGTGCAGTCGCCATGAAGCTGTTTATGATAGGATTTTTCATTTATGCCCACAACAACAACAAATCCTTGGCCGACTCTGAATTGAACATGGTCTCTGCATGGGAGCCGCACTATAATCCATTTGTCCAGACTTTATAACACCTTTATCAGCAGATGTGTGCACACAATAACATTTGGTAGATACTTCTTCGAACGCTCCATATCGACCACTTGTTAACCACTCTGTGTGATCTGAGCTTAAGAGCAATTGTACGTTGTGCCAGTTATCGCCTACAAGTAGGCCAGCACATCTGATTTCTGCAATGCTTTTTAATTACTAGGTAGCTTCCTAGGCTCCTACCTCAGTCCCTATGACATGCCTTGTAGGTCGAGTGGTACTATTCTTGCTTCCCTTGCGCTCCCAGCACCACAGGCGTGGTAGATACAACAGTTGATGAATACACTAACATTTGGTAGATAAAATAGTTGGTTGATGTGTACAATACCATTTAGTAGATAAAAGAGCTGATGAACACACTCACACTGATAGATAAAATTATTACTGCACACACATTGTGCTAAATTTATCATGGCCTGTGTGCTTTAGCTTCAGACTTGACTGTGTCTATTATTTAAACAATCAGTAATTGCCCGCCTGCCCAGCGTGTTCGTAGCACGTTGGACTACGGGTGACTAGCCCTCTGTGAATGCGGGTTCAATTTCGCCTGACTGGCAAAAAGCCACAGGTTCCCAGATGTATGGTCTCGTGGCACCGAACAAGGGTTACGATGTCCATGGCACTAAGCCAAGAGCTGAAAGCTCAAGTGCTTCTGGATCAAAACCAAAACAATCAGTACAAATAACAATCATCCAGCCACCAGAAACAGAAAACACTACACTGGGCAACAACCCAGTAGCAGTGTGATGACAAAAGAAGAAGACACAATCAGAACCCACTTAGCTTATGCTCTCATGGAAAAAGTTCCTAGCCTGTACCACAGAAGGTGGGTTTGATATGTGTAAGTGTAGGGTTCAGCAAGCTAACAAAATTTGCATATTTTTTGTTGCACCTTTCAACAATCTTGATCAGACTAACACTTTACTCACATTTTACTATGTTCTAGTCAGTCAAAATAATTGTTACAACAGTACTAGCTGCTTAAAAAAACAGATAAGTAAAGTAAAAGTAAAGAACCTGTTTTCATACCATATGGTATATTGGAAGATATAGTGTTACGTCTGTATTTTCTATGAAAACAACATACAATGGGCAATATGGAAGTTGTCTTTCTAGAGATGTTCATGTACCCAATTGACGATGGGTTGACCTAAAAGAAGTTTGATATCAGAATAATCTCACATGGGTGGGGGAGTGATTTTCTGTAGTATCGAACCGAGATCATCCACCTAGGAGACCAGTGCACTAACCACTTAGCTACTGTGGTTTTCAATAACGAACAACACGAAATAAATGTAAGAGTTCGGACGACAGAAAAATTGAGTAACGTAAACAAGCATATTTAACAGGAAAAAACCAGTTTCATTGTTACTTACCACTTGGACAAGAAAAATTCATATAACTTCACAGGACATCGGAGCGGATTATCAATGTTTTCTACAACTTCATAAACAGGAACACCTTCTTTGTTCTTTTTCACTACCAAACTTTCTGAAATTCAAAAAATTATTAAAACATAAGTTTTTGCAATCTCAATGTAAACAAGGTAACAGCAAATAAAGATATATGTAAGAGTTTTAAGAATCAAACAAATTTAATAAGAAAATAAAGAAAGAAATTTGGCTAAACAGATGGGCAATGGGAGACACGGGAAGAGAGGTGTACAGCCATATGGCCAGCCTAACCTTAAGACAACATCAACCACCTTACAAGAAGAGATCAGAGCACCATTTTTAGACCTCAACCCAACACATAACACTTAATCACTTGAACAGAATTCAACCACAACACACTCCAGAGTGCCAACTGTGTGCACATCATCATGAAACCGTTCACCACTACCTCTTCAAGTGTCAAGCACTAGATGACATCAGAAAGACCCTCCTTCCTCCAAGGCCAGATAAATGGAACACATTATATGGAACAAAAGAACAACTTACAAACACATGCAGATACCACTACATAGCATTGGGCCAAAGGGCAAGAGCTCTAGTGCCGCTGGATCATTGAAGAAGAATAAGAAAATAAAAAAGTAACTACTCTTTTCTTTAACAAAGAACTCCTATTAAATTCATCATTAATTGGCCTCTTTGTCTCAGTAGACAATAGGTATGCGTCATGTAGTTTGTTCTGTGCTGAATCACATCATCTGTTGTGGTTGTAATGGCCTATTCTGGAGTGGCAATCCTTGCTGCAGGTGAGACTAGAGCTGATACAGATGATGGTCTGTCTGCACTATCTTGGGAATTACAGAACAGAATGTTCAGCATCAAAAGTGTATCAGATCAGTTCTCCCAATCACTATCCTCATACATTGGGTACAACCCATGTGTGCTCCATCCTTCGATGCAGCAACAAACATGTTCCATGGCAGAGAACAGACAATGCACTTGTGCTACAAACACAACTCTGAGTATCTATCGGTGTAAATGAACATCTTTGTTGATGGTCAGAAAGAAAAGCACCACTTGCTCTTAGATTCTTGTCCAAAATGGAGACTACTTCTATCATTGAAATGTGGTCCTCTAGTTTGAGAGTTTTAGATCGAGGTCTATATAAACAACTAAACTGTTAGAGAAACAGCATCAAATGCATGAGTTTGTTGTTGGCCTACAAGATGATGGTTATGATGGACATTTATTGCTTCATCTATCTTTGGTCAAGAATAGATAAATGGACATTGTAACATCACTAACAAACAGAAAAATAAACAAACCTTTCTTTCCATTAGCCAAACAATAGAATCTGAGTGAGACATTCTTAGCAGTTGAGGTAGTCTGGCCCTTAACTGGTAATCCTTTCTTCCAGTGCTTTAGGATTTGAGCAAAGGAAAGTGTCATATGTTCCGGAACAGTCTTAAGAATGAAGTGCTTGGTGTGGAAATATATTAAAGTGTTGAGAAGGACAAAGGGTGAGTGAGCTCCAAGATGTTTGCTTTCCCATAAGTGCTCCTCTTCAATGCGACACAGCATTTGACCTGGGTTGTAAGAATATAATTTCAAAGTGGTTAATCTTGTGGACCATTATATGCACAAAGATACTAGATAATCAAGATCTGCAATATCTAACATAGTGGTTAGTGCATTTGCTTTGCAGTCTCATGGTTGCAGGATTCAATTTTTCAGTTACAGTGGGATTTTGTTCCAACTCTGACAGCTAACAGGTCAACCCAGTCTCAATTTGGTACCACAAAAACTCTGAAAAGCAAAGCCATCCTGTGTGATCTTCTTATTTTCGTTCGCTGATGTTCAATGTCTACACAATGAGTCCTGTTCTCTGGATATATGTTGTATTTGTTAGTTCGTCAAAGCTTCCAAACAACTTTGTGTATCCTGTGTGCTGTTAACCACCTCACTCATCATGTATATTTGGTCAAAGGAAAATATAGGCCGTAAAATCATATTCCCAATATACCACATGGTATGAAAATGGGTTCTTTACTTTTTTTTCATGACTGCGAATTCAGACATAGTCATGACACCTAATATGGTAATTCTGACTAATTTTTGCGTGAAGGCTTGCTTTCCTTATCACCATCGCCACTCTGGTGAGTCTTACTCCAACTTCAGATGTACTTGTAATTTAGATCCCCAAGTAAAGGAACAGCACTTCCTTAGTCCAACCTAGTACGTTCAACTGAGAGGTTCAATGGCAGAGCACTTACACAGTAATATTGACAACAATTACACATTTTCCACAATCTCTCTACATACCTATATTCAGCTGACTAAATAGTGAATTGATTTAAGCTCGGAAACGAACACAGTCCACTAGTACGACATCCAGCTCATTGCTCTCTCTCTGTCTTTAGTCTGTTACGCCTTTGGCGTTTAGGACAGCAACAAATGCACACCATTCTTCTGTATTCATGGCCTTCCTCTGTATTGTGTTCCAGCTATGATTCATTTCTTTCAGTTCTTGCTCTATCGCTCTCCTCCAGGTTGTCTTGGGTCTTCCATATTTTCGTTTTCCCTCTGGAGTCCATCTCAGTGCAGTTCTCGTGTCAGAGCCAGTCTCCATGCGCATCACATGTCCGATCCATCTCCAGCGTCATCTTCGGATGATGGTGCTCATATTCTCCTGCTGACATTGTGCGAGTAGTTCTTGGTTAGAGATAGTATTTGTAGCTCATAGCTACACCAACTCTCAAATAAAGAACAACAACTAGACATTTCTAATTTATAGAACTATCTTTATATAAACAATCAAAATTGGTTACACAACAGCTATATCTTACCTTGAGTATTCACTTTTGGCTGCAAATTTTTCAAAATTTCATTCATACAGTCTGTAAACTTCTCAAAATAAGTGTCTGTGAATATGCTGTCAATTCTACCATTCTCATAGAGGTACTGCTGCAGACCTGTTGACACAGTAGTTTTTGGTTAAATAAAAGAAAACAATTTTGCTACTATACTTTCAGTTAGGAATGCACAAACACAGTATTAGCTTGGCAACATATTTTCTGGAACCTGTTATTATCACTAAACAAAGATAAAGACTAGGGCACTAATTTTCAAACCAGAGTCACAAATGGATAATAGCATAATTGTTCAACTCAGTGATAGATAAATAACACACTTCCTACTCTGAAAGGAAACTGCCTGCTCCACTATTTGGAAGTTCGGGTGACGTAAACACATTTCATGGCATGGACAGTCGATTTATGTAAGACCCAACTTCAATACATAACATTCACTCAAACAGCAACCTGTTGTTTTGGACCATCCAAAGTATGAACTGATAATTTGACATACTAATGACCTAAGGAAACAGTCTCAGAAAACCACTGCATTGCAGCAGCAACAACCTCAACATCCATCCTCATGCTGGAAATAGTTGTCCTGTATGTTCCATTTCAATTTATAAGTACAAAACACCATTAAAAGGGGGGACTCTCTGTGGCGTAGAGGTTAGGTGCTCACCTCTCGTTTCAAAGGTACTCTGTTGCTCCTTTTTTGGAGCAATCAAGATATTTTTCCAGAGATCCTGATCTCAGTGTAGGTGAGATTGAGTTCCTAGTCCTATCAGAGACTGACAATAAAATGTAGAACTCGTGTTCAAGTAGAGTAGGTAAAATAACCCTTGGTAGTTCAAAATCGAGACGAGCAGGATGGAAAAGCCACCGTCATGGAAAATTCATTAGAAAAATGTTCTTCTAAATGACATCATGGACCCTCAGCGGTACTAAGGAGTTTGTACGCTGCCTCTGAGATCTTCCTGTGTCAAAAAGAGATTGGAGTACAGATGATTACTTCCTGAAATGCAATGATGATGGTCCTATCAATCAATCAATCGAACCATTAAGAGATGGGCAAAGAACAATTAGACAGAATATACCATCAAGAGAAAGGAAATGTACGAGCTGCATGTCAACCTAGGATATGGATATAGCTTTTACCTAGTGACTGCATACCTACCCTGGGGGGCACATGGCACTTGATCTAACAATAAATAATAAAATAAAACCCTTCAGATACATGCAGATAAAAATACATGACGATTAGATAAAGGACATTGAATTCAAACACTGTTTGATCATTGAAGAAGTAGATGACCACACAACAACCATAATACATAACTGTACCTAAACAAAGGTAGTATATGCTGTCCGGTGAGTACTCTTCTCCGCTGGGCTTGCGTACTTCCTTGACAAACATGCAAAGTGACATGTTCAGCTCATCCATAGTGCACTTGAGAATATCAGTGGGAAACACTCTGCTGCCTCGAAAGTTGCCGGCTGATCTGGATTTTTCAATCTGCATGTTTTTACTAATGACCCAATGACGCCAAGAGTTCACACCATACATAAACTTTAATCTGAAGTTAACATCTGGTGCAGGTTCAACCTGAATATAAATAGTTTTCAGAATATTTATTAACATTACAAAGTAAAGTTACGTTAAGAACTCATTTGATCTTCTTCTCATTCGCTGATGTTCTTCTTTTTCGAACGCTCCATATCAACCACTTGTTAACCACTTTGTGATTTGAATGTGATCTGAGCCTAAGAACGACTGTGCACTGTGTCAGTTATACACCTACAAGAAGCCCAGCACATCCGATTTCTGTGACGCTTTTTATTTACTAGGGTAGCTTCCTAGGTCCCTACCTCAGTCGCCTGTTACGACATGCCTTGTAGGTCGCAGTGTTACTATTCTTTGCTTCTCCCGTGGGCCCCAGCAACACACGGACGGCTGATGCTCAATGTCTACACAATGAGTCCAGTTCTCTGGATGTATTTTGTTGTGTTTGTTAGTTAATCAAGGCTCCCAAACAGTTTTATGTGGATGTCCATCTTTGTTGCCAGTGTTCTTTCCGCAGTTGATTCATCAGGTGACAATCTTGCAGGATGTGTTCGGTTGTCTGCGCACATGTACATGTGGATGATGGAACTAGTCTTTGCGTAGGTGTCTGTTCAGTCTATTATGTCCAGTTCTGAGCCTAAACAATATCACCCGCCTTGCTCTACCTAGATAGTTGTAATTGTCTCTTTGCTGGTCTTCTATTCTAGTGTCTCTTCTTTTCCAGGAAAGTGATTATTTGGTTCCTGTGTTGTTCCCTCTCTAGATAAGTTGTCTGCTCTCTCGTTTCCGGGTATGCCACAGTCTGATGGTATCCACTGCAGCACCACACTTAATCATTTTGATAATATCTGGTATATTGATCTGTATACTTGTCAGTGTTTCTCTTACAACCCAATTGAGGTTGGGTCAACCTGAGACCTGGTTGCACTATAAATGAGTATTTTGAAGCTGGGACCACCTGTCTAGGAAGCAAGTGCACTAAACACTATACTATTGTGGCTTAATTAGAATGACATATTCACATATACATAATACAACACAATTGTCCAGTAATGCTGTCAACTGCATGAGTGACCTTATTTTCTTATCGAGATGAACAAATGGTGATCTCGACCTACTGAGTGATCTATTGAATAAGAAATTTTTTATCTATTTAGCTCTTAGTGGACACGGGCAAAAAGCCATGTTTTTACAAGCCACTTGTTGTTAGAATAAAAAATGCCCTTTAGTGTGGCTCCTGGTAAACAGACGTTCAACCCAAAGCCACATACATAGTGCAGCGTTTGGTCCACAAGGAAAATGGAAAGAAAATTTTTCACAACTTTTATTTGGGTATACGGTGAGAAGGAAGGGGTAGTCTTCTTCTTCACCCTTCACACCTAGGAAGGCATAAGTCCGCAACCAAGGTCTTCCAAGCTTTCCTATCTAATGCCATCTTTTCCAAACCTCTCCACTCTCTGAAGTGCTAGTACCTCATGGAAAATGACAGCTGTATCCTGGTGGTGGATAGTCATGATCCTACTTAGTCCCACATTTTCCCACCTAGCACATGTTTGGCTCCACATGCAACACCCTGGCTGACTGGACACCTCACAAAAACAACTGTTTTAATAAGTCTGCACAATTCACTGTAGGTGCTGTGGTTGCATGGCAATCGATGCTGACACAATTTTCTACATACAGAATAGCTCAATTGTTATAAGGGAATGATCTTTTCAAATATCATATACTCTCACATCAGATTACCACACTTGCTAGTGTCTATACTTACAGAATTAGACTGTGATTTAGGCTCGACCTGCATTGAATCTTCCTCGATGTATGATCTCTCCAAACGTTGTCGCTTTGACCTGGATGATGGTGGTCTACCTCTGGTTGCCCTTTTAGTCCCTCTACTACGAAGTGACTGTGGCGGGCTATAATCAGCATCATCCTCGACATGATGAAACGGCACAGTCTTCGGTTGTTGACTGGGAGGTTCTGAAATGTAATAATTATTCTAATGTGTTCATTTTAAAGCTTAAGATAATATCTGAAACTGAGAAATAACTTGATAAAAAAATCTCAATTGGTTTAGAAACATACAACATACCTTGCTGTATGGTTTAGTAAAATCTGTTCAATGACACAGTAAAATATAATAAATATACTTTTCTGCAGCAAAACCATACAACAGCAGAAGAATTAACTTCTTGTGGACCAAACGTCACACTATGTGGCTTTAGGTTGGACTCCTTTTACAAGGAGCCACACTAAAGGAGTTTTATTCTAAAAACAAATGGCATGTAATAATCATGGCTTTTGCCCTGGTCCACTAAGAGTTAAAAGAGTACACTAGTTTTGCAAATTACAGCAGACAAGTTAGATCTTTCCTCCAAAAGAATTAAGGCCATAGGTGCAATGAAATTTTAATTTTTTCCGATCCAGAAGCACTTGAGCTTTTCAGCTCTTCCTCGGTGCCATGGACATCGTAACCCTTCGGTTCGGTGCCACGAACACCGTAAATCTGGGGAATCTGTGGCTTTTTCTGCCATCCCGGAATTGAACCCACACACACAGAGGGATAGTCACCCGTAGTCCACCATGCTACGAACACGCTGGGCAGACGGGCAAAATATATTGTCAGAAGTGGGATTTGAACCCACGCCCACAGAAGTGGACTGCGACCTGAACGCAGCGCCTTAGACCGCTCGGCCATCCTGACTTGTGCAATGAAATAAAGTGAAACGCTAGTGCCAGTGTGATGACACTGACCAAAACTCTACTCACCTTGTAGAAAGTATTCAGTTGTATCAAAACCACTTCATATCAAAACCGTCCAAGTGGTTATCGGGTCCCAAATTTGGGGTGTAAAGAATAGAACCACTGTTACCTGCCACGCAGGTCGTAAGAGGTGACTAAGGAGGTTTGGCTGAAATCGGATGCATGTGTCCGCTAGGGAATGCTAACCCAAACAAATGCTTGCAGAAAATGGATGCATCAGGCTGTTCAGGCGGATAACATGGTGCAACGATCCCCTCACAATGTAAAATGGGATAATGGATTCTATGGTCGACAATCTGCCTCAGAGATTTAGCAACACAGTAAGAATGTCAGACCTACCATCATGATGGTGGCCAAAACTTACTGCGGAAGAGGTCGGCACAAACGGGAAGCAGAAATCATAGGAATTATATCCCACAGAACTGCCCCCAGTATGCAGACTTGAGAAGAAAGAGGTGGCCCACTTACATCAGCATCCAAACTGTATGGAGTGGCTGATAATCTGAGGCAGATGGCTGCCTTTATTAGAGAATCCGAAATCCCAATCTAGTGAGAATGCAGAAGATATCAAAACAGATGTTAACAAAATCTTAATAAATTTTCAAATAAATAAGCTTACCTGTGCCGACTGCAACCAGTTCCAAAGATGCCTCCAGGTCTTCTATAGGGCCTGACATTTCTTCAGCCATTCTAAGGGCTGTCTGAAGTACATCTTCTTCGTTGCTGTCCGCTCTCTTACTAATTATTGGTGGCTCATCACCTGTTAGTGTCAACATCGCTGCTTCACTTTCTTCTGTTAGAAACATGCATTTTATTGTATCCATCTACTCAAGATGTTTAAATGCTACAAGAAATGTTAAGTTATATCTAAACTTCTATTACATGTGTTTAATATATCTTAAGCTGTTATTTCATGGTAAAGCTTTAATGCTTTATAATAATAACATCTCTAAGCAAGCATGAAGATATATATATGAACAAAGGGAATCACATTACTCGTGTACAATTCCATTAGTTAAGAGTACTATAGTTCATTCCAAAATTCGTGAAAAGGCTTAATTTGTACAAAATCTACTTGATTTGGCCTAAAAAAGGTCACGAGTGTTGCCAGTGAATTTTTGCAAGCAGTCTTATATACATTACGAATACATCTTTAACTAATTGGTAGGTAGCTTAGTTGATGCAAAATAAGTTTTTTGTTATATAATTCTGCAAAAAACACAACACAATGATCATCAAAGTTTTGAATTTACAGTAATATACAAAATGGTGGTGAATGTTTGCAAAGGTGTATCCCTATTACCTATACAAAAGAAATGTGACATAGTGAACAAATGATACCTTCCACTTCTATCAATGAAAATAAATTATGTGTGCACACGCCAATGACAGTCATTAGGATACATTGTGAACTGATTAATTTCACCTGATTCCCGATTTTGACTTGCGTTGAATTGCATGTGGAGCACGGAAATGCTTAATTATAGAAAAACTTGACAATCGTACTGCTAAACTTCTACAGGTGTACCTAATCAACATCGCTGTTATTTTAGTAATAACATATAATGAAAATCTTACAGCACTTAATGTTAGGGTGGCAAAAATACTTTAGGAAGGACGCCACTATTACTTATATAAAAATGTAAAAAATTTAAAAATTTCTGTCAAATGGATGATTTTATATCGGTCGGTGAAGATGTTCACAAATTATGGAGCGAACTATAACAGCTAAACTGTTGTTTTTTCCGACCCAGAAGCACTTGAGCTTTCAGCTCTTCGGCTCGGTGCCATGGACATCACAACCCTATGGTTCTGTGCCACAAATACCGTAAATCTGGAGAACCTGTGGCTTTTCTGCCACCCGCGGAATTGAACCGCACTCACTGGAGGCTTGTCCCCCATCAATCAACGCGCTATGAACAAACTGGGCAGGCAGGCAACAGAGATTTAAAAACAATTGTCTTACCATGATCAAGAAAATCATCAACTTCTGACTCTGAGTCTCTGTCCTCAGATATTTTGTCCGCAGCCACAGCCTCTGCCATCATCAAAAGTTCTGCTTCTAATGGGTCGTTAGGGATACGTTCCACAATTTCCTAGTTGGAGAAGAGCACAGGTTTAGTATTATGTATGGGCATCTCTTACAAATATAAGGAATGTTATTATAGAACACAGAAGCAACAGAGTGTAAGGAAAGTTATTCCTTCAGCAAATGTTATATAGCAGTGTTCCCAAACTGGAGTCTAAGCACACCATGGTGGATTCACCACTGACATTTATAACTTGACTATGTAGAACTTGTAATTAATATTCTTCTTAACGATCTCTGGTCCTGCGCTTAATTTACTGTAGACCACAGACTGGGCAGTCAGCTTCAGGTCAGTCAGGTTTCCCTAAAGCTTAGTTTTCAGGTCGACTGGATGTGGCCACATGTTGCTTTTAAGCTACATGTGGCCACAGCCTAAGAGCGATTGTAAGTTGTGCCAGTTATGCGCCTACAAGTAGGCCAGCACATCCAATTTCTGTGATGCTTTTTATTTACTAGGTAGCTTCCTAGGTCCTACATCAGTCGCCTTGTAGGTCGCAGTGGTACTATTCTTTGCTTCTCTTGCGAGCCCGGCTCCACACGGGCGATCCTATGTAATCAACCTAGGGTGTTCCAGAACTGGCTAATAGTTTAATCAATACTTCCAGTTCCCTGACAAGTTGTCTTTGGTCTGCCTCTATTTCATCTTTCCATTATGGCCCAAAGCATGGCAGTTCTGGTCATCAGGTTGTGTTTACTGTCTGGGCGTCTCCCAAAGTCTTTCCTGGTGATAGCTGCAATTTTTCTTCTTGCGTTCAATAGTTTATGAATTCAGGCAGGGCGCCTTGTATGGCCCTTCTGACTGATTTTTGAGTGAAGGTATGCTTTCCTTATTATAAGTGTCCCCACCATACTTCAGCTGCCTTCTCCGACTTCAGAGGTCATGGCTGCAACGAAACTGGTGTAGATAGTAGAAGTTCATCCCACTATCTGCTACTAGGCAGTTAACTATACACAAGATAAATACAGACTACATATATTAGAGTTTTTTCTAAATAAATGTCTTTGAAGAAACATTAAAAATTCTGACCAGAGATGATCACAAATTAGAAGCTGGAAGAAAAACGAATTGCACATCATTGGTAACCACATCAATACTTGAGGATATAAACTACAAGTACCTCTGTAGTCTAAGAAGGCATGCCTGTATGGTGGGGAACACTGATCATAAGGACAGCAGGCCTTCATGCAATAATCAGTCAGAAGAGCCACACAAGGTGCCCTGACTATGTCTGAATTCATAGCGGGCAAACGTAGAAGATGAAGAAGGTTTTGCAACCATGATCAGAGTAAGAAGGTGGAGATTGCTTGTGCATGGACGTAGAAAGTCACCAGGCACTTTGACAATACATCTTTTCTGTGGACAGTAGATGAGACAGACCAAGGAAAACCTAGAGAAGGATGGTAAAAGGAAAAAGAAGAGTATAAGCAGAAAGGCAGAAAACTGGCAGCAATTGAGGTCACTTGGGGGTATCTGTGGCTAAGCGTTTGCCTTGCGTTCCAAAGATCGTGGGTTCAAATCCGGACTGAACCATTCTGTTCACGAGTGCATTTTTTTCCCCAGAGACACCTAGGAATGTTGCCAGAGCTACAGAGTTCGTGCAATACTCTCAACAGGTGGCGTACCATTTCTGCGGAGAGGGACCAAGCCATATGGGATAATATCCAGCCTAATGAAGTCAATCTTTTGTCTTTAGACCCTTTTTCCGTGGTCACTTGTGAATGTTAAAATTTGTCATGAGATGAGGATAAAGGAATGCACGAAAAATAAAACCAAAAACTTACCTGTATTGTTTTGCAAATTCCATTGACTGACTTTCTTGTGGTTGGGATAAAGATAGGCACTGGTATAGGAATAGGGATTGGTATAAGTTTTGGAGTTAGGGCTGAGAACATGACAGTAGGCATGGGTATATAGATTGGAACTGGAACAGGTATTAATATAGGCTTGTTTATAACTTCATCTGGCAAAAGAAAGACATAAATCACATCAAAAATTAGCTAGCAATCAGTTTCTTGATTACTATTACATAGCAAGAACAAGTCTCTACAATGTCGTTCATATACTTTACAAAAATGAAAATTGTGGCATATCCTTTACAGGACCTAGCCTTCAATCGCAGTAAATGAGTTGTTGATTTTCTAGGTACCACTTATACATTCAGTAGTTTGCCAGTGTTTTGTGAACAGTGAGGTCTATTTTTACCATTCGTAAAAATCCGCAGGGGGCAAATTCGCTTCAAATTTGCTTCCAAACTTCCCATCGCGAAGTTTGAACCAGGTCAGGTACTCTTAAGTTTTGATCAAGATCACTACAGCTAAGCCACAGATGCTCACATATTAATTTTAAATAGTCATTTTATTTAATTTTACAAGATTAAACTTACCTGAGAACAATTAAGTCTAACAATTAAGGCAGCGTGTTTTGGCATAATGAGAGAACTGTTTTCTACGTTGGGAGCGTCGACTGGACGCAATGAGTTAATGTAACAAGTTGCTTGTTTATTTGCATTCGTTTTTATCAACCAAGTTAACCTTGTGATCTGTGTGGTTTGAGCACAGAACATGAGTACGCTGCAACCGTTAAGTCCCTACAGCATGTAGAACTGGCACATGTCTAGAGCGCAACGTAAATATTCCAAACTGAAACTGAACAAGCACATAACAAACACACTTCAGCCAAAGCGCACACACATTATCCAACAGGACAAAAATTTGTACAGATGAGTAAATGTATGATTTTACAAACAAAAAATCCCACATTAAAGAATGATGATGCTGATAAACAGTGGAAGACTGGGCAAGAGAATCACTGTTTCACATGCACAGTTAAAGAAGACAGCACAAAATATCAATAAGTAGGAAGTGATATATGAGTTATAGATCCATGTTCCAAGTAGCAGTAGGAGTAAATCAAGTACCTGTCTGAACCTCTTTGCTCTGTGAATGTGGTCTGCAGGAAGTAGCCTTTGTTTGTGTAAATGGACGACACTGCAGAGACTTGTTCTTGCCAAACTTTGGTACTGCTGCCTGTATGATAATCTGATGTTTTCCATCACCACTTGACATCATGCTGCCTGCCTGAAAACAACAAATATAAAACCTCATATTTAAGATCTCATTAACATCACTTGTTTATAAATTGAATTTGTCTATTATTTTCCCTGACTTTTGAGTTCTTGCTAACCTTGTCAGCTACCAGGTCCACGTCTCAAAGGGTGATGATTATGCTCGCCCATCACGAGTGACGATGATCACCATTTTTCATCCAAGGGAATGTAGTTGCGTTGTTTGTCTGTGTGTGCATAGATGACTAGTGAGCCCTCAATGAGTACAATAAGAATGACAGCGACATGCATGGACTGTGATTTTAAAATCATATATATATATATATATATATATATATATATATATATATATATATATATATATATATATATATATATATATATATATATATATATATAGTATTTCTTTTCTTGAGCGCTCCACATCTTCCACTCTGTGTGATTTGTATGTGATCTGAGCCTAAGAGCGATGTACGTTGTGCCAGTTATGCGCCTACAAGTAGGACAGCACATCCGATTTCTGCGCTGTTTATTTTATTTACTAGGGTAGCACCCCTAGGGCCTACATCAGCCGCCTCTTACGATATGCACTGTAGGTTTCAGTGGTACTATTCTTTGCTTCCCTTACGGGTCCCGGCACCACACAGGCAATATATATATATATATATATATATATATATATATATATATATATATATATATATATATATATATATATATATATATGTATATATATATATATGTATATATATATATATATATATATATATATATATATATATATATTTATATCTGGGCTTTTTAACTTCCATGAATGACGATCACATTTCATTTTTTTCCTTGAGAAAAGTACTAACAATTTCCATATATAATAAATAAATATATATATTAATTGCTGTCGCATGTATATCAAATAGTAGCATGTCCATTGCGTCGTTTTCATCATAGCCTGCCTGAAAACCCTGTCTCTAGCAGGTTCTCCCGCCTCCTCCAGCATCATGTTCAAGGTTTCTTTGATGTCCTGCTGCCACTTTTGTCTTGATTGTCCCCTACCTCGTACTCCAGGAATTGTGCCTTTCATTACGCTATGTATTCAAAATAGACTTACAAGCAGCAGAAAGAGTGGTTACAAAACATAGCTATTCAAAATATACCTCTGCTGTTGTTACTGTATCAGGTGTGGGAACCAAGAATGAGGGAGTCGATTGTGAAGGCTTGAAACTTTGTATCTCAATGCCACCTGCTTAAAGAGAAAAAAAAACAATAACAAATGACATCTTAAAACAAATTATACTTTGCAAAATATCTATTCTAATTCTTCTTCTTCTTCAATGATCCAGCGGCACTTGAGCTTTTGCCCTTGGCACAATGCTATGTAGTGGTATCTGCATGTGTTTGTAAGTTGTTCTTTTGTTCTGTATAATGTGTTCCTTTTTTTTTTTTTTTTTTTCTTTTCGTCCGCTTTCAACTCAGACGAAGTTTCATCTCTGAAACTGATTTTTGCATGAAAATCCGTTTTCCAATTTCTTACAATGGCAGCAGCGTGCACATTGTAAATTACTTTACACTGGCAGCCGTGTGCTCAATGTGCTCGTAATTAGTATTCCTCGCCATACAGGCAGATTTTCTCCGACTTCAGAGGTACTAACGTTATCATCCTGAGTAAGACCAGGGACTCGAACAAATGCCGGACAGTAGGTTCGAACCCGAGCTATGAGGCGTCTCACAGCTAGCAGGCTGAGCTACTATCAACTACTCTAGGTAGTTCCCCAATAATGTGTTCCATTTATCTGGCCTTGGAGGAAGGAGGGTCTTTCTGATGTCTTCTAGTGCTTGACACTTGAAGAGGTGGTGGTGAACGGTTTCATGATGATGTGTGCACAGTTGGCACTCTGGAGTGTGTTGTGGATGAATTCTGTTCAAGTGATTATTAAGTGTTATGTGTTGGGTTCGGAGTCTAAAAATGGTGCTCTGATCTCTTCTTGTAAGGTGGTTGATGTTGTCATTAAGGTTAGGGCTGGCCATATGGCTGTACACCTCTCTTCCCGTGTTTCCCATCTGTTCAGACAAATTTCTTTATTTGTTGTCATTAGGATTTGCTTTGCTGTATGGAGAATCTATTCTAATAAAAGAAATCTTACACTTAACTATGCAATCAACCCCACAGCAGAGATGCTCGTGTGGTGTTGGGGCCCGCAGGGGAAGCAAAGAATAGCACAACTGCGACCTACACGGCATGTTATGAAAGACGACTGATGTAGGATCTAGGAAACTACCTAGTAAATAAAAAAGTTGCTGAAATCGGATGTCCTGACCTACTTGTAGGCGCAAAACTGGCACATTGTACAATCGATCTTAGTCTCAGACAACATACAAATCACACACAGTGATTAACAAGTGGTCGATATGGAACGTTCGCAGAAGAAGAACCCCCACAGTAATATATTACTGAACACTATGCTCTCATCCCGCTCAATGTTACCAACTGACTTTACACAGTGCTCTCAGTTCTGATCAATAAATTACACCAAACAAGAGCAGTATTACATAGTGGTAGGTGCAGTTGATTTGTAGAGGAGTGGTCTGATGATCAAATCCCTCAAATTGGAGTGGGATTTACCTACCGTAACACTTTGCTGACCAGCAATCCAGAGAATTATTGTTTCACATTATAAAGGATGTTTGCAGTTTTTCAAAGTAACTTTAGTTTTTTTATTTATTAAATTCATTCTTCTTCTTCTTCTTCAATGATCCAGCGGCACTTGAGCTTTTGCCCAATGCTATGTAGTGGTATCTGCATGTGTCTGTAAGTTGTTCTTTTGTTCCGTATAATGTGTTCCATTTATCTGGCCTTGGAGGAAGGAGGGTCTTTCTGATGTCTTCTAGTGCTTGACACTTGAAGAGGTGGTGGTGAACGGTTTCATGATGATGTGCACACAGTTGGCACTCTGGAGTGTGTTGTGGATGAATTCTGTTCAAGTGATTATTAAGTGTTATGTGTTGGGTTGGAGTCTAAAAATGGTGCTCTGATCTCTTCTTGTAAGGTGGTTGATGTTGTCATTAAGGTTAGGGCTGGCCATATGGGTGTACACATCTCTTCCTGTGTTTCCCATGGCCCATCTGTTCAGCCAAATTTCCTTATTTGTTGTCATTAGGATTTGCTTTGCTGTATGGAGAGTTGTTGCTGTGATTGGTTGTTCCTGTGTTGACCCTTTCTTGGCTAGCCTATCTGCTTTATCATTTCCAGGTGTGTTTGAATGTCCAGGATCCACTGCATGGTTATTTTGATGTCATGTGATGTAAATTAAATTCATAAATTTTAAACTATCATATCATTTGAAATTGTGCAGATCACCATTATGAATGGTTGCCATACAACTGACACGGAAACCCTGAACTAGTTTTGAGTTGGGGCTCGTTTTGTATAGGTTTGATAGAACACTGCAATACCGGAATGCGAGGTCATGCGACAGTTGTCTTATTTCCTAGAATTTTTACTCGAGTACGCTGACCTCGAGTAGCGTGGCCTCCGCAGTTATCGTGAGGCCACGCTAAGCTGGTCATGTCATGACATTGCAGTGTGGGCAGTACATGCAAGTCTGGCTTCTTTTCCTGCAACCGACACACTTTGCAGTATGGCTTGAACCATGGCTTTTAATATTTCTCAATGAAATGGTGCTCAGTCAGTTGTGATGTTGTGACTAGTGATCTTGAGGTATCACATTTTGTTGAAGAATAGAAGGTTCTTGAGCGCCCATATCGACCACTTGTTAACAACTCTGTGTGATTTGTATGTGATTGAGCCTAAGAGCGACTGTACGCTGTGTCAGTTATGCACCTATAAGTAGGCCAGCACACACAATTTCTGCTATGCTTTTTATTTATTAGGGTAGCTTCCATAGGCCCCTATCTCAGTCGCCTCTTATGACATGCCTTGTGGGTCGCAGTGGTACTATTCTTTGCTTCCTTGGACCCCAGCCCCATACAGGCGGGAAGTTTCAAGAAGTGCAAGACTGACATCCTGCCTCAAACTCTATGATGTGATCCTTTTTTTATGGAGTTGACAGTGTTGTAGCTTATGTGCCCATTGACCCATATTTTCAACTACCAAATGATATAATGGCAGGTACCATTTATCGGATATGGGTGGGTAGGGGTAGCTAGCACCCAGTTGGCCGAAATGGTCAAGTCAACACCCCCATACTTTTGTTGTATTTTTCTGCAAGCACTAGCTTCTTGATTATTATGCTCCCAGGAATTCCCCTTTTTCTAACTGTCTTATCCATAACATCATTAGAGTGAACAGTAGATATGAGGCTACTCTTTTATTGTTATGCCAGGTAGCTGCCAGCATGCCTTTATCTTCTTCGCACAAAACACATGTTGATCTGCCTTTTTAAATTTGAGTTGCTGCTTTTTTTTGTTTAGCGCTTCAGGAAAATGCTTCCTGTTTCCAGATACTTTTTTCTTCTTGTTTGCCCGATATGAATTCAGATGTAGTCAGGTTGTCCAGTATGACACTTCTGACTGATTTTTCAATGAAGGTGTGCTTTCCTTTCATCAGTGTCCCTCGCCATTCAGGCAAGCCTTCCCCGAGTTCAGAGGTATTTTCAGATGTTATATATGCATCAATCTGTATTTCTTTCAGCTCTTGAAATAAAGTTGGTCCTGAATAAAAACTATTAAAGTAGAGTACATGTCCTTTGTTGTTGTACCCATCAAGAAGATCTTCACAACCTTGGATGTTGCCCCAACACAACTTCAATTATTACACAAGTAGTCTGAAACTGTTGGTTTACAACACATTCCCATACCAATCTGAAGGCATACAAATGCAGAAATTTCAACTGCATCAGTGTGATCCCAAGTAAGCTTTTTGTAGTTGGTACTTGCATTGACATGAAGGCATATAGCTACCAAATGTTATCTTCTTAAAAAAACTAACATTTTCTTTGTAATAAACTTACCTCCGTGCTGTGCAAGTGATATCACATTTGAAATAACAGGAACTGACTGATGCTGTGCTGTCACTGTGAAAGAAAAAGACACAATGGTTGCTTAGAGAGGAGGAACAAATCATAAAGTTATAAAGTTATAACAAGGAACACATGTACACAATTGCCACACTGTGTATCTCTCCCCCAAATTATGACATCTGCACGTACAAGTCCAGCCACAAACTTATAGAAACTACACGTACCTATAAAGGTGGAGAAGGCACGCCTGCATGGCACGGGACACTGATAAAAACCAATGCAGGCCTAATTGCAAAAATCAGTCACAAGCGCCACACAAGGTGCACTGACTATGCCTGAATTCGTAGCAGGCGAACACAAGAAGAAGTTTGTATATACATGTGTCTAATATGTCCTACATGAAATATTGGTACATAACAATTTGATACATGATACACCTGTGTGGTGCCGGAGCAAAGAATAGTACCAATGTGAACTACAATGCATGTCGTAAGAGGCGACTGGTGTAGGCCTTAGGGGAAAATATCTTAGTAAATACAAAGCAGTGCAGAAATCGGATGTGCTGGCCTACTTGTAGGCAGGCGCATAACTGGCACAATGTACAATCTCTCTTAGGATCAGATCACATAAAAATCACACAGAGTGGTTGACGAGTGGTAGATACTGAGTGTTCGAACAAGAAGAAGATACATGATAATTAGTCATTCTATCTCGCTCGAGTGGTTACCGGGGCCCAAATTTGGGGTGTAAAGAATAAGAACCACTGTTACCTGCCACGCATGTCGTAAGAGGCGACTAAGGAGGTTTGGCTGAAATCGGATGCACATGTCCTAAACGTGTAGAAGTCTATGCGTTTAGGGGCCTACCAAACCAATGTGCAACATATACACGTTCTTGGCAAAGATCAAACATATCACAAAGAGTGATTAAAATTGGTCGTAAAGAACGAACGAAAGAAGAAGTCATTCTATCTGAAACTAAACAAAATCCCCCTCAAATAAATTATAAGCCATATTAGCAATTAGTATAATGTATAAGAAGCAGCTGGGATGCAAAGTGATCAATATTGATTGTGTGTTCTCTATGCAGATCACAAAGAGTGGATAACTTGTTTGGTAATAACAACGATACAAAAAAATCATAAAGAGTAGTTAATAAAGTGGTCATACTAAAGCGAATAAAGAATAGAAGAAAACAAATTTGATCAAGGCATGAGACAGATAATGTTGGAGCTGTACCAACCTGCTCTATGTGAAGATGACACATAATCTGGTATTGACCAGTGGCGACTTGTGGTCAATTTTCTTGGTGGGGCCAGACAAAAATTTCGGAAATATCATGGTTTTTGTAGCATTTACTATTATCTGTCTATTCCTGGAAGTTATTCCCCCTTTTGAGAAAAGAATAAATGCTTCTGTTCTGCAACAGCTTGATATTAAAGAGAGTTGGCTATTAAAGAATATAAAATTAAGGACAATAAAATATTTCGGACACATCAAATGACATGAGTGCCTAGAGAAGATTTAAAAAAGATAAAAATGGCTTTACCGTGAATTGAACATGTGTCACCCGCATGACAAACCACGTTCTTATCAATTAAGTCAGCACAACTATTTACATATTGGGTGATTTTGTAATATATAATCCCCTTGGTAAACTTGTGAACTGTTTACAAAAGTAAATTGCTGTAGACAAGATGTATTAATGCAATGGGCGATTACCTTCAACTAATCTTATTCTATGATGGTTAGTTACTTATTTCTATTATTGTCTATAATTTTATACTATTTTTATATATAATTTGGGATTCAGTCGATAATTAAACAGACTATTTAATCAAGAGCCCTCATTTATCTGTGAAATGGGTTAACCGCGTAAGAATGGATTTAGCTACTTGTTGAATGAAAATTATGGCTTTTCATGGCAATTGTTTTGGCTATTATCATTGCAGGTAGATGATGAAGGTCAGAGGTCGCAATGTTACATCGTGTATAGATACCTTTTAAAATGACCCGGAAATAGTGTGCTGCAATATGTGTGAAGCATTAGAGGAAAGACGCTGAATTTCAGATAGTATATAATATTTTTTATAATGATATTTTATATATTACTATGATTGTTATATTATTATGATATAATATTTATATTTTAATGTTATATATATTTAACAGCTAATCAGTGTCAAGTTAAAAGTAATATTTATGAACAAATAATCTGTAAAATAATAAGTATGCGTTACTCATATTTTTTGGTGGGCCTTACTGACCAGGGGGTATATACTAATTAGGAGGAAAGATGCTGAACTTCATACTGCATGATAGTTTAGCGTTATATATCAACTTTCAAAGCTAATCATCAGTATCACATTAAAAGTAATAATTATGAACAAAAAATTTCTAAAATAATAAGAACGTTACTCGTTATTTTTTGTAGGTCCGGACCCCACTGGCCCTTAATGACAAGCCATCCCTGGTATTGATTAAGTGTTTTATAAAGATTGAAAGATGATCAAAATAACCTTGACGTGTTGTCATACGTCCTCCTGCTGATTGTGCATTTTTCTGTAGTGCTGGCGTTACTGGCTGCTGAATCTGAAGAGATGTTGTTGAAGGCGGAAGAGATGTTGCTGAAGGCGGAAGAGATGTTGCTGAAGTCGGTAGAGTTGGCCCTAAGTTTGGAGATACACGCTTTACTGCAAACTGAGTTTGAAATGTCATGACGCAGGAATAGGAACAAAAGTTGAGGACTGAGGCATCACTCATTGTAAGGTGGTACTGTGCAGGGACAACCTGTGGATTCAAAGGCACTGGTCAGTTTTAACTAAATAAACAAAATAAATTGTACAATTTACAACAGTAATAGCTGCTCCATTACAAACACTATACATTTTTTTTAATTTCCCACAACCTTTCCATAACTTAGGTTATGAAGTCACTTCACATTTCTAGGCCCCAGTGTACAGGAGGTAGGATGGCCAATTCCTTTCCTATCATGTGAAACGTCACGTGTGGGATTGAACCAACAATCCTCTTGTGTCTAAGTCGATAGGCGAACACTTATGCATTACACTAACTTGTCCACCGCTTTGAAATACAATTGAGATGTGACCAAATACAACCACATACAAGGACAAGATGAATAAACAAATGAGATGATACTGTAGGACAAAACATCACAGCTGTTTGTTGTTTACATTCATTGCTGTAAATAAACCTCTGTTTTCTTCTTCTTTGCGTTCACTCTTTACAACCAATTTAACTACTCTCTGTGATATGTTTGATCTTTGCCAAGAATGTGTATACGTTGCACATTGGTTTGGTAGGCCCCTAAACACATAGACTTCTACATGTTTAGGACATGTGCATCCTTTTAACCCAAACCTCCTTAGTGCCTATTACGACATATGTGGCAGGTAACAATGGTTCTATTCTTTACACCCCAAATTTGGCCCTGGTAACCACTCAGGCGGCATGTGTACATAAACTTGCTGTTATCATTGGCTGAGTGCATAAATGTCAGTTATCATAGTCTGCAAATATAAACTTCTGTTGTATCTTCTCTCATCAACATTATCAACTTGAATGTATTCCAAGAAAACAATGGTCTGCCTTAATGTTGTCTAGATCTTCATGGAGCTAGTCTTGCAATCAAAATGTGATAGCAGCAGTTGTTTTTGTCAGAGATGTCTTTCTTAGAAAAGCTATCTTTCAGGATTGACTGAATGAATGGACCATCATCATTGCACTTCGGTGAGTAACCATGTGTGCTCTGATCTTTTTTACACAGGCAGATCTCAGCTGAAGTGCACGAACTCTGTAGCACTGATGAGGGTCCCTAATGTAATTTTGAAGATGGTGAAGACATTTTTAATGAATTTTGTATTTTAATCTTTTCTAATGAATTTTGCCCGGCAGCGTGCTTCCAGCCTGCTCTTTTCGATATGAACTGCTAAGGGTTCTCTTACATGCTCAAAATTAACCTGAGACCTATGTTTTATCGTCAGTCTTCTAGAGGACTAGGTACTCGATCTCACCTACACTGAAATCAGTGATCTCTGGTTTAACAAGTACTACCTATCCAGGTTTGTTTAAAGATTTTCATCTTCGTGTGAACTGTTAATCAATAGCACGATCCTCTCGCAGTAATTTGTTGGTACAGTTTATTCCCTGACGTTAGTTGTTCCCCAGTGGATTTCCTGGGTATGTCCACCTGCAGGTGGGTCCAATATTTTTCAAATCTAGTCTATTCTATTAATCAAATCTATAATCAAATATTTAATGCCTTCACTGCTTCTTAACCCTTTAGCTGCTAAGGATGTATATATACGATTTTCCCATTCACTTCTTTAGACACATTAACACGTCTGTTATTATCTCTCCCGCCGTGTGCTGCCGGGGCCCGCAAGGGAGCAAAGAGTAGCAGCACTCGACCTACAAGGCATGTCGTAAGAGGCGACTAAGGTGGGGTTTGGCGTAGGGCTGGCTACCTATCCAGTAGAAAATTTTAGCCACAAAATCCAACCAACCATGAACAAGTCACATAAAATAAAATAAAAACTGTGCCAACCAAGAGGAAAGGAAGCTCTTCTAGAAGAGGTATGAGCGATGCAGAGAAAGCCGCAAGGAGTCTACAACGCAGATTATCTTCCTTTCACCTAGGAAAAGCTCCAGAATTGGCACCTGGAATGTTAGAAGTATGTATCAAATGGGAAAGACAGTACAGGTTGTAAATGAGATGAAATTTCACGGATTGGCATCTTGGGATTATGTGAAACTAGGTGGAATGGTGCAGGCAAACAACGTCTAAACACAGGAGAAACAATGCTGTTCTCAGGCCATATGGAAGAAAATGCCCCCATAGTGAAGGAGTGGCTTTAATGCTATCTAAAGAAGGAGACTGCACTAATAAAATGGGAAGCAGTGAGTCCTAGGATAATCACAGCAACATTCAGAACCACCAAAAGAAAGTATTCTTGAATGTGACCCAGTGTTATGCACCTACCAATGATAAAGAGGAAAAAGTAAAGGAGGAATTTTACATAAAACTTCAAAATACTATAGGTAATCAGAGAAATGGGAACATCAAAATTCTGATGGGTGACCTCAATGCCAAAATAGGTTCGGACAACATAGGCTACGAGGAGATCATGGGAAACACGGACTAGGAATAATGAACGAAAATGGAGAACTATTCACTAATTTCTGTGCAGCGAATCAATACGTCATAGGTGGAAGTGTCTTTCCACATAAAAGAATACATAAAGCAACCTGGGTATCACCAGATCACAGAACAGAAAATCAAATTGACCACATATGCATAAACAAGAAATTCAGGTCATCTCTACAAGATGTAAGGGTCCTAAGAGGGGCAGATGTAGATTCGGATCACCATTTGCTGATAAGTAAAATTAAACTGAAGCTTAAGCGATACATAACATTCCATGAACATAGACACCAATATAATGTAGGATACCTCAGAAGTCAAGAAACAAAGGAACAGTTCACGGTCACAGTCTCTAATAAGTATGAGGTTTTGCGGCAATTACAAGATGAGGAGTGCGGAAGAATGCTGGCAGCAAGCCAAAAATATTTGGAATGAAACATGCACAGAGGTATTAGGAAAGAAGGAGCGGAATCATAAGGCATGGATAACTCCAGAAACTCTCAAGGAAATAGAAGAAAGGAAAAAGAGGAAAGCAGATTTAAATAATAGCAAACTAGAACTGCCAAAGCCATAGCCCAGGAAAAGTACACAGAAGCTAGCAAGAAAGTGAAGAAACAAATAAAGTTAGATAAAAGACAATACGTAGAAGATCTAGCAAGAGAAGCAGAGGTAGCTGCAGGAAAAGGAAACCTTAGGGATCTTTACAATATCACTAGAAAGCTAGCAGGAAAATTCAGACCATCAAATGGGTTGATCAAAAATAGTAGTGTGGAAACTATCACTAATGTTAGAGACCAAATGGAAAGATGGATGGAATACTTCAAGGAACTCCTGAACAGACCAGCACCTACAAACCCCCAGATATCCAACCGGCAGAAATTGACTTGGACATCAACTGTGAGAAACCATCCAAGGAGATTAGTAAAGCCATTAAACTTTTAAAAGATGGAAAGCGGCCGGTCCAGATGGTATTCCAGCATAGGCGGTTAAAGCCAACATAAACACATCCACAGAAATACTGTATAAATTATTTAGCAGAATCTGGGAGACCGAAGAAATACGAGCAAACTGGAGAGAAGGATACCTGGTGAAGCTACCAAAGAAAGGGGACCTTCAGAAGTGTGAAAACTATAGGGAATAATGCTGTTGTCAGTACCTGGGAAAATACTAAGCAGAGTCATCCTGGAGAGACTGAGAGATGCCATCGATATAAAGATAAGAGATGAACAGGCAGGCTTCCGACCAAATAGATCCTGTGCTGACCAGATAGCCACATTACGTATAATAATAGAGCAAAGTATTGAATGGAAATTCCCACTTTATATCGGATTTGTTGATTATGAGAAGGCTTTTGACAGTATTGATAGGAAACCTTTGGAAATTAATGAGGCATTATGGAATCCCACAGAAAATTATTAACCTAATAAAAGCAACATATACAGATATGAAATGTAGAGTTCTTCATGAAGGTAAACTAACAGATACTTTCGGAATAGAAACAGGAGTGCGTCAGGGATGTCTTCTATCACCTTTGTTATTCTTACTGACAATAGACTGGATTATGAAGACCACAGTAACTAACACCAGAAATGGAATCCAATGGACTCTGACAGAGCAACTAGATGATCTGGACTTCGCTGATGATATAGCCCTTCTGTCACATACACGAAATCAGATGCAGGATAAGCTACACACATTGAATCAAAGGTCCCAGCAACTAGGGCTGAACATTCATAAAGGAAAGACAAAGATATTGAGAATTAACCAAGCAAACGACAACTCGATCTCCCTGATGGAAATCCCACTTCAAGAGGTAGAATCATACACATATTTGGGCAGCAACGTAGACAAAGAGGGTGGAACAGATAGAGATGTTAAAATAAGAATACAGAAGGCAAGAGGAGCTTTCATTGCACTGGGAAACATTTGGAAGTCCAAAGAAATCAAATCTAGAACAAAAATTGGATATTTAACTCTAATGTTAAAGCAGTTCTACTGTATGGGTCAGAAACATGGAGAACAACTAAAACAATAGCGCATAAATTGCAAACATTCATCAACTGGTGTCTCGCAGAATAGAGGGAATAAGATGGTATGATAGGGTCACAAATGAGGAACTTATGGAGAGAACAAGACAGATTCCAGTGAGCGAACAGGTTAAAAAGAGCGCTGGCGCTGGATAGGACACACTTTGCGAAAACCGGAGGAAATATAACAAGAAGGGTCCTTGCCTGGAACCCGCAGGGACAGCGAAAGAAGGAGGCCAGAAATACATGGAGCGAGATTTGAGGCGGAGATCAACAATATAAAGAAGAGCTGGAGGGAGCTGCAGGAGATAGCTAGAGATAGGAAGACTTGGCATGAGTTGGTTGAGGGCCTATGCCCAACCCGGGGTAAAGGCAAAGAGAGATTATCTCTCCTCTCGCCAGTGGTTACCGGGCCCAAATTTGGGGTGTAAAGAATAGAACCACTGTTACCTGCCATGCATGTCGTAAGAGCGACTAAGGAGGTTTGGCTGAAATCGGATGCATGTGTCCTAAGCGTGTAGAAGTCTATGCGTTTAGGGGCCTCAAACCAATGTGCAACGTATACACGTTCTTGGCAGAGATCAAACAAATCACAAAGAGTGATTAAAATTGGTCGTAAAGAACGAACGAAAGAAGAAGAAGATCTCTCCCTGCGGATTAAAGACGTGTTAACCCGTTATACATTGCTACTGTCACTGCTATAGGCGTACATTCACGTTTGTGACCAGGAAACAAGGAGTAGATGTTTTTAAGCTCAGCCTTCAGAAAGTATGTAGCAGCGAAAGGGTTAAATTGTTGTTACTCCAATGCTATATATTAATTAGATTGAGTACAATCTATAGATTAACCCTATCTTTCCATTTCTAAAATTGTACCACTAATGTTTTCAATTTAGTTTGAGTTTTCCTACTTTTAATAATAGTAGAACATCATTTTGTGATTCTGATATGATAAAACAAGAGCTCAATAAATAATAATAATCATAATAAATAAATGTCACAAAAGTGCCCAACATATGACGACAAGAATAATCTTTCATGGCCATCACCAGTAGCATTCTTGGATATGCTCAATGGAGCTGAGATAAGCTGAAGCTGACCAGTACTTTACTTTGCAAATGTTTTAATTGGCATTTCTTCTTCTTCGAACGCTCCATATCGGCCACATGGTTAACCACTCTTTGTGATTTGTATGTGATCTGAGCCTAAGAGCGATTGTATGTTGTGCCAGTAATGCGCCTACAAGTAGGCCGACACATCCGTTTTCTGTGGCACTTTTTATCTACTACGGTAGCTTCCCTAGGCCCCCTCCTGCAGTCGCCTCTTATGACATGTCTTGTAGGGTGCAGTGTTACTATTCTTTCTGCCCTTGAGTGAGCCGGCAACACGCTGGCAATAATTGACATATGAAAGTGTACGTAGAAGATTTTCTGTACTTTGCTGTATGTAACATTGGTTTTTGGGGTGTTTTTTTCTGTTTCTCCACTAAAAATTCAGGAGTAGTCAAGGCACCCAATATGATACATGTGACTAAATTTTGCACGAAGGTTTGCTTTTCGTATCTCCAGTGTTCCTCACCTTTCAGGCGAGCCTTACTCTGACTTATAGGTACTTGTAATTTAGATTCTCAAGTAAAGGAGTAACATTAGTGAAACATATATGTAAACAAGAAACTATAGCAAAGTAAAATGCTGCATATGGTATTTAAAAATTACCTTACGACACTGGTCACAGGACACCGCTTCGTTTGACTTGGCCTGTAAGTTGACCCGAAAGAGTGAAAGACAGCTGAGAGAGCAGAACATCTTAACCTTGTTATCTGCATCCAGCCTTTCTATCATGTCAAAGTTCAACTTCTTGGTAGAACACCATGTACATGGTACCACATTACTGTTTGTCTTGCGGAACTGGCTGACACAAACATCACTGCAGAAACGCTTCACTTTTCCCTCATACTGAACAAAGTGAGCCTGAGCTTCCTCTGCAGTATAAGCTGTACTACAAGTATCACACTTGCCCATGTTAATTTTATTTGTGTACTGAAAAGCCGAGAAGCACAGGTCACTGCACAACTTGTTCACTCGATCCTGTAGCCGCACTGTGTATTTCATTGATCCCTGTTTTTCACACACAGAACAGGTTATTGTTTCTAATTTTAAGTTCCCCTTCTCCACACTTAGAATCTCCACATCACTGATTTGACTTTCCATTTTTTTCATACAAGCTTGTGAACAGAATTCCTTAAATTTTCCATCTGATCCTACCATGGCTGTGAATGCTTCAGGGACTGCAGCAACATCTCGCTGGCAGAAAGAACATAACCTGAGCTTTTTCTTAAACTCGCTGTAGCAGCGTTGCTTGCAAAATGGACGCATGTCATTTCCTATTTTCAGACAAAATGTTGTTCTCATATCTACAGCAATATAAGCATGACAAAAGGAACAGGAGGTATTCAGATTAGATTGGAATTTTCCCAGACAGGATTCTCCACAAAAATTTAGTCCTTTCCAATTACAAAATGGCTGGTTGGTGTTGACATCTATCAACTGGCAAACATTACATGTCTTATAGGTACTATCCTGTCTTGACTCCACTGAAGCGGTAGTTAGAGCACTGATTAAAGCTGGCACTGTTTCCTTTAATGAAGTTTTTGGAGTTTGAACATCATCCTTCGGTATGAGAAACACACCTGGGCTTTTGCGGAACTTTTTGAAACACGTATCATCGCATAAATGTTTGATGTCTCCATTGCGTACAATGTTGTACTTGCATTTACAGATCTGAAAAAAATCAACACAACATGGCTGTTATTATGGTGTACAATACAGTTCTGTTGATATCAAACCGTCAGCTGTATTAGTCTTGTTCAACATTTAAAAGTAACCAAGTCCATATCTAAAATATGTCCAAAAAAAGCTATTATATTACTATGTGAAAGTTTGTTAATAATGATAGTGTAAACATGATCAAAAATAATTCTTCTTCTTCTTCTTTACGATCGGTTTCCTATGCTTGTCTAGACCGTGAGATGGATCACCTCTATGAAGTTGCACATCAATTGGAGTTCCTGCGAGTTCCCATTGCTTGCTGTGTAAGCTTCATTCATGAGGTTATGTTTAATTTTGTTGGTGTATGTATGATCAAATCTTCTTCTTTGCGTTGTTCTTACGATCAATTTCAATCAATCTTTGTGATATGTATGAACTTTGCCAAGAACGTGTATACGTTGCACGTTAGTTTGGTAGGCCCCTAAACGCATAGACTTCTACACGTTTAGGACATGTGCATCGATTTCAGCCAAACCTCCTTAGTCGCCTCTTATGACATGCGTGGCAGGTAACAGTGGTTCCATTCTTACACCTAAATTTGGGCCCGGTGACCACTCGGGCGTATGATCAAATGATTCAATGGTTGTCATTTCACCAACAAGAGAAAGATGTGTTACATGTGTGAAATTATCTTTCATAAATATACCAACACATACTCCTCATTCTGCCCCTCGGAGGTACAGTTCTACTGTTACATTTGAATCTAAATTCCTTCAAACCTGTATAGGAGTTCAACATCCAAAGAGAGGTCTCTGAAGGACTCTCATGCCAAGTCATTGAGACTTTTCTTATGAGTCTGTTCTTTGCTCTTTCTTGGAACAATGGAAGAATATCTAGTGCAGCCTGGGACTGACTATTCCTGTTGTCGAAACCCAGGAAGCATGAGTTTTCACCATTTTTCCTATAGTGTGTTGGGGAGAGAGTACTTGGCTTTCTTGCAGACCCAGAAACCATCAATAACTCTAGGTGAGTAGTGCTATGCTTAGTGCTGTGGAGACTCCTAATCAGGTAGGGTCTATTGGTCATCATTGCAGTATTCTCTAGAAGAGCACTTCCTGCTAGTGCTCTAGAACAACCACTCCTTGACCCCTCTTTGTGATTTTTGCCAAAGATTATGGACTGACTACAAAACTGCTTACATTGTGATCATGATATTGTGAGGATACAAAGTCTGTAATCCATCATTAATATAACCAATTGATGGACCAGGAGGACAAGTAGCTACTGCTCAAGATATGGGACCATCATAGCTATAAGAACTGTGTACACCTGCAACATTGCATCATTTTTTCAAAACAAAATTTTCTGTATTTGGGGCGCTATTCCACAGTCCATCTTGTCATGACAGTTTATGTCCTGCCCATCAATGGTGAATTTGAGTATATGACATACTTCAATTGTTTAAAAATCACAATGAACAAAATCAAGCATGCCAATACATCCATATTATTAAAAATCTGCGGCCACATGGTACAATCTTGTAACCACGACTAAGTTTGCAGAACACACATAGATAAATACTTCAATAATACATTAATGATTAGAACTACTCAAGTGGGATCGCAAGAGAGAACTACTCAAGTGTGAAATATGGTATAAAACACAATAACTGCTCAATATGGTACATCAGTGACTTCTTTTTTGTTCTGCTTCAAACGCTCCATTTCGACCACTTGTTAACAACTCTTTGTGATTTGTATGTGATCTGAGCCTAAGAGTGATTGTACGTTGTGCCAGTTATGTGCCTACAAGTAATTTCTGCAACGCTTTTTATTTACTAGGGTAGCTTCTCTAGGCTCCCACCTCAGTCGCCTCTTACGACATGCCTTGTAGGCCGCAGTGTTACTATTCTCTGCTCCCCTTGCGAGCCCCGACAACACACGGGCGCAGAAGTGACTAATATATGAAGTTCAGAAAAAACTTACAATTATCAGCATCATTTTAGGACAAGGTGTATGGATACGTCAACAGCATTAGGATGCACCACTACCTTCATTCTTCTTTCATTGGCACGCTGCGAATTCAGGCGTAGTCAGGGCACCTGGTATGACTGATTGTTTGCTAACGGCCTGCTTTCCTTTTTATTAGTGTCCCCCTGCCATACAGGCGTGCCTTCTCCTACTTCAGAGGTACTATCATTATAAAAACAATATTCAAACTGATGTTTAAAGTGTAAACAGTGTAAAGAAGAAAAAAAAAGTAAGCAAAGGAACCCTTTCATACCTTGTGGTATATTGGGCAATACAGTGTTAGACCTGTATTGTTCATTGACCGTCGGCACACGATGTGTGATGTGATCAGCATCGCGTCGGCCTCCTTACTTTCCCAGAGCACGTCTGGTACCCAATTGAGGCTGGGTCGACCTGAGAACCATCGCGGTCAGGAAAAGTTTCACACCCACTGCAGGAGTTGAACCCAGACCACCAGCCTTGAGAAGCGAGTTCACTAACAACTACGCTACCGCTGCTCTCGTACACAGTGTAAGAATATTATATTATTGTGTTTGTATGTTTTTCTTCATATTTTTTATATTATAATAATAAGCAAACCTTTTGACAGACAATGCAGGTCTGTAGTTTTGGATTCGCTGCCTTACTCCGAGCAGTGTCGTCAGTTTTGTTACCTGTGAAAATATCAGTTTGAACAATCTGTCATACACAAAAGTTATGACAACTGATTAATAAATAAACACAGGTCTTCATCGTAATTAAGTTCTTTAGATATACTAATCATTTGGGGGTGTCCTGTGAATAAGTGGTTACGCCTTTGACTTGCATTCCAAAGGCAGTGGTTTGAATCCGGACCACACAGTTCTGTTCACAAGTGCAATCACACCTCTTCAAATGTTACAATTCTTGGACCGTCACAACTCTTGGACCCCCATTTAACTGCATAACTGCCACATTTATATCACTCAACACGCCCCTCACAATCTCCCTGCTTGTTGTTGAGAACCCCAAGGAAGTATGAGTTTTCACTCCTTGCCAATTTGGTACTGGAAGGTGTTTCTATAACTTTTTAGTACCCAGATGTGGGTGAGCAACGCTGGAGTTGTAAAACTTCTACCCGAAGGAAACTATGGAAGGTTACTGCAGAATTCCAGGCCCTGAGTTATTGTCTCTTAAAAGTGTTTCAGATTTGTGAATCAACCACCATAGCATGACAAGTATTGCTTGTATCCACTAACAAATCTACTTTCTGCAGGACTAAATCTGGCAGTCATCTTTGTAAGACTGCAGTAGTCTTCTTCTTCTTTGCGTTAGTTCTTTACGACCAATTTTAATCACTCTGTGATATGTTTGATCTTTGCCAAGAACGTGTATACGTTGCACATTGGTTTGGTAGGCCCCTAAACACATAGACTTCTACACCATTAGGACACATGGCATCCGATTTCAGCCAAACCTCCTTAGTCGCCTCTTACGACATGTGCGGCAGGTAACAGTAGTTCTATTCTTTACACCCCAAATTTGGGCCACGGTAACCACTCGGGCGACTGCAGTAGTGTTCCCCAGATACTAAGCCATTTTATCTAAATTCGCTTTTTGTATGAGGAACACCACCACAGATGTTGGGACATACACATTGTTTGAGTCTGAATTCCTCTTCTATAGTTATTGACCAAAAAAGAGAATTTTATTTAAATTCTTGTGCATCTCCCTTCACCCTCAGGGAGGCATAGGTCGACAACCAATGTTTTCCAAGCCCTCCTATCCAAGGCCTTCTTTTCCAGATCTCTCCACTCAGTCCCCATTTTCTTGCATTTCATTTCTAACTCCCACCTCCAGGTGTTCCTTCGGCTATTTTAATTATATAAAATGTCTGTCAAGTGCTCCAATGTAGCCTCGTGGGTTTTCTTTAGTTTTATAAATATAAATATTATAGATTGGCACGCCCGAGTGATTACCGGGGCCCAAATTTGAGGTGTAAAGAATAGAATCACTGTTACCTGCCACGCATGTCGTAAAGGCGACTAAGGAGGTTTGGCTGAAATCGGATGCACGTGTCCTAAACGTGTAGAATTCTATGCGTTTGGGGACCTACCAAACCAATGTGCAACGTATACATGTTCTTGGCAAAGATCAAACTTATCACAAAGAGTGATTAAAATTGGTCATAAAGAATGAATGCAAAGAAGATAGATTGGCAATTCAGCCATGCGTAAATAGTGACATGCACTCCAAACACATTGTTAAGAATCTATATGATTTATAGAGGCAAACTAAATGAAACACACTGGATAGAAAACTACAAAAGACGACATAAGTTTATACAACAAACAACTGTGTGTGTGTGTCTATGTCTATATATATATATATGTAGAAGGATATAGCTATCCGTCCATATAGGAACAGCAAAACAGTCGCCTACAACACAGACGGACAATAGGTAGGGCAAACATGTAGAATGATATCTTAGAATATAAACTCAGACATAATATAGTAGATTGCACGCCGCCCTGTGCACCGATGGGAAGTGTGCACGAAAAAGCAGCGAGAATGTACGGACATGGCGTGAGCTGACAAGAAAAACAACGGAGAACAATAGGATAAAGATGGAAGTGTAAGTAGTTTAGGTAGATAAAGTAGCTGAAGACTTCAATTAGAAATAGTAGATTGCGATGGTAGGACTTTAAGATAGGAATGTAAGAAACAAGAAGTAAATGCAGGTCAACATAGACAGGATAGGTAAAGTTAGTAAGTAAGATAAATAGAAATGGTAGGGTTAAGATTAATGAGGGTAATCATAGAGTGTAACATCAGGAAACTTCTCCAGTGTTGAATACGAACTATAGATGAAATCAAATGTATGAATCAATCAGAAAATTGTTTATATTGTTTACATCGAAATAAATCTCTCCTCTTCTTCTTCTTCTTCGTTCTTTACGACCAATTTTAACCCTTTAGCTGCTAAGGACGTATATATACGTTTTCCAATTCACTTCTAAAGACGCATAACACGCCTGATATTATCTTCCTCTGGGGCTAAAGACGTGTTAACACGTTATACACTGCTACTGTCACTGCTATAGGCGTACATTCACGTTTGTGACCTAGAAACAAAGAGTAGATATTATTAGCTCAGCCTTCGGAAAGTATGTAGCAGCTAAAGGGTTAATCACTCTTTGTGATATGTTTGATCTTTGCCAAGAACGTGTATACGTTGCACATTGGTTTGGTAGGCCCCTAAACTCATAGACTTCTACACGCTTAGGACACATGCATCCGATTTCAGCCAAACCTCCTTAGTCGGCTCTTACGACATACATGGCAGGTAACAGTGGTTCTATTCTTTGCACCCCAAATTTGGGTCCGTAACGCTCGAGGAAATAAATCTAATTAACATCTGCAAATCAAATATGCGGTCTTGTACATTTCATCATTTCGTACTGTTGGGAAGAATGACACCCATCCGTACTGCTCATACATCACAAGTTAGGACACACCTCAGGTAACGGTCTCATAAAGCCACCTCGCGCCGATGCCTCATGTACTCTAAAACGTATAAATGCCTCATGTTCCCCAAGACCTACCAAGAAGCTCACCCCCTGTATCCCACATGTTCCCAAAATCTGCATCCCTACCCCTCAAGGCTACCCCATCCTTTAAGCTTTCCCTTCTATGACATATGTATGCAGGGGTAGCTCGTCATTAGGGGCCAGGCCCAACCAACAATCATGTATAACTAATATATAACCTAATCCAAAACAATGATTTTTTCTAAACTTTTTGTCTGGCCCCACCACAAAAATGATCACGAGCCGCCACTGTATGTATATATATATATATTGTATTTATCCTTACTTCATTTTGTTTGCTTGAAATATTGTGTTTGTGTGTGTGTGTATATATATATACATATACACACACAGAATATTTCAAGCAAACAAAATGAAGTAAGGATAAATATAAAAATATTGTGGCAATGACATGCACACGATTTCAAATCTTGAAGTACATTGTTTTACATACCTGCATCCAAAGAAGTATCCTGAAAGGAAAAGTTGGAACAATTATTTTAAACAAAAACTACATTCACACAAGAGACAAAATGAGTAATACACATCTAGTATATATATCTAAAACCTAAAATTGACAATTGTTTAGCCTCTCTTAGCACTGTTGGTAAATGAGAGATTTTTCTTCTATATTTGCTCAAGTATAACAATGTATAAACCTCTCATTGCAGTGATTTTGTGTGACAAGTCATTTTAACATAAATATATTCTGCGTTTGCACGCTATGAATTCGATATAGGGTGTCTGATAAAGCGCTTCTTACTGAGTTTTGCATGAAGGACTGCTTCCTTATTACCAGTGTCCCCTGCCATACATGCATGCCTTCGACTTTTGAGGTGAACATAAATATATTGTGCAATGTTTACCGCAAAGCTGCAATATATTCCAGTCCATTACATACTACTTTGTCCGCAGTGGAATACGGGGTAGAATGTACTATTGGATAAAAGACTTTCTTACCCATAGACAAGCATCTGTAAAATTGGATGGAGTGCACAGTCCCAGATTCAAATTAAGAGCAGGAGTCCCACAGGTCAGCGTACTGTCCCCATTGCTTTTCCTGGTATATATTAATGATCTGCCACAAACTCTGCCCAGACATGTATCACACTCTCTCCATGCTGATGACCTAGCTGTGTGGTACACCTCCGAGTTTCTGGGTCCTGCCATCTTTAAACTCCAGGCCAGCCTGAACAGCGTCATAATGTGGGCAAGTAAATGGGGTCTAGAAATAAACCGGAGCAAAACTATAGCAACGCTTTTCTCATTGTCAACAAAGGAAGAACACTTCAGACTGAAATTTAACGATGATATCGTTCCCGTTCCCATACTCCAACCTTTTTGGGAGTTAAGCTTGACAGTCGTCTGACATGGAAACATCACATAATGGAAACAAACAGAAAGGCTATGAGGAAACAAAGTGTGATGTGGAAGCTGGCTGGAACTACCTGGGGAGCTGATATTCGAATCCTGAGTCAGGTGTACACTGGTGCAGTTAGACCGACCCTCGAATATGCATCATCGACATGGATAGCAGCAGCCCATTCAAACAAATCGATACTGGAAAAACACAAAACAGGTGTCTGCGTACTATTTTGGGAGCCATGAAATCTACACCAATTGTAGAAATGGAAAAGGCAGCCAACATCCAGCCCTTGGAAGACAGAAGAAGGAGAAAAGTGATTCTACAGACTGAAAGGATCAAAGAATGCCTCACCATCCACTGCATGAAAAAATGGCGGCTAGAACAAAGAACAGACTAAAGCGCACAAGTCTAAACCACAAAGCAAAAGAAATAGGAAAGTCATACTTGGAACTACTAAATCATAATTCCATACCTGAAGAATTGCTTTTTGATCACTGGGAACCAGACTCAGTACCACTAAACTTCTCAACCTCCATCCCTAAATTATTAAGCAAAGATGCCGAGCCTAATCTAGTGAAAAAGCAATTACAATGGAACATCTCCATTACATGTTTCCAGAAGACAGCTGGATAAGAATTTACACAGATGGATCGGCAATGGAGGCAACCATGAATGGTGGAGCAGGAGTGTACATTAGGCACCCAGATGCTACCACTATGTCTCTAGCGGCTCCTACTGGAAGAATATGTTCCAACTACAAAGCAGAACTCATAGCCCTTCTGATGGCAGCACAGCACATGAATAAGCTGCAAGCAGCTGCAAGCAAGATGGTATTTCTTACAGACTCATTGTCAGCTATACAAGCCCTGGAGGCTAAATCCACTGACAGCACAGTACAAAACTACAAAGAGAACTTGCTCAGCTTTCAGAAAAGGCAGAAATTCACTTGCAGTGGATTCCATCTCACTGTGGCATTGCAGGCAATGAGAGTGCTGATGTCTTAGCTAAGGAGGGCAGTGCCAAAGAGCAAATTTACCAACCCTTGTCTTTTCAAGAGGTCAAAACCCTCATACGAGAAAATCTGCAGTAGACTGGAAGACAAACACTGGATATGATTATGGAAAAGACTCCCTCAAAGACCTAAGCAGAACAGACCAGGTCATTATATTTCGACTACGCACTGGACACTGCAGACTCAACAAACACTTATACAGACTAGGAATAAGTCAAACAGCTCTCTGCCAGTGTCAGCAGGCAGAACAGACACCAGAGCATATCCTGCAAGACTGTCCTCTTCTGTGTGAGCTGAGAAGCAACATGTGGCCACACCCAGTCGACCTGAAAACTAAGCTTTGGGAAACCTGACAGACCTGAAGCTGTCTGCCCAGTTGTGGTCCACAGTAAATTAAGCGCATGACCAGAGATCGCTGAAGAAGAAGAAGATACTACTTTGTCCCACATTTTTCTGTTCGGTTCCCTCTCAGTCATTTTATGATAAAAGATTTGGTAAGAATTAATTTTACATTTTTTTTTACCTAGGCAGCAGCATTACAGCCTGGTTGTTTTCTTCTTCTTTCGATCACCTGCTATTAATTCAGGCGTAAAGTCATGACGCCTGGTATTACGCTTCTGACTGATTTTTGCGTGGGCCTATGTTACACTTTTACAGGCATCCCTCAACCATATGGACAGCCTCGCAGACTTAGATCCTTCAAGAGTGATCGTTGCAGGACACCTAATATCCGTGTAACTCTTTCTCGGACAGAGTTAGTTTTAGTGAGGGCATATCGGGTGCCTTCTCTAACGGCTTTCTTGCCTATGATGAGGTCGTTCCATACACAACGTAAGATACCACTCCTTAAAGATCTTTTTTTGTCGTAAATTTGGGCTTAGATCTACGCCAAGGAGGATTAGCTTTCATGCGTTGATTGGGTGAGGGCGCTAAGGTAAAGACCTGAACGATCTCGATCCTTCTAGGGTTAGTATCACCTTTTTGTGTTGCTTTGTCAAACAAATGATCATATGTTGGCAGTATGCTTAGCCTTTATGTGATCTGAGCCATGACATTAGGACATCATCTGTGTAGGATGATCGGCGTCCAAAAAGTATTGCCCTTAGCCAATGCTTGGGATTGTAACCAGTCAATCCTTTGCATTATCGGCCATACTTTTTTTTATCCACTGTTTGTTCCTGAGTAGGAGTATTCTCATCCGCTTCCGTGTCATTACTTGGCAATTTGCAAGGATTTTACCCCGTATTTTCCGTCTCCGGGAAACACTGGCCTGGGGCTGCACACAGATATTCTAGAGGGTCGTTTCAATCGGCGCTATCAACGCAACTGAGGTTTTGCGCTCACCGCTATCACCCACATCAGTTCTTTTGGGGATGCTAGTTGTTATTGCAACAGTACCCTGCCAGGTTGTCCCAGGGAGGGCAGTTTCATTAGGCACTAAAAATGCAACTTTTGTGATTTGCGCTTGTCCAACCATTCCCACCATAGTTCTTCTGGGGATGTTAGTTGTTTTGGCAACCGTAGCTTGCCCGATTGTCCCAGGGAGGGCAGTTACGTAAGGCTCTGAACGCAACTTTAGAATTTGCGCTCGGCCAACGTTACCCAATAGGTTTCTCCGCGTTTTGCCTCATGTGCGGGTTTCCCGCATACCTTCTGATGTAGCGTCACGATGCTGAGATGCCGTGTAAACCGAGACTTTTTGGTTAAGAACGGCAAATTAAGTACTTTCGGTAACTCAAGGCTTTGAAAGCTGTAACTCAAGGCTTTGAAAGCTAAAATTAGCTACAGAGTTGGTGAGGTTTGTTTACTCAAGTTCAAACGAATATGCAGCATGACTGACACATACTGTACATGACAATCCTTGACAATCCTGGGTAACTGTGCCAATTTTATTCCAAGTCTCGAATACGCTTCTCAATGATAGGGGTGGTGAGGGAACTGGTCATAGTTACTCTATTATGTAGTCACTTTCACCATCATAGAGTAGGGTGTAAAAGTAATCTGTGGACAATTTTAAAGATGCTTGTCTGTTTGTTGATACGCGCGCATTAATTTTTTCTAGACGATGACGTATAACAGAAATAAGGTTTTACTCTATATACATTTTTTTCATTATTTTAGCATAATATATCAACTCATGTTTGTTTGTTTAGTGTAATAAATTAAGCGTGGTTTATTTATCATTCTGAATAACTGAGTACATACAGTAAATAAACAGAAGTTTCTGACTGACTTGAAATCATAAAAATGTGTTGGAAAAAAAATTAAGATTTAAAAAATCTTGGTATACTTACAGATCTTTGTTCTTCGTTGGCATAAAGATGATGCTGTTGACCTGACACTGCAGAAATTTGAATGCCCAATCCATTTGAGCTCCTCGTGACTCTGAAGTTTCAGTTTTAGGAAACAATTTCTCCATCATCATCAACAACCATCACTTCTTCCTCACTGTCTTCTAACCTGTCTGCGTTTAGCTCTTGCTTTATTCCTGCTGATAATTGCGCATTTTTATGCACGACATCTGAAGACACATTAGAATCAATGGTGCCATGTTCTTTTTTTATTTCTGAAATTTCCATTATTTCATGTACATCATCATCCTCATCACGATAACAAGTACCAACATTCTTTGTCAGAGATATGTCACTACTTACAGCACCATTGCCTTTCTCTGAAACTTTTTGACCACAGTTACCTTTCTCTGCAGATGCGCTGGACATGTTACTATTTTCAGTTTCTAAATCACAGGCATTTGTGACTCTTGAGGACTTTTCCAATGACTGGTCACTTGTATATTTATCTAGAGCTTCCCCTTCAGAAGCATTTTTCTTATTTGCAGCTTCCACTGATTTAAAGACATCAGAGGCAATTGCGTGTTCCAGTTCCAAATGTACATTACTGCTTATACTAGACTGTGGTGCATCTGTACTGACAAACTCAACAGCAAGTGCTGTATTTTCTGGTGAGCTTGGTGTTTCGGAGTCGACCTTATCTGTAGTGGCGTTCATGCGGTCTTCAATTTGAGTGCAACTTTTACTACTAGAATCTACAGTAGCATGTTCAACAGATGAATTGATACCGTTGGTACTGTTGAATGACAAAATCTTAAAAGTGACATCACCCACACCTTCAGGTTCTAGAATGTCAGTTACAACATGATCTGACATAGCAGTTGACTCCTGTAAAGAATGTTTCCCCTGGTTGTCTACTTTCTTATGATAAATATCAATGTCTGATTCTTGAGCTCCATTGTCCCCACTCTGATTTGCATCACTGATATTTTCATGAACAATATCACTGTGAGTACTCAATTTTGGAATAATATATGTTTCCCTGCTGATGTTATCAGAAAATGTTGAATCCTTTTTCTCATTACATGTAAAAGGTTCCTGGTGCAAGAGACCGTCAACATTTTCTTCATAATTCTTGTTGGGAGCCTGAGTTTGAGCAAGACATTTCTTAGAAAATTCAGCACTGTTGATTCCCTCTTCTTCTAACAATTCATCCATGTCTTCTGGTTCAGTAGCATCACAATGATCTGATGATGTCAAAGTGCTACCTGTGACTGTTTTCACTGAAATGTGTTTGGCAAATTCTAAAAGCTCTTCAGACACATTAGCATCAGTTACTGTTTGAACAGAATGTGAGGAAATTTGCAGTTTGTCATGCTTACAAGTCCTATTCTGATCACTTAAGACCAGAAGATCTCTGTTGTCTGCCAAAATATTTAAACCATCATTTTTGTCCTTCGGACTGTCACAATCTTGATAGTCTTCAGCTAATAAATCAACATCATCATTCATATCATTTGAAACACCTGCCACTGTGCTAAATTTCTCTGAAGTCTCTGTCAGATTAATCTTACAAGTTTTAGCAGCTTTATTAGAATTATTGGACTCAATTATAAAATTTGCATTTAATTCCAGTTTTCTATTCTTAATTATTTCCGAAGACTGGACAGTAGATTCCAAAATTTCATCAACATCCATATGTTGCATTTCATATGTTTTTTGAATGACCAATGAACTCTCACTTATAATATCATCACCTTCTTCATGAGATCCAGAATTTGAAATTTGCATACAACTTTGTCTCTCATTTTCTGGACCATCTGAACACTTGCTGTTAACATTATCAGAAAATAGAGAATGTTTTTCTCCATAATCTTGAGAGCTATCGGCACCAGTGAAATCTTCATAATCGTTACCATCTTTGTCCTTGTTATCTGATATGCAGGTTGATTCGGATGTACCTGCTACATGTTGTTCACTGTCAAAAGTTTCTGTCCATACATCAACATTTGCAGGTGTGTATTCTTCTCTAATGTTTGAATTCACTGCTTCCATCCATTGTGAAGACGAAGAGTCAGCACTACCCACATCAGTAAAGACAACTGAAGGTGTTGTGTCGCCTGGAACACCTGTCACAGTAGAAGAAACCCCACCATACTGTCCCTCTACAGTCAGCTTCTGAGCTCGTATGCCAGATTCTGATTCTACATTGGAATTGTTTTCATTTTCCATTATGGCTTCCTCACTGTCCATTTTTACACTATCTGTGATAGGTAGAAAAAATAATACTATTAGACAATTTACAGCACTTTTTACTATTTATAAATATATGCATGCTGATTTTGATAAATAGTACAAACATTTTGAATTAAAACATAGATGTTTTAATGCTCAACAGAGAGAAAGAAAACCAACAAACGAAGATATTGATGCGAAATTGACAGAACAGATTCAGTCTTCTTCTTCTTCTTTGCGTTCGTTCTTTATGACCAATTTTAATTACTCTTTGTGATATGTTTGATCTTTGCCAAGAACGTGTATTCGTTGCATATTGGTTTGATAGGCCCCTAAACGCATAGACTTCTACACGCTTAGGACACATGCATCCGATTTCAGCCAAACCTCCTTAGTCGCTCTTACGACATGCGTGGTAGGAAACAGTGGTTCTATTCTTTACACCCCAAATTTGGGCCCCGGTAACCACTCGGGCGACAGATTCAGTCTTCTTCTTCTTCTTCTGCGATCAACTTTTGCTATGCGACTACTCCGGTATGTGTCATAAACAGGGTGGTGCGCTTGAGGTCTTCACCGGTTCCCCATAGTTTGTCTTGTAGTGTTGTTTCTGTTGGCCAGATCTCCAATCTCTCACTACTCAGACTAGGGCAGTCTTGCAGGATGTGCTCTAGGGACTGCTTAGGTGCTCCACAGGTGCAGGCTGCCGAGTCCCTGAGACCCATTCTGACTGTAGTGTCCGTTCTAAGTCTGAAGACTGTGGTCTGTGCTTGTCTGTTTACAGATTCAGTCAAAATTTGTCGGTGCTTGACTGGACTGCAGGAACCCGTTTCAAAACTGCCTAAATATAATATACTACTTATTACCTGGCTATTATATACTAACTAGTCTTACTAGCTGGCACAATGAAATAACGCTGGGAAAGAAAGTTATAAAAGACAGTAAAGTTTCTTCAAACACTCCATATCGACCCCTTGTTAATCACAACTCGTGATATGTATGTGATCTGAGCCTAAGAGTGATTGTACATTGTGCCAGTTATGCGCCTACTAGTAGGCCAGCACATTCTATTTCTGCTTCGTTTTTTATTTACTAGAGTAGCTTCCCTAGGCCCCCTACCCCAGTCGCCTCTTACGCCTTGCCTTGTAGGTCTCGGTGTTACTATTCTTTGCTCCCCTTGCGAGCCCTGGCACCACAAGGGCGATAATATTCATTTAAAGTACAGCGATTTATTGTCCGTTGTTTTAGTTGTGCGAAAATCTACTGTACCTTCTATAATTTATTATTTAGTTGGTGTTTTTTTAATGAACCTAGATGTACCTGATGGTTGGTGGGATTTCACGAGGGTGTTCAGGTTAATGTCTATTTAATTATTTAAGGTCTTTAAAATGTGTTGTTCATTATGTATCTTGTTTTTCATCTGTGGTCAGTAGTTGGCCGTAATCATTTATAAAATGAGTATAATTCAAATTGATAATCAACATTAATTAGTTCTTGAATTAATTCACTACTATGGTGCCCCTAAAGTTGGGGGTCGCTAGACAAATGTCCAGTGTGCCCCATGACCAGCGTTCATCAAGTTCATGTGCTAACTTTAAATGAGAAGACAACAACCTGATACCAGTAATAATACTATCTTGTACTCATAGTTCTCGTCATAGTCTGATATCGTTCAATCAAACGACCAAATGTTTCCAACATATGAACATAAAAGTCAAGGACAACTGAATTGATATAATGAACTAAATGAACTATGAACAATTCAAAACCTGAAATACTGAATACTCAGAAGTCATATAATTATATATGTATATTATAATAATAATCATACACATATTTGGGAAGCAATATAGACAAAAAAGGTGGAACAGATAGAGATGTCAAAATAAGAATACAGAAGGCAAGAGGAGCTGTCATTGCACTGGTAAACATGGGAAGTCTAAAGAAATCAAATCTAGAACAAAAATTCGGATATTTAACTCTAGTATTAAAGCAGTTCTGCTATATGGGTCAGAAACATGGAGAACTACTAAAATAATAAAAATTGCAAACATTCATCAACTGGTGTCTGAGCAGAATAGAGGGACTGAGATGGTATGATTGGGTCACAAAGGAGGAACTTATGGAGACAACAAGACAGATTCCAGTGAAAGAGGTTAAAAAAAAGATGCAGGCGCTGAACAGGACACACGAAAACCTGAAGGGAATATAACAAGAAGGGTCCTTTCCTTAGAACCCGCAGGGACAGCAAATGAAGGGGAGGTTGAGAAATACACCATTAAATGGGCGGCATCATAGAGACGAGATTTGGAGGGAGCTACATGAGATAGCTAGAAATAGGAAGACAGACTTGGCATGAGCAAGTTGCCATGAGTTGAGTTGGTTGAGGGCATGGCCTGCCCTAGCCCTATGCCCCAATCATAATCTCACTGGGTTTAAAAGGCAGAAATATATATATTATTATATATCTTGTCATAAATTATAATTCTTCTTCTTGCGTTCATCCGCTATTAATTCCTGCGTTGTCTGTGCGCCTTGTATGACGCCTCTGACTGTTTTTGCGTGAATCCTGCTTTCCTTGTTATCAGTGTCCACCGCCATCAGCGTAACCCGCCACTTCGACTTGAGAGGTATTGTCATGTCGATTCCAAAGCGTTATCTCCCTTTACACCATCAATGTGGTGTTTTGATTCAATTGCAGCGTGCGACAAGGTGCAATGTCTCATACATAGTTACACAAATACTAAATTCAAAATTGCACGTACCTTTCAAATCTGGCCTCCTCGAATATGCTATCTAATATTCCACATCAACAATGCAAGCAAAGAAAAGATAATTGACATCAGGAATAAAATATGTGAAGCCGCCACCGACGGTAGATAGTAGACTCCTGCCTCGTTTTGGCAACCGATACTTCTACTGCAAACGACCGTCCCTTTTAGTTTCTCAATTCTTACGAAAAATTATTAACGTTTTATTTTGTACTATATAATATCAGCATTGTTATAAATTATAATTTAAAGAAAGTATAAATTGTTTAATAAAATAATTAAAAGCGATTTATGTTGTCTTCGTGTTAAAGCTGATTCGATTTTTGTACACATTACTTTCTATTGAAATAAAATGGCGAAAAAAGTATATTGCTTTTCAATTAAAACAACATATTCAGATATGTAAATGTAGTCTTACAAAAGTAAGACTTCTGAGAACATGCATATTCCTGTGGCAACATATGGATGTGAATCGTGGACCGTAACACAAACAATTAAAAACAAAATTGAAGCTTTTGAAACAATTTATTACAGAAAAGTTCTTAGAAAATCCTGGACAGAGAAGAAAAACTAAGACATCCTTCTTCTTCGAACGCTCAATATCGATCACTTGTCAACCACTCTGTGTTATTTGTATGTGATCTGAGTCTAAGAGCGTTTGTACCAGTTGCCAGTTATGCGCCTACGAGTAGGCCAGCACATCCGATTTCTGCGCTACTTTTTATATATTAAGGTAGCATCCAGTGGTACTATTCTTTGTTTCCCTTGCGGACCCCGACACCATACGGACGAAACATCCTACAAGGCATGCATATCAAGGGGGGGTGGCTCTTAAAAAACATGTCCCTGAAGATTCATTATTTTGGACACGTTAAACATCAAAGTGGTTTGGAGAGAACGTTAATGGAAGGCGTGGTTTCTGGGGTACGAGGCAAAGGACGACCAAGGCGAATGTGGCAGCAGGACATCAAAGAAATCTTGAACGTGTCGACGACCAAGGCGAATGTGGCAGCAGGACATCAAAGAAATCTTGAACGTGTCGACGACCAAGGCGAATGTGGCAGTCAGGGCATCAAAGAAATCTTGAACGTGTCGACGACCAAGGCGAATGTGGCAGCAGGACATCAAAGAAATCTTGAACGTGTCGACGACCAAGGCGAATGTGGCAGCAGGACATCAAAGAAATCTTGAACGTGTCGACGACCAAGGCGAATGTGGCAGTCAGGGCATCAAAGAAATCTTGAACGTGTCGACGACCAAGGCGAATGTGGCAGCAGGACATCAAAGAAATCTTGAACGTGTCGACGACCAAGGCGAATGTGGCAGTCAGGGCATCAAAGAAATCTTGAACGTGTCGACGACCAAGGCGAATGTGGCAGCAGGACATCAAAGAAATCTTGAACGTGTCGACGACCAAGGCGAATGTGGCAGCAGGACATCAAAGAAATCTTGAACGTGTCGACGACCAAGGCGAATGTGGCAGCAGGACATCAAAGAAATCTTGAACGTGTCGACGACCAAGGCGAATGTGGCAGTCAGGGCATCAAAGAAATCTTGAACGTGTCGACGACCAAGGCGAATGTGGCAGCAGGACATCAAAGAAATCTTGAACGTGTCGACGACCAAGGCGAATGTGGCAGCAGGACATCAAAGAAATCTTGAACGTGTCGACGACCAAGGCGAATGTGGCAGTCAGGGCATCAAAGAAATCTTGAACGTGTCGACGACCAAGGCGAATGTGGCAGCAGGACATCAAAGAAATCTTGAACGTGTCGACGACCAAGGCGAATGTGGCAGTCAGGGCATCAAAGAAATCTTGAACGTGTCGACGACCAAGGCGAATGTGGCAGTCAGGACATCAAAGAAATCTTGAACGTGTCGACGACCAAGGCGAATGTGGCAGCAGGACATCAAAGAAATCTTGAACGTGTCGACGACCAAGGCGAATGTGGCAGTCAGGACATCAAAGAAATCTTGAACGTGTCGACGACCAAGGCGAATGTGGCAGCAGGACATCAAAGAAATCTTGAACGTGTCGACGACCAAGGCGAATGTGGCAGTCAGGACATCAAAGAAATCTTGAACGTGTCGACGACCAAGGCGAATGTGGCAGCAGGACATCAAAGAAATCTTGAACGTGTCGACGACCAAGGCGAATGTGGCAGTCAGGACATCAAAGAAATCTTGAACGTGTCGACGACCAAGGCGAATGTGGCAGCAGGACATCAAAGAAATCTTGAACGTGTCGACGACCAAGGCGAATGTGGCAGCAGGGCATCAAAGAAATCTTGAACGTGTCGACGACCAAGGCGAATGTGGCAGCAGGACATCAAAGACAACTTGAACGTGTCGACGACCAAGGCGAATGTGGCAGCAGGACATCAAAGAAATCTTGAACGTGTCGCTGGAAGAGGCGGGAGAACTTGCTAGAGATGGAGCGTTTTTCAGACGGGCTGTTATGAAAGCGACTTTCCGCAAGGGACATGCTACTATTTGATTCAGATATGTAGTCTATATTATCTTATCTTAACCGCATTTGTCGTGGGGATATTTAGTTTTCTATCTTGTGCCAGGTGTGTTGCGATTGACTTTGCCAGTCCATGCTTTCGCTGGGACTGAGATGTTATCTATCCATCGTGGTCTTGGCCTACCTCGTGCTCTGCGCCCTGAGTGTCGATTATTGTAGGCACGTGATGGTAGTAAATGTGGTTCCATTCTCATTAGATGGCCGAACCACTTGATTCTTTGCCTCTCGATGTACTGTATACATGATATAGTACCAACGATGCTTCTGATATTCTCGTTTCTCACTCTATCTCTCCTTGTAACGTTGACAGCTTTTCGTGGACATCTCATTTCACATGTTGCAATCTTTCTTTCTTGTGTCTTAGTCAGGGGCCATGTTTGGCACTGATAGCAGAGAGTTGAATTAAACATGCAGTCTATCAGTTGTCGTATGACCGCCATGTTAATCCTTGGATGTTTTAATAGTGGTGACAGTTGGTATGTCACTGCCTTCTGGCAGCTAGTCTCGATTTCTCTGTCCATCTTTCCATCTGCTGTGAATATACTCCCGAGATATTTGAATTCTGGGGACTGTTGTATTTTTATATTATTCACATGTATGTTAAATTGGCCTGTTGACCTACTTATTGTCATGACTTTTGTTTTGGAGGTATTAATTTTCATGTCCTATTTTTCGCATACAGAGTCTTCTATAACAGAACATCAGGAAAGAAGGCAAGAGGAAGACCACGGAAAAGATGGTTAGATGGCGTAGCAGAATCCTGTGAAAGAGCAAAGATAACAATCACACAAACAACCAGAACAGCGCAAGACAAAAACAGAAAACCACGACACTGGGCAACAACTCGGTAGCAGTGTGACGACAAAAGAAAGAAGAAGGAGAAGAAGAAGAAGATGTTTCGCATGTCGTTTGCGGGTGCATTTATGTGTTGTTGAAGTTTGTGTTCGTTATCCTAAATTATACGCACCTTGATGATGATGATGATCTTAAATTATACTCTGATCATTTGCAAAGAGTAGTTCGTTGATTAAATTGTAATTGTTATCTGTATTGGTTTCTTTCGTTATCCTGTCTATGTATATATTGAAAAGTATAGGCGAAAGGACATGTGCACATCCTTGTCTTAATCTCTCTCTCTCTCTCTCTCTCTCTCTTTGCCTTTTTACCCGGATTGGGGCATAGGCCCTCAACCAACTCATGCCAAGTCGTCCTATCTCTAGCTATCTCAAGTAGCTCCTCCAACTCTTCTTTATATTGTTGATCTCCGCCTCCAAATCTCGTCTCCGTGTATTTCTCGGCCTCCCCTTCTTTCGCTGTCCCTGGGGGTTCCAAATAAGGACCCTTCTTGTTATATACCCCTTCGGTTTTCGCAAAGTGTGTCCTATCCAGCGCCAGCGTCTTTTTTAACCTGTTCGTTCACTGGAATCTGTCTTATTCTCTCCATAAGTTCCTCCTTTTTTGACCCTATCATACCATCTTATTCCATCTATTCTGCGAAGACACCAGTTGATGAATGTTTGCAATTTATGCGCTATTATTTTAGTTGATCTCCATGTTTCTGCCCTGTCTTACTATGAGATGATAATTTAAATTCGTCTGTCAGGCCGTCGCTTGTTCGTACTACGCTTGAGCATTTTTGGTATATCACTCTTATATTGTCTAATAGTTGACCCTGAATTCTGTATTCACTTAGTATGGCCCATAGTTTGTTTCTGTTTATTCTATCAAAGGTCTTTTCTTGGTCTATGAATGCTAAGTTGAGCTGTTTGTCATATTCTATGGAGTTTTCGCTGAGTTGCCTCAATGTGAACAGGGCATCAGTACAACTCTTTCCCTTTCTGAACCCAAATTGAGCTTCTACTTCTTCTTCGAAAGCTCCATAACGATCACCTGTCAACCACTCTGTATGATTTGTATGTTATCTGAGCCTAAGAGCGATTGCACGCTGTGACAGTTATGCATCTACAAGTAGGCCAGCACATCCGATTTCTGCGATGCTTTTATTTACTAGGTAGCATCCCTAGGGCCTACATCAATCGCCTCTTACGACATGAATTGTAGGTTGCAGTGGTACTATTCTTTGCTTCCCTTACGGACCCTGACACCACACGGGCGATTGCTTAAATGACTGCTGGATCGGGAAAGTATTGATTACTTCTCACTTCACTGCAGCTTGCATAAGATCTCAGTCGAATAGCAAGTTCAGGTTTTTTCCGTTGTCTGACACTCTGATGTCGACCCAAATAAGGAATATTTTCAACAGTTCTGGGATGTATGTCGTGTTTTATTTTTCGCCCACAAAGGATTTGGAGTTTTCACGCTGCATTTTTCTTGTAATGTATTCTTCTCGTACTATTATACATTACACATGTTAGTTAGTTAGTTAGTTCCTTTCGTGCCAAAGGCGGCACATTGGGCAGAGGTTTTAGATCTCCATGTGATACGGTTCTTCGCTAGCAGTTGGAGGTCTTGTATGGTTTTACATCCCAATAGTTTACTTTCTTGTTGGATGGTTCTTCGAAGAGTGGTCTTTGGTCTTCCACGTTTTCTTTTCCCAACTGGTGACCACATAAGGACTTGTCGATTTAGTCTCTTTTCGTCTGATCTAAGAACATGACCTAAATATTTCCACCTTCGTTTCCTTATAATATTTGATATGGGTTGTTGGTGTGTTCTATCTCTCACTGTGTTGTTAGAAACGAAATCACTCCATTTTACTTTTAATAATTTTCGGAGACATTTATTCTCAAAGCTGTCCAGTTTCTAATCAATTTTCTTTGTTGATTTCCAACTTTCACAACCGTAGGTCAGTACAGGAATCACACATGACCTTCTTCTTCTTTTTCTTTGCGTTCGTTCTTTACGACCAATTGTAATCACTCTTTGTGATATGTTTGATCTTTGCCAAGGACGTGTATACGTTGCACATTGTTTGGTAGGCCCCTAAACGCATAGACTTCTACACGTTTTGGACATGTGCATCCGATTTCAGCCAAACCTCCTTAGTCGCTTCCTACGACATGCGTGGCAGGTAACAGTGGCTCTATTCTTTACACCCCAAATTTGGGCCCCGGTAACCACTCGGGCGACACATGACTTAAATAATTTAACTTGTGTGCATATACTAAGGTCTTGAGATTGCCAGATATTCGTTAATTTAGTGAAGGCACTAGCTGCTATAGCAATACGAGAGTTTATTTCTTTCATCGTGTCTCCGTTGTTTGACACTTTACTATCCAAATATGTAAAATGTTCAACTTTCTCCAGTGTTTGGCCATTACACATGGCTTGCTAGCAATTTCTCATACTTTTCTATATCCTGAAAAACTGCTTCATCCACATGATATGGTGACCACGTATTCGCTGTGCGTATAATAAGACATACTCTTCACGCATTGATAGAGTCTTTCCGAACAGAGGAGTTTCAGGACTGTGAATCCCACTCGCTGACCAGATTGAAAGAGATGGGTGTCAATATTGGTGCAGCCCGAAAAGAACGACATACTAAATATGCAAAGAGATTGATTAATCAACATCGAACTGGCGTGTTGGGACGCTGGACGCCCGAGTGGTTACCGGGACCCAAATTTGGGGTGTAAAGAATAGAACCACTGTTACCTGCCACGCATGTCGTAAGAGGCGACTAAGGAGGTTTGGCTGAAATCGGATGCACGTGTCCTAAGCATGTAGAAGTCTGAGTTTAGGGCCTACAAACTTATGTGCAACGTATACACGTTCTTGGCAAAGATCAAACATATCACAAAGAGTGATTAAAATTGGTCGTAAAGAACGAACGCAAAGAAGAAGAAGAAGAAGGGACGCTGGACGCTGCTGGATTTGCTGAGGCGGAAATCGGGGCACCCATGGACATGTCCGGAGTGATATGATGATAGTCCTCATATAACTGATAATATGACAATTGTCTGCACACCAGACGTGCTGCATCTCTCAGTGGCAATGACTTCCCGAATCCCCTGGCCAACGTTCTAGATAGGAAAATTACACAAACACTGTGCCAGAGCTTCCAAGACAAGCGTGTCAGAGAACCTGTAGAAATGCCAGATCACCCCGACATATTAAATGGTTGATATAATCAAGTATTGCCTGGACTCGGCGCCCGTGTATTGCTGGGGCTCTCAAGGGAAGCAAAGAATAGGAACACTGCGACCTACAAGGCGACTAATGTAGGGCATAGGAAGCTACCTAGTAAATAAAAAGCGTCGCAGAAATCGGATGTACTGGCCTACTTGTAGGCGCATAACTGGCACAACGTACAATCGCTCTTAGGCTCAGATCAATACAAGCAGACAGCGTTATTAACAAGTGGTCGAAATTGAGCGTTCGAAGAAGAAGACCCCGTTCTTCGGTATTTTTTGGGCACATAGAGGGGTCAAAACGTGGTACTACGAGCGAACGAATAAGAATGAGACCGACCATTGCTTTCAAAACATTCAAAATGACAATTGAGAGTTAATGAAGACGTCTTGGTATAATACATCTTTAGACATGATAAAGACACACCATAGTGGGTTTCTTCTTCTTCTTCCTCGTTCGATCTTTACGGTAAATTTTATCAATCTCTTCTTTTTTTTTTCGTCCGCTTTCAACTCAGACGAAGTTTCATCTCTGAAACTGATTTTGAGTGAAAATCTGTTTTCCAATATCTTACAATGACAGCAGCGTGACATTGTAAATTACTTTACACTGGCAGCCGTGTGCTCAATGTACTCGTAATTAGTATTCCCTCGCCATACAGGCAGATTTTCTCCGACTTCAGAGGTACTCTCGTTATCGTCCTGAGTAAGACCAGGGGACTTGAACAAATGCCGGACAGTAGGATCGAACCCGAGCTATGAGGCGTCTCACAGCTAGCAGGCCGAGCTACTATCAACTACTCTAGGCAGTCCCCCCAATCTCTTCTTCTTCTTTGCGTTCGGTTTCGTATGCTCGTCTAAACTATGAGATGGGTTGCCTCTGTGAAGCTGCATATCAGTTGGAGTTCTTCGAGAGTTCTCCATAGCTTGGTCTGTAAACTTTGTTCATGAGGCCATGTTTCATTTCGTTGGTGTATGTATGATGGACATGACTACTTAACATTCTAATTGTGATATATAACTGATCCTTTGTCAAGATCTTTTGTTCGGAGGCTCGTTTGTTGGAGCACTACTTGACCAGTCAAGATACAGTTGAAAGTTTCATGGTTGACATCCAAAGATATACTTCTTCTTCTTTGCGTTCGTTCTTTACGACCAATTTTAATCACTCTTTGTGATATGTTTGATCTTTGCCAAGAACGTGTATACGTTGCACATTGGTTTGGTAGGCCCCTAAACGCATAGACTTCTACACGTTTAGGTCACATGCATCCGATTTCAGCCAAACTTCCTTAGTCGCCTCTTACGACATGCGTGGCAGGCAACAGTGGTTCTATTCTTTACACCCCAAATATGGGCCCTGTAACCACTCGGGCGTCCAAAGATATACAAAATGAGATATAACAGAAAAGTCGCTTTTTTTGGTCCAAAAACAATATTCTGAAGAAATATTGATAAGATCGTTACAGATGGTTCTGCTGTGAACATCAATAAGGAAGGTCGTGGATTCTACATCACTTGCGCTAACGGGGAAACTGACGTGCCTTCTCTAACAGCAGGAGAAACGTGCTCTAATGTTTTAGCAGAGGCGACAGCAGTTCTTGCAACCACGCAGAAAACAAAAAGCAAGAGGTTAATCACATAAAAATCATTCATAGCTCTAAGTGACTAGTTCCGTTATTAAAATTACCCCATGTTTAAAACAAAAATGTATGTGATTCTAGAGCAGGCTACTTGATCATATCAGATTTGTAGGTTTCCGCACATCGCCTTTCTTTATACTTGTTATATTACCATTATAGTACACAAGTGAACAACATGGAACAAATGTATAGTACTGTGAAATTATCATCACCTGATCAGTTTGTACTTTCAAAAATAAGTTGAGCCAGCTAACATAGAGATCTCTAGTGATCACGACAGTGTTAAATAGCGAAACTATGGAGTAACGAAGGAAGTGATTTGTAGCCTCGTTTGAAACAACAAAGCCCGAAAGCCGACAGACGCCATTTTACGGTTTTAAGTTTGTAACGGCGTGTGAAGCTACAAAAGTTAATTCAAAGAAAGGAGAAATCAGGAGCTAAGAAAATGTCGAAGACAGGGGTAGTCAGCACCCCAGTTAAACAGGAGAATAGTCAACCCAAAAAAGAAAATAGAGGACCAAATAGTAATGCTCCAAAAGACGATAAAAGGCAGTCGTCGGATAGCTTCACGACAAACCAGCACCAGGGCGGCCGCAGCCACAGCCAACATGGAAATCAGCACAACCAGAGTCATATCAGAGACAGATCGGAGAATCGAAACGACAGTAATCAGTATAATAAAAATGCATCAGAAATGAAGACTATTGATAAGGAAGACAAAAGTTCATCTGACCCATCAGCAGTACCTGGGGGTGAAAAGAAATTCACAGGAAGATGCCGATTGTTTGTTGGCAATTTTACTTCGGACGTAACAGAAGATGAGTTCCGAAAAATGTTTGAGCAATATGGAGAAGTTTCAGAAGTTTACGTCAATACTTCCAGAGGTTTTGGTTTTATCAGACTGGTAGGTTAAAAGAAATCTATTATATACCTGATAATATATTAAAATTTAATATATATATATTTAATAATTAAATATATTATTACAGAATATTTATTTTAAAATTATAAAATAGTGTAACTAGTAATTTAATAATTCAAATCAATGAATTCACCATTAGAATAGACTAAGACAGCCCAAATTTAAATAATGGGTTCCACTCCCTGTACATTGTTCATTGTATGAAATGAGTCAGACACTTAAAACCGTGATGTCTAGCTAAGCAAGGTGCAGCTGAGCTTGAACTACTGTTTTGCAGAGCTGTACGAGTACTGTTGGGTTGATTGTAAAGTAATCTAACCTAGTCTAGGTATCCTAAAAATCATGTCTCAGCCATAAAATTCTCCATTGAAATTGTGATTATCTTCTATGATCGGTTTTCTGATCTTTCCTTAACCGCTCCACTTCTACCCTAAGATGCAGAAGTAAGTTTAGTAAGAGAGATCAGAAGGCATGCAACATTCACATCCACCAGATGTCCTTGTCCATTTAGATTCGTCCTGCCCGTGTGTTATCTTCTATGATCGGTTTTGTGATCATTCCTTAACCGCTCCACTGACTTCTACCCTGAGATGCAGAAGTAAGTTTAGTAAGAGAGAAGGTATGCCACTGCCACATCATCCACCAGATGTCCTTGTCCATTTAGATCCGTCCTGCCTGTGTGGGTGCCGGTGCCTGCAAGGGAAGCAAAGAATAGTACCACTGCCGCCCGAGTGGTTACCGGGTCCAAATTTGGGGTGTAAAGAATAGAACCACTGTTACCTGCCACGCATGTCGTAAGAGGCGACTAAGGAGGTTTGGCTGAAATCGGATGCATGTGTCCTAAGCGTGTAAGATGTGTTTAGGGCCCTACCAAACCAATGTGCAACGTATACAGTTCTTGGCAAAGATCAAACATATCACAAAGAGTGATTAAAATTGGTCGTAAAGAACGAATGCAAAGAAGGAGGAGTACCACTGCAACCTACAATGTATGTCACAAGAGACGACTGATGTAGGACCTAGGAAGCTACCTATTAAATAAAAACAACACATAAATCAGATGTGCTGGCCTACTTGCAGGTGCATAACTGACGCAACATACAATCACTCTTAGGCTCTGATCACATACAAGTCATACAGAGTGGTTATCTTCTTCTTTGCGTTTGTCTTATGACCAATTTTAATCACTTTGTGATATGTTTGATCTTTGCAAGAACGTGTATACGTTGCACATTGGTGAGTGGTTATCAAGTGGTAGATATTGGACATTCGAAGATCTGTTCAGTGAATGCCCTATGGGCTTTAAAATCTTGCAAGGAGATTTTAAAATCGAATGCTAGACAGAGACTGACCTGTTGACTGCTGTGCATACTAGACGCCTATGTCTGCCGGACTAAAATCTGCACACAAGAAATATATCTGCTGATGTGAGCAAAGTTTGTCCAAAATGACTTATGGTGTTCTGCTTGGAATAATTTCATAATACTTGAGTGCTGAAGATGTTGCAGTCATTGAGTGTTACAATCTGGTAATTTCTTCTGTGTAGGAATATTCATACCTCACTGCATTGAATATCCTGCCCAGAGGTTTGGAGCCTTCTGATGCTCAAAATATTGGAAACACCTAACTAACTCTGCATAGAAAGGAGACAAACAAATTTGTAATTCCTTGGGGTCTGAACAACTGTCCCTTAGTTTAATAGCACTGTATCAATCTATCATTGGTATAGTTCTAGGATAGCAGATTGCATGTTGTATTCAAAATAAGACAGTTTGTAAGTATAAATTATATTTCAATTAGTTCCAGAAATGGGTTAGTACTCAGCTGTCTGATTGGCATAGCTACCTCTGTGACAGTATAATAATTTGTTTTTCCACTTACTTTAGGATTATCGTCAGAATGCAGAAGCAGCCAAGGCAGCATTGGATGGTCTACATAGAAAAGGTCGTATTCTCAGAGTACGTTTTGCCAGTCATGGTGCAGCGTTGAAGGTGAAGAATCTCCACCCTTATGTGTCAAATGAACTTTTGGAGCAGTCTTTCTCACAGTTTGGAGATCTTGAGCGATGTGTTGTTATTGTAGATGACAGAGGTAAACCCACAGGGGACGGCATTGTTGAGTTTGTTCGCAAACCTGGAGCTAATTCAGCACTCCGACGTATTACAGAGGGAGTGTTTCTAATGGGAGTGTAAGTATTACTTCAACTTCTCTCTCTTACATATACCACACACATACAGATAACGGATCAGCAACTAAGCATAAAGAAAGTTGGAATAAAGTTATATCATTCAGCTTAAATTATAGTTGGAAGATGTGATTTGGTTTATCTCATGCAGTCAACTTTTTATTATTACTACACTTTCTTCTTGTTATCATATTCCATTAATATGTTTTTGCAGTGATCCAAGACCAATTGCTGTAGAGCCACTAGAGCAGAAAGATGAAGAAGATGGTATGCCAGAGAAGTTCCTTACAAAGACTGACCAGTATAAAAAGTGAGTATACATTTTGATCTCTGCATTTTTCTCATGAGTAGTACAATTTTGTTTTGATCATGGGCAGCACAAAATTGACATTTGTTTTTACAGTTGGGCCAGCGTATGCCAAACATCATCTCTGAAATTGAGAGGTTAGAAAAAAAAGCATTAGCATATATATATCTAACAGTAAGCAGAACATCGCTGGATAAGTTAGACAGGATCCAAAATGAAGCGAGAGGCTTGTACTTGGTTGCACACATGACACTTCATGTGAGGCAATGCACTATGTCCTTGGATTGCCAACAGTGGCCATGAGACACAAAGTCGCACAGGTAAAAGCTTATCTGAGAGTTTCTGCGGACACAAATCATCCTCTGCACAAATCCAAAAATGAAAACAAGGGCAGGCGATTGAAGAGATGCCGATCCTGGATGGCCGAGGCAGAGGATGTTATTAAACAGGTCCGTACTCTAGATGAGCTGAGGCATGGTGAAAAATGGATGCCTATATCAGAGGATATGACTGCTTATACCAGAGTAGTCAGTAAACTTGGACGCCGGTGTAGAGAATGGGCCCTGGGCGTCGTCAATGCAGATATTTTTGCACTCGTGGATCAGCACTCCCATCCAGGTGATATCATAAGCTACACTGATGGCTCTGTCAAATGTGGTACCAGATCACTGTGGGCTTACTCAACACAAGGAAAGCGTCGCACACTTCATGAGGACTGCGGGGCTTTCGAGACATCGAGCATGACTATGTAGATCACCGCTGCCTCCAGGGCTCTGTCATGGGTGGCTGAGCAACAAGTTACCCATACGATTACCATATCAGACTCGATGAATATGCTTCAGATAATTGAATCTGGAAGTATGCGTGTGGAATGGGTGGACATCATTCGGAGATCACATCTCAAGAAAATGACTTGGCTGGACATGCTGGAGTGCGGGAGTACGAGCATGCTGACCCTCTGCAAACAATGCCCGACTCAAGTGGGCAGAAGTATGGACAGAGCCAATATCATTAATGCGAGACGCTCTCAATTATGTGACATGGACAGTCTGACACTGGAGCAAGTTGATATAGGCGTAATTTGACATGCAGACAGTTCATCTCGGGTTAGTACGATTTGTTGAGTCCCTGGTCTTACTCAGCGATAACGTAGTACCTCTGATCGGAAAATCTGCCTGTATGGCGAGGAATACTAATTACAGACATTGAGCACAGCTGCCAGTGTAAAGTAATTTACAATGTACCTCTGTCATTGTAGAAATTGGAAAACGGTTTTCACGAAATCAGTTTCAGAATGAAACCGCTGAGTTGAGCGACAAAGAAAAAAAAAAAAAAAAAAATGGACATGGAAAGTCTCAGACACTGGAACAAGTTCGAGACTTAGGCGTTAAATTTGAACATGCCAGACAGTGTCATCTTCTGGTAGAGAGAGAAGATATAGTAATCAACTTCTCATGGGTACTGTGAGCAAATGAACTTTGGGATGGCTGCTGCAGCGGACAGAGCAAGAATGGGAGTGCCCTATGTGCCATGACGTCGATCGCATAACATAATTAATATGTAATAATATATATATAATTAGCAACTATTGGAAAGTGTATATATATATATATATGTGGCAAGAGAAAGAAAACAATATAGGAGAAACCAAGAACAACATTGCGATCATCAAAATTACTTTTTATTAGCCAGATCACTTAAGAAGAACACACAATGAGATTTCATTAAATTTTAAAAGAAAGCATTTTTAATGTAGCTTGAAAGAAATGTGGTTATCATTGAATTGTGTAGACTCATAAACCACACTGCTTAAAACATGAAACACTATTAATTATCCCAGGTTTGAACAGCAATACATAGTTTGTTGATAACTGGTGATGATCTGTAATTTGTTGCTAACTCTTAGTGGACCAGGACAAAAGCCATTATAGAGTAAAAACATCACATGGTTATCAGAGACTCTGCCACTTGGGACTGCAGAGCACCTGAGACAAATATTGGATGGCTACCTCAGAGACAGTCCTTTTCACAACTAATGCTGAAATAGAAGAATAGTTGGGGGACTGCCTAGAGTAGTTATAGTAGCTGCTGCATGTGGCCCTCATAGCTCAGGTTGAACCTCTGTCCGGCATTTATCTGGTCTTACTCAGCGACTGGACTGCTAGAGTAGTTGATAGTGCGCCTGCTGCTGGAGCGCCTCATGCTGGGTTCGAATCTACTGTCCGGCATTTGTTCGAGTTCCCTGGTCTTACTCAGGGCGATAACGTGAGTACCTCTGAAGTCGGAGAAAATCTGCCTGTATGGCGAGGAATACTAATTACGAGTACATTGAGCACACGGCTGCCAGTGTAAAGTAATTTACAATGTGCACGCTGCTGCCATTGTAGAAATTGGAAAAAGCAGTTTTCACGCAAAAATCAGTTTCAGAGATGGAACTTCGTCTGAGTTGAAAGCGGACGAAAGAAAAAAAAAAAAGAATAGTTGACATTGGTCGTGAAGACTTACAAAATAGCTTTAACCCTTTGGATCCCACAAAACACGTAATTACAAAGTACTGTAGTTTTACAAATTACAAAAACAATGACAAAATACAGCAACGTTTGACCAACAAGGCCTTTATCAAGCAAGCGAACAAACAGGAGTGACAAATTAAAATGAAACACAAATGGACGACCAAATACAAACATATCTAAGGAAAATCTGGAATATTTTCTGGAAAATCTGGAAAATGTAATTATATATACTGAATATTTGGATCCCACACCATTTTACATCAAATCACTTTCCCAAATCCTAGCAAAGGAAATAACCCCAGACATTCCACAGCTTATTTTTTAAAACAATTAATTACAAAAAAAACTATTGACCCTAGGAGACTCAAATTTGTGTCAGTGAACAAGAAAATGGACATAGTTTAAAAAGAAACTAAATTAAAATGAATACATCAAAAAAGGATGATTGAAAAATGCAGAAGTTGGTGGAAAAATATATTTAAAAAAAAAGTTTACTTGACATTGCAAGACAGTGTACTCACCAAATGTCATATCCAGGCTGGAATGGTACTTGGAGTAACATTCGCCTTTGCAGGGATGTATCTGGCAAATGTTATAACCGTACACACTTTCTCTGTGGCGTTTCTTGCTGCCATCAGGTGCTTTTCTGTTGCGGCACCAGAAACAGGATTTGCATTTTCCTGGCATGCGAATAAGGCGATGCGCCTTCTGATTGCCAGTGACTGCTACATTTGTAGGCAAAAGGGTGTTGGCTCTCCTCGTGACAATGTTGCCCTTCACGAGTGATTCACAGAGAGCAAGCCTGAAATCTATGTGGTCAATATCCTTAGCCTTTGGGTGTGGGCGATGCAAATTGGAATAGATTATCCAGCTATTGACGATGGAAGTCTGTAAGAGAAAATTAAAGAGATATCTCCACCACTTAACAGACTTCCTTCCCACAGTATTATATGAGCAAAGCTGGTCAAACTTATCCACGCCACCCATAGACTTATTATAGGATGCCACGGTTGGCGTACCTGCAACTCCGTCTACCACCAGGGGCACGACGTGACACTGTTGTCTCTCCTGGCGTAGTATTTGTGCTGAGCAAATTCACAATTCTCTTGTCCCTCCAGACAGTAGCCACAATATTCCCCTGTTGCCTGTATAACACAGAACCTTTTTGCATTCTCTTCGTAGCAGTTGCTTTACAGTCAGCTGGCCAGCCCTTGCAATTTGGTCATATTGTAGAGCACGAGTAGGTCTTCTCGTTTAGATCTACCGCCAGCTGCAGAGAAGCGAAATAATTATCATAATAAAAATGATGATATTTGTGAAAGAAAGGTTGGCCTACTTTGCAGACAACATAATGGCCTGATCCATATGGCATTGATTGGATCATGAACCGCAACAACATAGACGTCGAAGTTTAGAAGGTAACCTGTCGAGTCTGCTGCACACCAGACCTTGATCCCCCAAGGGTTGGGCTTACCCTTTATATACTGTTTGAAGTTAAGACGACCAGTGTAGGTAATCATAGCTTCATCAACACTAATATCTCTGCCAGGGTGATAACATGAAGCTATGTTCCTTTTTACCATGTCGAGGAAAGGTCTTACTTTGTACAGCGGGTCGTAGTTCCTATGGCCTTTGGGGAACTGATTCCTTGAATCATTCAGATGAAAGTACTGAGAAATTTTAGCAATTCTGTTTCTCCACATACATTTGAAACCCCTACTTGATTCAATCGATCATCTGTGCTCCAGTACAATTTGTATTGTGGCAAAACAACAATGCCCATCAAGATATTGATGTGCATATACAGACGAATCTCAGAAGGCGTTACAGGTACCCAGTACTTATCAACATTACCGGTGGTTTCCTGACGTTGAGCGGCATATAAGCTAGTCTGATCAACAGCTAACTGATAGAAGTCATTAACTATCAGGCTAAAATAATCATATGGCTCAGCATTCTCATCTAAGACGTGCACAGGCCCAGAGTCTTGACAATTTTTTTTTTTTTTCTTTCCGTCTGCTTTCAACTCAACGAAGTTCCATCTCTGAAACTGATTTTTGCGTGAAAATCTGTTTTTCCAATTTCTTACAATGGCAGCAGCGTGCACATTGTAAATTACTTTACACTGGCAGCGTGTGCTCAATGTACTCGTAATTAGTATTCCCTCGCCATACAGGCAGATTTTCTCCGACTTCAGAGGTACTCACGTTATCGTCCTGAGTAAGACCAGGGGACTCGAACAAATGCCGGACAGTAGGTTCGAACCCGAGCTAGAGGCGTCTCACAGCTAGCAGGCCGAGCTACTATCAACTACTCTAGGCAGTCCCCCCCTCTTCGACAAATGACTTGACTTCAACTGGGGAGTTGGCATCACACCAACGATCACAGTTAAAAACCGGCAAATTAACGGTCTCTTCATCAGAACTTGAAGCCTCGTGGTCAGAAAAAGGGACATCTATGTCACTTTCCACATCAATTACACAAGTATCCTTTTCTAACTCGATGAAATGACAGTGAAAAGAGATATCAGAGCTGTCACTATCATCACCATAATTCACAGCCATTTTCAGAAAATTTTTAAAAAGCGATTTCAAAATTGTTGAATAAATACACAACCTGTTAGCAGTAGATCCAGAGACAAAAAGGAAGCAGTTCAGTTTGTAAATGCCCGGATGAGAAAACCAGTTATATGAATGGTGGATTCGATGCGCGTATAGCGAGTTACAACGTGACAGTATAAAAGTTGTGTTTTATCGTGTCTGGAACTACCATTATGCAAAAAAATCATCGGGGTACAGATGGTTAAATGGTTGGAACAGATTTGTGGACAACACTGCAGGACATGTTCTTCATACTTGTTGGCTCTACAGGGAAGACATATTGCTTACCAATATAGCACTGCATCTGAACATGAGGGGGTCTCTTGATGGTTTGAATCATATACAGTTCAATGAAGATGTATGTGCTACTCCAAGGGGTGGTGGCTGTGATAAAGACTGCATCAATGCAGTCAGGCTAAACAGTTAGCAATTGAAGAGGAAGGCAGATCCGATCCCCAAAAATGTAATTCTGAGACGTTTCGGGCTGAAAGGCATCCTCGTAAACAGCAATTGTGCAACATTTCTTTGGGTAAACAGACGAAATGTATCATTTTGTTTTAGCTTTGGTGGCAGGTTTTAAACATGCCTAATTAATTATTATTGAATTAAAATTCTAGGGATACCTTGATTTTAATTGTTTACTCTTGATAGGGAAAGAGAAAAAGAACCAAGGTTTGCTCCACCAGGGACATTTGAATACGAGTTTGGAATGAGATGGAAGCAGTTAGAAGATCTAGAGAAGCAGCGTATTGAGCAAATTAAAAAAGACACAGAGGAAGGACGTCTCAAGTTAGAAGATGAAATGCAGAATGCTCTGTATGAATATCAAGCTGAACAAATTAGACAAGGTTTGTAGACTTCTCTAAATGTGAATAATGAAAATGTCTTCTGAAACTGTTCGGTGGTGACATAGATCATTAATAAAAAAAAATGGTAATTGCACTGTTGGAAAAATGTATTTTATATAAATCAAGTGTCCCATTTATTATTTTAAATCTAGAAATGAAGAAAGGCAGTGTAAAATAGAGCTAATGAAAGTGCTCATGGTGTTGTTAATTATGCAGTTAAAATTGTGTTAAACATTGAACTTTTATTGTCTTCTTCTTCTCATTCGCTGATATTTAATGTCTACACAATGAGAGCAGAATTTTCCAGTGGGTGTACATGTGGATTCATTTATTTGGTCTGGGTATCTTATAACTTTTCTTGTAAAAATAGGGAGAGTAAGAGTTGTAACATGGTCTCATCTGAAAAAATGAGAAATTTTTGCAGCTAGTATGACTATACCTCATTTAGTGGTCAAATTATTGGTTGGTGTTTATTTACTGCGTCTGTATTTACTAAGATGCTAGCGCATAATCATTCTACTATACCAAGTGTCTGGGTCAATCATAATCTGCACGGTTACCAAGTTGTCCTATTTAATTTGTGGTAGTTATCCAGATTTTATTCTCTCAAACTCTATAAACTCTTAAAAATAGATTAGGTCATTTTGAGATTACCTCACGTTTGCTGACAAATATTGTATCTCGTTCGAAACATTCAAACAAAGAACTAGTCTACCGGGTTTTAATGCTAGCCTACAGAAACCTCAGGCAGAGAAAATCCTCCACGAAGTGCCAATATCGCGCCACTTGTGCATGGTCATGTCTGATCCCCGTCAAAAGTTGCCTTTAATATGGGTAGGAAATCTAATAGACCTGGACACCCAGCAATGGAAATGGAATGTGTACAATTAATAATTAAGTTAAGATATCTTAAATCACCTGTGTGTTACTGGGGCTCGACACTTTTTTGCAGACCAACCATACTATTAAAATGGCAGAATTTTTGTCTCGTATGAGCCACATTCTTCCACAGTAGATGTGTCAGTTATTGATTTCAAGATGTCGGTCAGTGAAATCTTGTGCATGCAGATTATACATCTGATGAGGGAGCTAATCTCGTACCATGCATAGCTGTGCTTGTACTATTACCAGCTTGTGGGTAGCTCAACTCTCAATAACTACCAGCCTACAGTTCTGTAAGCTGCTTCCAGGGCCATCAGAGGGAGGCAAAGTAAGGTCTTGATCATTGCCAGCTCATTGGCCCTGGTCTGAGATGTCACTTACTGCCATTATTATGGCCCCATTTAGGATTACAAATGAATTTTTCAGTCATTTCAATACTTTTCAACTCAATTATTTCTCAAAATTTAGAAGGCGCTCTTGAGTTGATTTTTGTACCATTTTCTTTACTTATTTTGTAAGGATATAAAACTTTGTTCCTTTTTTGTGAAAATAGATTTGCGTCGACAGCAAGAAGAGTTGCTCAGACTTGAAGAACTAAGGAATCAAGATAGATTGAGAAGGCAACAGGAACATGAAATCAGGTATTAATTTAAATTGCTGATTTGTACAAAATGTATGATTTGATAAACTGAAACCATAACTCTGAATCCCTGGGAATGATTATTTTGCCATTTTTGCTTAAGTTCGTTGTTTGGTTAGTTACTATATAGCAAAAGAAGTATAACTTAAGCATCTACATTTTTAAAATGTGAATTTAATTATTCTACTTACACTTTGTAGTTTTTTGAAATTGGGTGTGTTGTAATTTTTTTTCCAGATATCTTGAATTAATTTAGACGGAATGTATTGGCTTTATATTTAAAGTCCGACAATGAAAATTATTTACGTGACTGGTGCCAGCTGTAAATTTATGATTTCAAATAAAATGTGCTGAATTGGTAAATATAATTTGTAAAAAAAATTTATTAGTGTGGACAATGGAAGACTGAATAAATCTGTTACGAAATACAGTACTTTATCTTTATTGATCCTTGGGCTCTTGCACTTCGGCCCCATGTTTTAGTGGTACATTCATGTGTTTGTAAGTTTTTGATTTGTTACATATAAGATAAGGTGTTACGTTTATCTGGCCTTTGAGGAAGAAAGATCTTCATGACATCAGAACTGGACATATAAAAAGATTGTGGTGAACAGCTTCATCATAATGTGCACACACTGAACACTGGTGGAGTGCATATGGAATACCTTACATAAATGTTATTTTTCAACATTTCTTAAGTCGGAGAAGGCATTGTTGTATGACGGAGGATATTGATAATAAGCTCGCAAAAATTGATCAGAAGCGTCCTTACTGTGCATGAATTCATAGCAGGCGAACACAGAAGTTATTTTTCAGTTATTTTTTATAAGTTGCGGAAAACATGTAGTGATGGCACTAAAAATATATTGATGATAAATTGTAGAATAGAATCTCATTTATTTGCTGTTGTTTTAGTGTTAAACTTTAAAAGTAATGTTACAATGCAATTCTACATCTTGGGGTGCAGTCTCTTTAACTAAATTATAATTTTGTTTTTCTGAAAACAGGCGCCAGCAGGACGATCGTGAAAGAGCACAGCAAGATGAGCGCCGTAGAGCAGATGCCATGATGATGATGAGGCAGCATGAAGTGGCACGAGGGCGGGTGTCAATGGATCTTCCCCCTGGAATGAGGGGGCGTGATGAGATGATGGTATATATATGTTCTTTTCTGTGTATTGTAATTGTTGCTGCTTGGAAAATTGTTGCTGTTTCTTGTGTGTGATATTTATCTTTTGTCGACCTTCGGTATTCAGATGCAACTTATCTGTTAGTAAACAAAGTATAAAACAAATTCTGAAAAACAACCCCAGAGAAAATTGGCAAAACTGATAGGTTATTGGGACGACTGGCAAGGCCATGTATGCAGATATGAATAGATCACACTCTAAGGTCAATAATATAAATCTACTGCAGTGAAAAGATCGATGCACTATCTTCCAGCTAAGAACAGGATGCATTTGATTAAATTGCCACCTCACCCGTGTGGTGCCGGCCCGAAGGAAGCAAAGAATAGTACCACTGCAACCTACAATGCATGTCATAGAGGCGACTAATGTAGGCCCTATGGATATACCTAGTAAATAAAAAGCAGTGCAGAAATCGGATGTGCTGGCCTACTTGTAGGTGCATAAACTGGCACGAGTACAATCGCTCTTTGGCTCAGATCACATACAAATCACACAGAGTGGTGGACAATATAGAGCGTTCGAAGAAGAGGAAGTGCTACCTTAGGCTTTCACTTTTACTGTTGAAAAAGTGTTGTTTTCCCTATGGATACCATGCTTTTAAATGTGACTTGATGAGGGCAAGCCAAAATCATCTTAACATTGTGTCTTTTCTGTTTATTCATATACAAACTAATCACTATATACTTATGATTGATGGGACATCTTCCACTGACTTACATTCTGAAATAAAGTTATTTGTTTGTTTTCTTGAAGTCCATCAAAGTATATCTATTAAAATGTAATAGACTTCTTTCAGAAATCCACTGAGGGAAAAATAAAAAAAAATTGGTCATTCTAGAAATAATAGGTCAAGTACCAAGTTTGGTCTAATACATTTTAATAGCTTTTTAAAGATGTATCATAATGAAACATACTTCAGGAGAAATTAATAGAGCACAAAGTGATTCAAAATGAAATTGTCCTTTCTATTTTTCTATTGCTGTCTGAGCATACTTTATCAATCATGTTGTCCCATTTAGCCCATTGAACTTAAGCTAAAAAAATTCCTGGTAAAAGGTATTTTTCATCCACAGATGCCTGACCGTTATGGTGGCCGCATTGGAGACAGAATGCCTGAACGATTGGGAGACAGAATGCCTGACAGAATGGGAGACAGAATGCCTGAACGATTGGGAGACAGAATGCCTGACAGAATGGGAGACAGAATGCCAGACAGATTAGGAGATAGGATGCCCGACAGGATGCCTGACAGAATGGGGGACAGGATGCCCGACAGAATGGGAGACAGGATGCCAGACAGAATGGGCGACAGGATGCCTGATAGAATTAACGACAGGATGCCGGAAAGAATGGGCGACAGGATGCCGGAAAGAATGGGCGACAGGATGCCGGACAGAATGGGAGATAGGATGCCGGACAGAATGGGAGACAGGATGCCGGACAGAATTGGTGAACGTTTGGGTCCAGGTCAGCCCGGCTTCATGTGGGATGACAAGCAGCGACAAGATGTAAGTTAACACACCTTTAACGTTTTTCTCACCTCCCTTTTCTAAGTCTTGCTTTTTCTTCTTGAAAACATTTTAAAGTTTGTTTGTTTGGCATTTTCTTTGGATTTTTTCGAAGTTAATTGGTAAATGATTTTGAAATTCACAGTTGTCTTTTGAGTTAAGTATCAGGTGTATTTTTTAAAATTATCTAGAATAGGCCATAGACTAGGTGATGTGCATGGCATAGGAATATGATGGGTACTTTGTTTCTATTGAAGAAGCAGACTACAGCAACCAACAAGTAAGACTGCTGCAGACTTCAAGAAGGCTTAACACTGAATGTGCAAAACCCTGCACCAATTAAAATAAGGAAACAGGCTGGCAGTGACAGACACGTTTACATACTTGGGAGTTATAGTACTACCAGATGGAGGGAAACAAAGATTATCAGCTGTAGAACGAACAAAGGACAGCATTTGCTAAATGAAACAAAAATAATATTTGAGAGTTGTGTACATTTTGTGCTTCTGTAATGGTGGGGAGTGCTGGGGAGCAACAGAACAAGAAATATATAAACATCCTTTATTTAAATCTGCCAAATGAAAATTCTCAAATTTGTTTTTGCTTTACAAATAAAGCAATCAAGAACTGCTCTCAGAAACATATGCACACAATGATAATCAGGCAATGGAATTGAATTGATCATGTGCTCAAAAATGTCCAGAGACCACCAAAACATCTTTGGTATGGATCCCTGAGGGACAGCAAAAGAAAGGCTGACTGACCAATAACAACTTGATGAAGAATTGTGGCGACATGCATAAACCAGTACTTGAGCAGAATAACAAAGGATAGCCACATGTTGGACAAAGTGAAGTATTACACAACTGCACAACCCTACAAATAAACATAAATAGTGTTGGTCATTTGCTACTTTTTGAAGAGTTAATGTTACTGATTTTTAAATGAATTATTGTTGATAATTGATCTTGTTATTTTATGAACTGATTCTGTCTTGTACATGGATGTTAACAGTAAAGTCCAAGAATATTAAGAATTTTTCATGTAGGGATATACTAGTCTTCTATCTATGGATGTACAGGTTATACACAAAGAACACCACACAACCCTTAGCTGTTGTCTCTGTTCCAGTACATGCCTCATTCCTTCAAGTGCTGTTTGGTGTTGTCTTTCCATCACACTCTGAAGGTTTAGATTCCTGACTCTTGGTCTCCCATGCTCCTTAGTAATTAGTCCTCTTTCATTTTGAAAAGAGTATCAAACCATCAAAATTGGAACTGCTCTACTATGGTTTGTAGGGTTCAACTTTGAGTCCTTGATGTAATATCTGGTTATGAACTGTCTCTTTTTGTTTCCAACAACTTTCTCCAAATATCTTATTTCCTGTTTTTAGAGCCTATGACTTGCATACATCAATGTCAATACTGTGTGGATCAGTATACAGCCACATTGGCCTTTTTTATGGGTAAATTTATCTTTTGCTGAGATATTTCATTATTAATGGTACATCTGCTGTTCCCCTTTCCAGTCTGACAGTGATATTTAAATTGACTTTTGCAACAGAACCAGTTGTCCTTCCATTGTAAGCTGGTGCTGCCATTCGCTATTCACTCAAGATTCACTATGGTTTTCATGCTGGAATATACCAACTTGTAATGATATGAAAAGCATTTCCCTTTGAAAGTATTGCTATTCTTCGATATGTAGCTATTATTGTATTTATTGCATGCACAGGCTGGCATGAGAGGGGAACCAGATCGTAACAGAGGATCTGGAGCACAACCCCTCCAACCTCCACCAGTTCCGCCCACAACAATGAACACTTTGGATCGAGGAGGACCCGCTGGGCCTGCTGCACCAACTGCACCGGCAGCTCAGGGTGCAAAGGTACTTCCCATGCATTCATGAATTCTGTGTGAATAGACTGGATCTCCAATACTATTATAGTTGATGCAGATCACTATGTGATTTGGCTACTCTTCTATGTATTCAGAATAGTTACACTTGGCAGAAATGTACCTGCATTTTGATCTATAAGAGAAATGTATGTAAACACACTTGATGTGTTAAGTTTTGAAAGCAAGACTACATGCTCTCTGCTTGATTTGTTAGGTTTTGAAAGCAAGACTACATGCTCTCTGTAAATTTAACAATGCAACAAAGCCGACTTCTTCTAATATGGAATATGAGAAACTTGTGTCTACTTCTATTTGACATACACTTAGTCTCTAACTTTGTTACCGCATGGTTTATACAGTTTGAATCACTTTTCTGGCAGGATGGTGACCTGCTCTAACAAGATGTGTTAACTAGTGATGGATAGTAGACCATTATTCAATCATGAAGTGTGAGCTGTGATATAAGTCCGTTTCATACTGGACAGTCGGTTGTGGACCAAACAGTGATACGTTCCCAGCTAGAGTGGGTTAGGCACCAGTGGCACTTATGCTCCTAATGAAACACCACACGACGTTGTTTACAACCAGGTAGACATCTTTGTGAGGCTGTCGTCTAGACTTGGGAAGACTGAATTTATCCCGATAACAATTATAATAATCTTGTATGATCAGTGAGCCTACTGCGAAGATTCCTGTCCCTTTTATTGTAGTTACTTCTCATATCTTGCGCATATTTAGCCCAGAACACTTGTGTAGGACTCAACAGTTGCGAAAAATGACTAATTATAGCCCCTTGTCTTCACTTGACCAGAAATCAAAGAGAAGTACTAGAGTAGTATATTCTTACATTCAAAATAAAACACACATGAATATATGTTAAAGTTTGAATATGTTTGTGGAGATATGTTTTCTGCAATCACAATAGCTGATTGAGAGTTCAATATATTCTGAATAACCTGCAGGTAAACCCATGTTTCAAATTATGTTGGTTGTTATAACAAATTGCATTACTTTTGTTAACTGTTGTGGTATTAGATATACTTACCGCACGAGTGGTTACCGGGGCCCAAATTTGGGGTGTAAAGAATAGAACCACTGTTACCTGCCACGCCTGCCATAAGAGACGACAAAGGAGGTTTGGCTGAAATCGGATTCACGTGTCCTAAACGTGTAAAAGTCTATGCGATTAGGGGCCTACCAAACCAATGTGCAACGTATACATGTTATTGGCAAAGATCAAACATATCACAAAGAGTGATTAAAATTGGTTGTAAAGAACGAACATAAAGAAGTCGTCGTCCCCAACTGCATGTATTACAAGCACATCCAAATGTCGGTCAAAGTGTATGCATATTATCCAACATTTCACAAATTTGTACAGATGGATAACTTTAAGATTTGACAAACAGAAAAACCTCACTTATACTAAATTATAGGTAATAATATGTTATTGATATGTCTCTGGGGGTGATCTGTAATATGCACATTAAAGTGAGTACCGCCCACTTTGGGAAACGCTGCTTTAGAGCATATGACTCATCTTTCAGAGAGTAGTGATTCAGTTGATACCGTCACATTGCAACATAAGTAAATAAAAGAACTGATCAAAGGAGAGAAATTGCCACATGAAGACTTGTCTGGTCAGCTTCAAGGAAGCTAACCAGAAGATGGATATTTCCAACTGTCCAGAAGAGACCAGATTGCCAAATTTCATCTCAGAACATGTCATAACATGAAATTCCACCACTGATACCAAATTTGAGATGGCCATCACAGGTGTGAAGATGTACATAATGGATGACAAATAGTTCCTGGTCAGACACTGATCACCACTATAAGCATTGATCACCACTATAAGCATAGACACTTTTTTTGTAAACACATACTTTTTTGTCACCGCTTTAAACATTATACCAAGTATTGTGTGCGGAACATATTCCTGTATATTGATTTTTCACATGATTTATTATATTACGCATATTTTTAAAATTGCAGACTAGCCCCAAGCCTCTTATGCAGGGAAGTGGATTTGGTGGTGCGGCAGGTGCACCTTCTAATGCAGGGCCAAATTCAAATGCTCCTGCTCCAGCTACTGATGCTAATTCAATGGTGAGTTATTGTATGTATGTGTGCAGTCTACTCTTTGTGATAACCTTTATTGATAAGCTTTTAATTCAAATCTTCAACTCAAAAATTAAAGGAATAGAACACAATTATTTTTGATATTTTTTTTGGTAATGGTTAAGAAAAAATCTGTAGAATGTATAGGACTTCTGTTATCAAGTTTATTTATTTTGTAGAATAATTTAAAAAAATAAAAATTAATGTGAATTACCATCAGTCTTTGTAATTAAATTTACATTGGACAGCTCTTGCAAGTTATTTTACATTATTTTTTATTTTATTAACAAATTAATTTCACTGTAATACAGGGTGTTCAACTTAAAATCAGCCTGTGAATGGAGCTAATCTGACATATATGTATGGAAATGGGAAGGTTCAGTTATGACGTAGATAGGTCAAGGTTGTGTGATGGTGTGTAATTGAAGTGAGGGAAGGGGCGATGAACAAATGTGACAACAAGCTAGTCAGAACCGGTTTAAATAGTAAATAGACGAGATGCAATGCGTACCTGGCAAATTTCTATTTATTACTGGGGTTGCTTTTAAGTTGAACACTCTGTAGTATAACTTTTCCTTTCATTTAATTCAGTCACCCGAGTGGTTACGAAGCCCAAATTTGGGGTGTAAAGAATAGAACCACTGTTAACTGCCACGCATGTCGTAGAGGCGACTAAGGAGGTTTGGCTGAAATCGGATGCACATGTCCTAAACTTGTAGAAGTTTAGGAGCCTACCAAACCAATGTGCAACTTATACACGTTCTTGGCAAAGATCAAACATATCACAAAGGGTGATTATAATTGGTCGTAAAGAACGAACGCAAAGAAGAAGAAGATTTAATTCAGTTTTATCTTTTTGTTTTGAAAGTTTTAATGTTCTAATAGCATATTAGTTTTCCATTACTTGCGTTCGTATTTCTGAGACTTTTCATGTGCAGAGACTTTCACTTGAGTTTTCAAGCATGCAGTAAATGCGTTTGGAAATCCTTACTTGTGATGTTTATTTTAAAATGAATATACCACTGTATTTAATTTACTAACTGATGGTAAACATTAGTAAGGACACTGGAGATACCTCGCTAGAAATATTTGTAAGGACAGACAATTCATGTTTGAATCATTTGTAGACACACACACACATTCCTTCATAAAAACATTTTTTAGGCACAGATGTTTGCTAGAAACATTTTTAGCCACAGACATTCCTTGTTAGAAACATTTGTATGGACAGAATTCTTTCTAGAAACATCTGTAGAGCAGACAACCCTTGCTAGATACATGTGTATAAATAGACACATATACTGACAGCACGGTTGGTACATATGAAGGCTAGGTGCTATAACAATCAAGGTAACCACAATGTTGTGAGATATCCTACTTCAGTTGGAATCACAAGAGTGACATGCCATTGTAATTTAATGCAGCATTGTCCAACACTGAAGCCAAACATACATGTAGAGTACATGTCTTTATATTTTTGGCAGTAAAATCTAACAATCCTTAGTATTTTATCTTTGGGATGCTTACCAGACAAAGTTCTGGGATAATATCCAGAGAAACAACAGTAAAAAGTGCTATCTGTTGGCTGTAGGTGCCAGATAACCAAACAAATATTAGTTTGATGATATAACTCATCTTCTATTTGAAAGCATTCAGTTCGTTATTGATGCTTTTTCATACCTGCTGAAATCAACAACGGTAATTTGACTGTCATTTGTGCCATCATCATTTAGTTTATTACAAAATGATGAGACAGTAAACTTTCATTAAAAATATTTTAACCTTTGTGTAAGTTTATATTCTTATGCATCTGACAATATAAAATCTGAAAAACATTCAAATTTTGATATTTAATTGAACTACTGGCTGTTATAATCATGTGGCTCTTGTGTTCAACATTTACTGCTACTTAAAGAAAATGTGGTTTGGAATTATGCTGTGAAAATATTGTGTTTGTAATATTGTGTTCAAATGTTGGTTGTTTTCACTTTTCTTGGATTGGAAGTGCGATGATTACCGTTTGAACTCATCAAGCAGCTCGGTTTAAATTGTAAATCCGTTTCTATTTAATCATACTGCCACTACTCAACACAACAGCCAAACAATATGTGTGCCAGCTACTTTCATATACTGGTTGTGGGTGCTATATCATTTTTACTTTGTGCACTGATACAGAACAAGCTTAAAGTTAGTGCTTTAAATTCTTGTGACAATTAAAATTATACATAGTCTGTTGTAGTTATCCGTGGCATGATTTAGTAAGTTGACTCGCTCGTGTGTTGCCAGGGCTCTCAATGGGAGCAAAGAATAGATCATTTTGGAGAAGTGACCCAACCGTAATAATTGAGACTGGTTCCACCCGATGTGGTATGTCGTAAGAGGTGACTGATGTAGGACCTAGGGAATCTACCCTAGTAAATAAAAGCATCGCAGAAATCAGATGTGCTGGTCTACTTGTAGACGCATAACTGGCACAGCGTACAATCGCTCTTAGGCTCAGATCACATACAAATTGCACAGAGTGGTTATCAAGTGGTCGATATGGAGCATTCGAAGAAGAAGAAGAGACGGGGCTCACTCTATCGTGTAATGGTTGAACTTCATGACTGACATATTAACTTGTTGCGAACTGACCTCTCCTTGTTACTTGAACAATATTAGAAACAAAATTTCAGCAGTTTGGAGCTGACCGTTGTGTGCTTCTTCTTGTCTGTCTTCGTTTCGATTGATTGTAAAATAGCTTTTTTTGTAACTGGTTCTTTGTCATTTGTTGGTGCATTGAATGAAGTCATGGAATATTATTTTTTCTTAGTACGTACTTCTTGGTCTTATTGTTTACCGTTCTATGAGTGCTTTCTGCACTTCTTCCTATAGCAATAGAACTGCTACTTTGTTATGGTTTGCTCTTTTTCCTCATGCATTGAGATCATTACTATTTGTTCTGTGCTTGTCACATTTCTTCCTGATTTTGCGGCTAGCTCTGCAACCTATCCATTTTCATTAAAAAAATTCTAACATTCAATGCTGTACTAACGTGGTAAAAGTTTTTCTACTAGAGTGTAGGTGAGTTATAAACTTTGGTATCTTTTGACTTTGTGAGTTGCATCGAATGTTTCTTTATAGGAAAACCTCCCACTGACCTGGTTGGTGAAGTTTTCTTTTAGTTCTGCTTTCTACTTGTGTTTCATCATTGTTAAAAAGAAGGCTGGAAAACTGCTGTCTGTGCAAAAATAAATTCAAAAAAATATATGTTTTCAGTATCCTCAAAATTACACCAAGGACCTTAGCCAGTGATTCAGAGAGAGCTTTCAATCATTCTTGGAATTCACCCTTCTTTGAGGGTTTAACTATGTAGCCCTCTATCCAGTCTTTTTGTATTTCTTCCTCTCCCAAATTTTTCCTAACACACCATTGATGTTGCTCAGTGTAGATTTATTTTTCCATTATTTCCATCGACTTGTTAGTAAAGTGCCTTGTTTATTTTGATAAATTTCAAGACACTTTCTCTATCCTCACTTTTTTAATGATGTGTTCTTCCCAAGATTTCTCTTTTCCCTTCTAGGACCTTGTTCTTGTTGCAACATTTTTTCCTGGATAATTTTTGGTGCTTGGGGTATTTTAAAATAAATACCACATGGCCTATGATTTTGAAGTTTAAAGTAAAGGGTACTAATATATTGTCCATAAGTCAAGATAAAACTGCTATAATTTATTTATTACTGTGTTACTTTCAGACCAATTACCAAGAAATATTATAAAATGTTTGACTGGTTGTACTGAATTAATTTATGCTAATTTCAGCGTCTTGGCCGTTTAATAGTTCAATTCACAATTACATAGTTGTCTTTAACTTGGTTTTTGACATCGAGAGTCACATACCACTGTAAAGGACACAATAAATTTGTTTGCAGGCAAAGCTCTGCTATAGTTTCCTCTAGCAAACACTTGGTCAAGAGAAAAGCCTAGTATTTTATCTGAGAGTTGTTATCTTCTTTTATTGAGATGTTAGAACACAAGAGCCACAATGTATTATAGCCACAGCCTGTGTATGAAACAAAAAGCTGCTGAGTAAATATGAACACGGAAATAATTGTCCAAGTGTTTTGGCAACTGTCATAGATTTCCATAACTATTTCTGCATGACAACGATTTCTTTATAAAGGAGAAAGGTCAGAATAATTGTGGAGCCCTGGTTATCCAAGTTGAGGGTTGTGCAATGTGCTAACTACCCAGCAATATAAGAAACATAATTGCACACTTATAGAAACTGAATACTTCTTTGGTGATTAATCTATTTTGACAGCATCTTTTTCCTTATTATCAGCGTTTATTTGCTGTGTATTCTCATGTACAGTTAATTTCTGTTGCTTCTTTAAAATATGAACTATTTTCTCCTTCACCCTGTAACACCAGTAAATACATCAACAGTAATACATCGCAACATTTGACATGCTGACTTTGTGCTGCTTTAATCTTGATAAACATTACGAAATTCTTTGTACAGTGTATGATCCTGGTCATAACCAGCGGACATACTTGCATTGAAATAATCGTGTTATGCTGACTAGCACGTGACGTGACAATCATGGATTGCAAATAAACGTTCTGTATTTAATACTGGTCATCATTTCCAATGTTTACATCTTTTTGGCATTATAAAGTTAACTCATAGTGTATGCATTCATTTTAGTGAGTAGATTTAGAGGTTTGACCAACTTAACACATTTCCTGTTTTAATTTTAATTAACATTAATGTATTCTGTAATAACTATTCAGAATTAAAAGATCACTTCTATAAAATAAGCAACTAATTACAAAAACGATATCAGTGCGTAAATAAGACATAATCATTAAAAGAAATGAAAAAGTAAGAAGAATTAAATTTTTTTTCACAGGAATATTTATTTAAAGTTTTACACAACTATGAAACTTCTATAAACAATTTAAAAAAATGTTTAATCAAATTCTAGTCAATATATACAGTTGTATGTTCTTTTGAAATGTCATAAGTTTATAAATCACAAAATAAAGGAAGTGTAATATTAATATACACATGATAATTTTATATTCCGAATATAGTAATAATTTTGGCTTGTCATAAGTTGTGATCTTGATCCATTTTCATTTCTCATCACAGAACTTTTTGTCTTTCCTCTTGTTACACTCTTGCTGTTTCTAGTACTTCTTGGATAAACTTATCCTCATCCTCAGAAACACTATTTCAATGCTTAAAAAATAGATTTCACTAAAAAATAATTCAGAATCTGAACTATCGCTGTTGTTTGGTAAATGATATGCACTGTTGTCAAACCTATGAATGAATAACCTGCGTGACTTGTACAACCGATATTCTTTGCTTATGAACATTCTAATTAGCTGTCATTGTTTCTCCAGAATTAGGTTTGTTTACATATTTCAGTTGTGCAATACTGTTTTTAATCTGAACAAATTATCAACACAGTATCATAATTTTAAGTACATGTAATTGGGTTGATTCAACGTGTGGTAATTCTGAAATCTATAATCGTTTTAAAAAGTTAACGTATGTCTACTAAATTATAGGTAATAATATGTTATTGATGTCTCTGGGGGTGATCTGTAATATGCACATTAAGCTGACTGGCATCTTTTCTATCACTCTTTTTCTGCCATTGAGGGTCATCGATCCTCCCTGTTTCATTTCTCCTCATGTATCATAGAAATAATGATTGCCCCAGTAGACAATGAGCTTCCTCTGTATGTTGACGGCTTTCAGCACATCCATATTATAATTTTTAGCACTGTTTGGGATTCTTAATATTCTTCTGTTAAATTACATTTCTGCAACCTATAGATTTTTACCTTTTGATTATTTGTCATTCAGGACTTGGTTGGATAGTGTCAGAATACACTTAAATTCAGGCTATTGTAACTACTTTCAACTGTTGCCCAATTTTCACTTTATCCTTTCTGTTTTTATGTGGTGTCATTGTTGGGATACACTTAAAATTGAGAAAATTAGGATTTTATCACATTTGTCCTGCACTTAAAAATTAATATATTTCCTGTCTCATTTAAACCATCTAAAATATTTAGTAGGATTGTCAGTTATATATCATATAAGAATTGTCACATTTATGTAGACATTTCTATTATGATTTCTAAATAATTAAAATCCAAGCTACATGTTTTATAGATGTATTTAGCGTGAGTCAGCTCTGACGGCCTCCATATGACCAATCAGATCTGATACCATGCTGCGGTATAAGACCAGATGCTGTACTTTTCAGTGGGATTTTTATGTTTGTAAAATCTTAGCTACCCGACTACAAATTTGTGTCCTATTGGATAATATGCATAAACTGTGGTGAACTCTTCATAAACTGTGGTCGAAACTCTGATGTGCCTGTACTACATGCTGTGGGGGTGCAACACCTTCGGAGCAAACACACAGACACGAAGAGTGATTAACTTGGTTGAAAAGAGCAAACGCAAACAACATAGAAATCTTCACATCTACTAGTATTGCTTCTCCTTAGAGATATGCATTCTAATTGCTTTCACCCTGTCTTGCAAGAGCTATTTTGTATATATTACCTCTCCTTCTTTATCAGTGATCCAATGGTGCTTGGCCTCTTTCCCTTCGGCCCCCAGCTATGTCTTTTTATTTTGGGCATAGCATTGAAGAGATGTCTGAATTTTCTGGCCATCCAGAAAAGGAACCCAAATTGGACTTTACTGTAGGACCAGGGGACTGTCTCTGCTGTCCAGTTTTGCAGCAGCCCAAGTAGGGTTTACTGTGCTTATATCTTGCTGCCAGATTGCAATTTGGTGATGCCAAAATCTGCTGTACTCTAGCATGTGTCCAAATGTTCAAGGCAAGAGAATTTGCACGTCGCTGCATTTTTATGATGTGTGTCAGTCATCATAAAGCTGCACAGATTGGTTCTCTATTTGTAGGCCTAGTCAGCAATTATTCTGGCTTCTCTCCAACCACGGAGGGTGCATGCATATTGTCCGATAGGTCACAGATAGATCTGTATTTGTATAGTACTGGTAAGGTTCTACAAATAGCAAATACTACTTTATAGTGCTACATCAACACTATTCTCTCAACTGAGTACGCAAAACAAATTTATCGGTGAGGATCAACTGTCCATTATGTTCTACTCTAAGAATTCCTATATGACTTTGTATCTAATTCTTTTGTTAAACATTCAGAAAATAATTGTAATTTACGCTGTCTTGTTACTGTTTTTGTTGTCTAAATGTTATAGTGTACACATCACATAATCTCTTCTTTGTTCGTTTACCTTTTTGCAAACTATGATCCTTTTTATTTTTATTGTTACTGTGTAACAGTTTCGTTTTTTCATGTCCCTGTGTTTTTGTTGTCTTTGTTATTTTTGTGACTGTTTCAACTAGGAAAAAATACCATAAACTATGTTGCAAGGGTTGCCAAATTGTATTTGTCTACCACAAGGGATAAAAACTTGTACCCCAACAAAATAAACAACCGGATACCAAGTAATAGAAAGCAATGGTTAGATCAAGAGTTTACAAATAGTTACAATAAAAAAATGACACTTTGTTATATAAAAATAAAGTTATTAATGTAAGTGAAGACTGGTGAGAATTTACATTTTGTTTAATGCATAACAAATTCTTAAAATATCAATTCAATATAAATATGATAAGGAGCATTTGTTGTAATTTTGTAAAATAATATATAAAGGTATAACTATCTTAAAGGTATTCAAAATATATTGTAATTCTATGCTAGATGAATATAACGAGCAGAAAAACTACTTGGTTATCTAATAATAATGCATAAATATTTGTTGTAAGAGTTGTGTTGCAGAAAGGGATGGGTACGGCTAGATTATTTCTGGAATTATAGATGGCTACAAAACACAACTTGCACAGGAACCATGAACAATCTACATCTGTGATATGTTATGTATTTTATTATAACACACAAACATAGCATATTCAAAGTCTGACTCAAAGAGATGTTGTTTCAGTATAACACAAAAACCATATACTCGGATATCCTATGTCTGTGACGAGTAGAATTAATCTTGGTAGACTTGAAGTCATTAAAAAAAAAGATCTAGAACAAGATGGTAAAAAATAGTTCTCTAATCCCTGAGAGAAATGGTAACCAGTATATTAACAAACATTTGGTATAACACAGTTTTGATTACATGTCAGTTTTGAAGTGTTAACGCTAGCAATAAAGTGCAGCAGCAGTGTGTAGGCTGACGTAATATTTTATCCAAGACAACTACTTCTCTCTCTTCTGTCTCATCTCTCTCTCGCGATCACCACCCAGACCGATGTACCAAACCTCCCCATAAATTCTATTCATGTGGTAATTCTGATTCATGCAGCCTTAGCATTGGTGTGTTTACGTCACATCTTCAGCACCATTTGGATCTCTGGTGATTATCCTTCGGCGATGTATCCTGTTTCAGCCAGCATTTACTCGGTTCGCTCTCCGTTCTGTAGCCATCTAGTATTTTTACGGTGTGGAGTAGCTAGCCCCACTCCCAATCTCCTTAGTCGCTCTTACGACATGCGTGGCAGGTAACAGTGGTTCTATTCTTTACACCCAATTTGGGCCCCGGTAACCACTCGGGCGACAACTACTTCTGCATTTGTTCTTAACAATACTTGTTGTGGTCTGTATGTGGTTTTTGGCAGAAGAACAGGGTTACGTTGTGCTGCTAGTTTACAGTGTTATACGAACAGTGTCAATATTTATGCCTTTCAACCCAGTGCATTTTGGGTTTCAGCAGTTATTTTGAATGTTGAATGGCATATCATTGTTGGCACACACTAAGGACACAGAAAAAAAACAAGGAGAGTTAAGTTGATTGGTCAAATTAGTAGGTGTAAAAAAATTTACACTAAGGAAAGCAAGATAATGAGAATAAATGCAATCAAAACAGGAGAATATGGTGGAGGGAGGAAAAATAGAATAGATGGAAAATTATTTGGACAGCTTTTTAACCATAGATGGGGATGCAGGAAAAGAAATCAGTATTGAAATAGCAGCTGTGACATTCAGATCATTGGACAACATAGTCATCATGCCTACAGGACACAAACTAAACTCAATATATACAAATCATATACATTCTCAATCTTAAATATGGATCAAAGACATTGAAAACCAGACGTAAATCGCATAGAAAGGTTTGAAGAAAGCTATCTCAGAAAAATTCTCTTAATTCCTTGAGGTCAAAAATGCTAGTGTGTTGCGGGGCTAGCAAGGGGAGCAAAAAATAGTAACACTGTGACCTACAAAGCATGTAGTAAGAGGCGACTGAGGTAGGAGCCTAGGGAAGCTACCTTAGTAAATAAAATGTCGCAGAAATAGGATGTACTTATTTGTAGGCGCATAACTAGCACTGTGTACAATCGATCTTAGGCACACAATTTGTACAATCATACAAATCACAATGGGCGGTTAACAATTCGATATGGAGCATTCGAAGAAGAGATCAAAGAAATATCTACTACTGAGATAACCGATAAATATACATCAACAATATATGTGAGGAAATAAAAAAGGAGATGGAAATGGCTGGAACATACATTGAAAATGCAGAAGACTATACACCCACATTTAGCATTGATTTAATGGAATCTGGTAGGCAGGAGAGGTAGATGGCAACCTAAAGAGATGAAGAAACTGTAGACACAGCAAGAGAAATGGCAATTACCTGGAATGAACTAAGTTGAATGGAGGAAATTTGTTGAAGCTCTCTATACTTCAAGGGAGTTAAGAGACTATCAGAAATGACCAGGAAATTAGGGTTAAATATTATTTGATGATTCTGTTTTGTCCGTAACCTCATTTGATCTCATAACATAACTTTGTTTTCTGTCTGCCACTCTTTCAAAACATCTTCCTCTTTGTGATTGCCTTTAAACAAATCTAGATTTGTGTTCTTGTTTTTATGCAGTAATAGTTTGTTACGATCATTGTTGGATATGATGGTTTGTGGGGTGTTTCTTTGTCTTTCAGTAGAAACTTCTTCTTCTCTTTGTGTTCGTTCTTTACATCAATTTTAATCACTCTTTGTGATATGTTTGATCTTTGCCAAGAACATGTATACGTTGCACATTGGTTTGGTAGGCCCCTAACGCATAGACTTCTACACGTTTAGGACACGTGTATCCGATTTCAGCCAAACCTCCTTAGTCGCCTCTTACGACATGCGTGGCAGGTAACAGTGGCTCTATTCTTTACAACCCAAATTTGGGCCCCGGTAACCACTCAGGCGTTTTCAGTAGAAACAAAGATGACATTTACAAAACAATCATCATCAATAATCTCCTTGTGATTTTTCTAAATGTACTGTGTTAACTGCTTTGCATTAAGTGTAGAGTTCTTACTTCTTATAGTATTTTGTCAGGTTTCTTAACACAATTTACTGAATGCCACAATAATAAGCCACTTGTTGTTTCTACCTAGACAGTACATACATTTCTGCATACAACTTTTATCCGTATCTCAAGATAAAAGAGTTAATGAAAATACTTTCTCTGCAGGACAGCAAAAAATGCTATAACATTAAGGAAAAATTCAACAATGTAGCGATTCAGCATTGATTATTTACTGTTTAATTCACTAGTTTTTCATTCACTCTCTGATGTCTACTTGAATATACATAAAAGGAAATTACTTAGCCATAGGTTGGATTTTGTTCTGATGGTGACAATATATATATATTATCTACTTCTCTATACTGGACATTTTTTGCACAGATTTTCAGAAGTCATTTCCACAGCGACACTTATCAGAAGTGTTTAAATGTTTAACTTGTTGAAATGATATTCCTATGTGATCTGTACAGTGTTAAAATGTAAATATGCATATTATATGTACAGAGTAGGTAACATGCATCATCTCTTTAGTGGCTCTGATGCTCCTGTTTTCTAGCAGCTTGTGTATTCAGACACACCTCTTTGCTCGCAACAAATTGTAGCTTAGTCAGTTGTAGTTCAGCACAGTTTATATGTGCCCTGACTTGAAACGTCACATCAAAGTAAAACTATCTATTTACAAACTTTGGTATTGTTTTATTCCAGTTACAGTTTTTGAGAAAAAGTGATGGTATCTTTCTGAGAAATTTATATAATATTATTACAGCAGAAAAGTTCAATCTAATATTGAAGTCATACATCTCTTAGAGTTTAGAACATATATTCTTCTTGTTGAAATGGATCAAATCATGTCATGATTCCTGAAATATTAATTTGTTTGGAAGTAAATTATAAAACTAAATTTGACCAAGTTAACTCATTTCATTGCAAACATGTCCACAAAATAGAAGAATATTGAAGCCATGAAAAGTAGTCTGTTTACTACCTTCTGTAGTATCTCATCACAAATGGTTACTTAATGGATTATGTTATCAATCTCAATTTGTAACATGCGACTGCACCACAGTTGGCCGTGTAGCTAGACGGTAAAAATAGCTGCTGTAGAAAATTACAGAACTTACTTATACCTGAGTGAATCAATTAATGTCCACATAATGCAAACAGTAAATAAGATGGAATTATGCGTTTATTGAGGAATTATTTGTATTCTGCTTTATTATAATAATTCACTTACAACTTTACTAAAGGGTTCATGATGCTGTATCTTTGAGTGTGCAGTCATACATGCCTCTCTACATAATATTCGTTTTTTTCCCAGACATGTCGGCTAATAAAATATCAATAAATATGTTTTATGCAAAGGTAACATTTCTGAGGCAATCTTATTTGCAATCATTATTATTTCAACTGCAGAAGTCTTTGAGACAGAGTGAAACTATGATGAGAATGATCTGGCCTAATTTACAGTTGCTAATTCATTATCTTTCTTCTTTTTTTCCAATTTAATGTGTCTGTGCGGCTTACTGGTTCCTGTTCCTGCCTGCGATGATGATGTCACTTGATCCTGTGCTGGTCGTGCGGTCTATACTGGAAAACCCAATGATGAATATGGATCTTTGCATACTAAAAATTGAATTTTGTGCATGGGATTAATTAATTTGAACATTATTAACCACCGTCTGCATCTTACATTGAAATATATCTACCATTTGATATTGAATACTGCGTATGATTATACTATATAGCAGAGGCGCTCAAGGTTTGAGCAAGGAGGTTCTGACAATAGCTATCAGAACCAAAGGGGTGTTCTAGGTGCTCCTCCAGGGGGAATAAGTGGGTTAGGGGGCATTGCTGGGCCAGGGAATATTAATAAGCCTCAGGGAGGCTTGAGTGGTCAATCTGGGCCACCTTTAGGAGCAAATGCAGCAGCTGCATTAGCTGGGAATCCAATGAGAGGTGGCCCACAGGTGCTGGGAGCAGGGGGTGCTGGTCCAAACATGTTTCAGTCTTCTGGGAATTTAAATGAGCGCATGTTAATGGAGCGTCGACGCGAAGCTGCTCGCGAAGAACTCGGTGATATTAAAAGGATGCGTAGGTTCTGATCTATAAATGTCGTATGTGTGGGCTAATGCTTAGCGCGCACACTGACACAATATTTTACTGTAGCAAATTTTTGTATGTGCTAAATCATTTAGATGTTTTTATGTGTTGTACTCGCAGCTGAAAAAAGAATATACATAAAGCAACAGATGACCAGGCATCTTTGAATTATTTTTGTGTGCGTAGTTAATTATTGTGGATATGTCTTAAGCTTCTGTGACCCAGAATATAGTATTTGTACTCAACTCAGTTCCCAGAAATACTTTGTTGTCTAAAACTGAAAAGTATCCAGAGATGATGTACTGGCCTTTTTTTTGAGACATTATTTGCAGTAAGTTGTGCTTTTCTGTGCTTAAGATTTGTATATGTCTGTGTATAAAATTGAAATTTCATGCGTATATATTGTGTCAAAACAACAGTTGTAAATTTGTTTAGAGGAAATTTGGGAACCCACTGAAATTCCAGTTTGCGATCATAAAGCAGATCTTCCTGTTGAGTTCAATGATTACTGTATTCATGTAGGTATGCTTTTGTTTAAATATTGTCAAATTGATGAAGTAGACTTCCAAGTACATTGATCGTAACAGGCATTTTCCGTTAGTATTGCAGTGAATATCTGCAGTTACTTTGGGATGAGAAGTGCTATCATGCATATTTACCGTCTATTTACTGTCTGTCAACATTTAATTGGCATATCAAACTTTCTTTAAAAAAATTTCACTTGTTTTCTCACACACGTTACACACACAAAAATCAATTTTACCTGTTGTCCATTTTACTTTGTCAAATGATTTTTCTATTGTTTTAATTATACAGTCGATTCAGGTTAATTGGGCCACTGGTTTGACAGGGCAGCAGTTTTTTGGGGGATAGATGTAAAAGAATAGAAACAATTGTGCACTTGGATAGGGTTTTCCCCACTTTTAAGAAAAAGATTCCGCATTATCAAGACAGGTACTTCTTTGCATTTGTTCCTATCAATGAAGTTAATCACTCTTTGTAATATGTGTAGTTTCAGCAGTGAACGTGAATATTTGGCATCGGTTCATCGCATGTATTCAGAAGCTCTGAAAAATTTCGTCCAAAGGAAGTGCTTGGGTGTGTTTGACTTGACATTCCCTTACATTTTTTGGTTATATTTTGCATTGATCGGCTAACACTTTAATGATTACCATTCAGACGCTATCTGTGGCAGGTGTAGGATCTACGCTAAAGAGCGTGCCCATGTTTGTCGCCACTTTCTGACTGTGGGGTAGTTCCGGATTAGAAACATTTAAAACCATTTTGGAACGTGTATCATTTTGTCTGTACCAGACAAGTTTTCCCACTCAAGGAAGTAGAACCATTAGACTAAGACAGAAGACTAGAAACCAAGGAGAGCAGTTTTACTAGGTACAAGAACAAGACTTTTGATCAAGCACTCACCAAATCCTGTCCAACTCAATCCATAGCAAATTCTGCCCAACTCAATCCATAGCAAATCCTGCCCAACTCACTTCACTGTGCTTTGCCTCTGGCACATAATTTACTGCAGTCTTCATTCGCACAGGTCAGACATGTTGCATCCGCCATTTATAGTCTTGCAGAGATCGGACAATTCTGTTGCGATGATCCAGCTTGCCTCTGCATGATTTTACATTTACAGCAGATTCATTAGTATGGTTTCTTATTACCAGTTTCTCTTGCCACATGCACAGATTTTGTACCTGCTATACGTCTCTAGACATCCACCAGAAGACTTGTGTAGACACTTCCACTTTGAGGCTTTGTTCGTATGTGGTGCTGACAGATCTCATACTATTGGCGGCAACTATTACACTATCACTTAATCGCACTGCAGCTCTTCTTGATCCCTACAGACTTAAACTACCCTACCTGCCAAACTACAGTCCGGTGGTCTTTCAGAACAACCATGTGGAGGTGAAATAGGGTCTTGGTCAGTGCCTGCTCACTGACTGGCACAGCCTTGCCACTTTATTTTATTGCACTTGTGGCTCCAGGTAGCTTTCAAGAAACCAACTCCTCCGGCAAAGTTAAAATAAATTAGACAGCAAGCTTGTAGTTGTACAATTGATGCTGCGCCTTCCTACTCCGCTCTTCTACTGCGATAAACTTCTGCTATGCGACTACTTCGGTATGTGTCATAAACAGAGCGGTGCGTTTGAAGTTTTCACCAGTCCTCCATAGTTTGTTTTGTGGGTTGTTTCTGTTGGGATTTCCATTCTCACGCTGAGTCAGTCTTGCAGGATGTGCTTTGGTGCTCCACAGGTGCAGGTAGCCGAGTCCCTGAGACCCATTCTATGATGCTGGACTCTGAGACCGTAGTGTCCCGTTCTAAGTCTGAAGATTGTCGTCTGCGCTTTTCTGTTTAGTGTATTACCACCCCTCTAATTGCATAATCTTCTATCACCTTATTCCTCCAGTCATGCCGGGTAATGCTACTACCACTGACTGGTGAAGATAACTGAAATTCCAAAATCTACAGCTGCACATTAAATTCACTAAGATAAAATGTGTGATTAATTTATACAGTATGAAAACAGGAAACATCACAATAGTGGAAGAATGAAGTAAAGATCCTGGTATGGACAAAGGTTCACGGTTCTCCATTCTATTTGGGCCACAGGTGCGTGTCAATTGTCCAGTTTTAATAATTTGAGTTGAAGAATGGGTAATGTTTTTAAAAGTGGACTGTTTTGATGGAAATGAAGGCATTTCAATAAATTCAAGAAAAATTGCAGCCAAGAGGATATTGTTGATGTTGCAAGTATGGGAGAATGGTGTTTACTTGAATTCATAAATTTTGCAATGATGCTGGTTATTGGTACAGTACTGGATTCTGTTTGAGACAATACAGTGCAAAAACATTGCAATAATATTGACTACTGATACAGTGCAGACAAAACAGGACTATTTTATCATACCATGACAAATGGCACTCTCTTTTGCACTCAAATAAAAGTTTTAAGTAAGCAAGGGACAGGAATACAATGTTACACAGTTAAAATGTGTCAGAAACTGATAACAAGAAGCTACTGGTTATTGGAAAATGTGAAACTTCTAGGGGATAGGGACTAAACTGCTTAGTGTTCTGAGTGTTCACTATTTTAAAAAATCTCCTTTCTGTTCATGTGCTGATTAAACTTTAAATAATTGGGCAGCAGCTTATTGGGACAAAGTTAATGAATCCAGATGTGACCCAATTAACCGGAAACGACTATTTGAAAAATTGTATGAGTATAATAGTTTTATTAAATGTTAATCCAAGCATATTTGTTCCTGTCCATTTGAATTTTAACTCTTCTACCAATTGTGTTAGTCTTATAGTTATTTTCATTGTATATCTATTGTGTAGCATTGAAAACGTAATACTAGACATTGTGGACATTGCTGTGTCTTTTGGAAAGATTTTTGTTTCTCTATAATCAAGGTTTATTTCAAAGCATCTGAATTGTTGGTGTGAAGTTATGTTTCCACTGCCAAGTATCATAGCAAATATTTTACTGTGAAATAGTGACATTGCTATTATTATTTTTCCATATTTACTTATATTTCATATATGGTGTATTATTAAATGTCAAGTTTTCTGTCGTCAATAAAGGTAGTTTCCTTCTTGAAAGCTTTTAAGTTTAGTTTGTTGCGAAATCTTTTCGTGTATCTCATTATCACACTACTTTTCTCTTCATTCTTGTCCTTTGTAAATGTGCGAAGGAGAATGAGAGATTGTTAATGATATACACCTATTGACAATGTAAACTCTAAAGGACGCATTAAATAGCTAGAAGATGGAAGAGATGGTCATCCATAGGAAACAGAATTTCTTGCAATGCAAAGAAATAAGGAAATATGATTAGAAGACCTTCACACATATTAATAAAGCTCATTTTTGAATTGCTGCAGCCCATAAAGAATAGGTTATGGCAGAATAAAAGAAACAACTTGAATGTCATGAAATGAAAAACATCCTGTGCAATAAATCTTAGTTATTGGAAATAAAAAAATCTATTTGATGGGATAATCTTGTTTTGGATAAACCATGGTCAATTAATTATCAGAGGATGTCACATGCATCTGATTCAGGCGTAGTTATGGTGTCTAATATTGCGCAGCTGACTGATTTTTGCTTGAAGGCTTACTTTCCATTTAGGCAAGTCTTAATCTGACTTCAGAGGTACCTGTAATTTAGGTCCCAGTATAAGATCAGGACCTTCCCGCCGAGTGGTTACCGGGGCCCAATTTGGGGTGTAAAGAATAGAACCACTGTTACCTGCCACGCATGTCGTGACTAAGGAGGTTTGGCTGAAATCGGATGCACATGTCCAAAACGTGTAGAAGTCTATGCGTTTAGGGGCCTACCAAACCAATGTGCAACTTATACACGTTCTTGGCAAAGATCAAACATCACAAAGAGTGATTAAAATTGGTCGTAAAGACGACACAAAGAAGAAAAGAAATCAGGACCTTCCAACTGTGTGCACAATAAGAATTTTTTGCCAAGTTGGCACTGAACCATGAAATTTCCACAGCATATGCTTACTAGCGCACTGTGTTAACAACTTTACTATTAACAACCCCTAAAAATGAGATAATGATGACTAATAATGTAAAATGAAAAATCCCACAAAGAACCTGTTGTTTGCATGGGATGCACAGAATAGTACCACTGCGACCTACAAGGCATGATGTAAGAGGCAACTGATGTAGGACCTAGGGAAGCTACCCTAGTAAAATAAGTCATTGCAGATATCGGATGTGCTGGCCTACTTGTAGGTGCATAACCGGCACAACATACAATCGCTCTTAGGCTCAGATCACATACAAATCACACAGAGTGGTTAACAAGTGGTCGATATGGAGCGTTTGAAGAAGATATGAGTTTATTTGCCCATTATTTTACTCGTACCCAAATGAAACGGGTTGACATCAGAGTTGTTACGTTTGCACAAAAAAATCCAACTCTCACTGTGGAATTTTATTCTGATACAAATTGTATATGAAACATTTTCACTAAATATTAGACTATTGCGGCTCTCGTGACAATAGATGTACCAAAAGCATTAGAATATCTGAGAATTATCAATATTTTCATTTTATCAGTGCACACAGACATTCACACTGGCTAGACACATCTGTTAGATATTCTGACTTCACACATGCAGATTCACTGTTTAGATTTACATAAAAATTTATGTTTCGTTCTCAATAAAAAGCAAAATATGATCGTTTGTGAACAAATCTCTTTATTTATGAAGATGGTTTTATCATGACTTTAAAGTTTTCTTGCCTTACTACCTAAACCTTCTCATTCCAAGTGGAACACAGGACTGCAACTGTTGCTCTATACTGAACTCACTTTTGGACTGTCTTCTTCAGTTCCTTGTCTTCGCCCACTAGACACAACTCTAACCTCTGTCACAGATCTTTGATAAGTAGTTTGTTAAAAGTTCTCCAATAACAAATGAGTGTTTTTTTTTGTGTGTGGCCTCATGGATTAGTACAGGGTGTTTATAAAGTCGCTGTGCAGTGAAATTTATGTCTGGGCGAGAGTCACGAGAAATGGGGTTTTCAAGTGGGGCTTTAAAGACGCCTACAAAATTGTAACTTAGATTGTTATTATTCATCTAGATACTACTGCTCTTGACTGGCTTGTATTCGGTAAAGTGGCTGCAAAAACAATAAAGTTATGCCTACCTTCCGTTCGATAATGGCGGTGATATTTGTTGAATCTGGGGGACGATTTCTGCCTTCAGTTCATTAACTGTTTGCGGATTATTTCATAAACTTTTCTTTTCAGTGCACCCCACAGAAATAGGCGAAGTCAGGTCTGGTAAGCAGCAGGCCAGATTTCATGTGCAAATATGCCGTCATAAGATTTCATATATTGTAAATATGCCGTCTAAATAGTTAAGCGATGTTGCAGCTGTGTGTGCTGTTGCACTATCCTGCTGAAACCAGGCTTCTTTAATTTCTCGCTCAAGTTTGGCTATCTGGTTCCAGGATTAAAGTACCGTTCTGCATTGATTGTTGCATAGAAAAATATTTTTTCCCAATTATCCGCATACGACTTATGGCGCACCACACTCTGAATCACTCGATGTAATTCATGGGGTGTTCACTGCTCAAAGACTGATTGTTCTGACTGTTCATGTGACCAGAGAGATGAAACCATGCCTCATCAGTGAAGAAAGTGAAGTCAAGGATTTCATTACCTTGTTCATAAATAAAGTTCTGAAACCACATGCAATAGTTCAATTGGGATGGGTAATCTCTTTCATGGAGTTGAAACACATCAGTTAATCTATTGGGAGGAAAGTGCAGCATACTCTTCAGAATCATATGAACAGTACTCATTGATAAGTGTACTTGTTGAGACAACTGCTGTAAAAATTTGTTTGGGTTCATTGTAATTCTGTTCTGGATATCAAGCATTGTGTCTTCTGAAGTTGAAGGCCTTCCAGATCGGTATGCATCTACCACACTACCGGAAGCACGAAACTTGTTGATCAAATTCTTAACCACACTGCGGTGGGAGACTTGTGAGTCTGGAAATTTCAGCACATATTGTCAAATTACTTCTTAGTATATTTGCCACCATTATGAAAGATGTTCTACCAAAAATACCCTGTTTTCAATGGTTAACAGCATTTTCTTTCAGCAATGAAATCGTGAATATAACAGCTTTTTGTGCACTGCTGCACACAGGATTGTGGAACGTAGAATACCATGACGTAAATTTCCATCATTCGTGGCTCAATTACTAAAATATTTTCAAATTTCACTACACAGCGACTTTATAAACACCCTTTATATATCTGTTTTCTTAATTAAGCCTGATTGACATTCATCTAGTAATTTGTTTGCTTTACTTTAATTTAGAAACCGTTCTTTTTATCACTTGTCTTACCTAAGTAGAATGATAGGACAATAGCTTGATGTATTTGTTTTTGGTTCCATTTCTGCTTCTTTTCAACTCTTCCTTGAGAAATCATTTTTTTCTTCCGATCCAGAAGCACTTGAGCTTTTCAGCTCTTCGGCTTGGTGCCATGGACATCGTAACCCTTCGGTTCGGTGCCACGAACACCGTAATCTGGGAATCTGGCTTTTCTGCCATCCGCGGAATTGAACCCGCACACACAGAGGGATAGTCACCCGTAGTCCAGACGTGCTACGAACACGCTGGGCAGCGGCGAAATCATTTAAGGATAGTATCATCAATTTTGACTGCAAGTATTTGTAGTACCTTGCCCTTGCATTTCTCTTGTATATTTAGTTCTCATAAAGCTCCCTAATGTATTAAATTCTTCTTTCCATTGTTCTATTTCTTCATTACAATCCTCCTATTGATTTTTTTATATTTCCAGTTCATGTGTGTGTTTTCCTCAGTGTGATTTTATTTGTTTTATTGTACACAGATTTTGTTAAAGCTGCTTTTCCAGTTCACTACGCCTCAGATTGAGTCAATGCTCTTTCGCTCCCCTACACTTATCTTTTATTTCCTTATTTGTCGCTCATATACTTTGTCTCTTCCTTTTTTTTGTTTGTTCTTCTATTAACTTATTAACTGTAAAATTTAACGTCATCCATTACATCACTACATTGCATTGTGGAATGAATTCAGATTTGTCTCAGATACTCCATTAATTTCCCAACAAAATGCGGTGTGTTAATAGATATGCAGGGGTCACATATATACCACATGGAATGAAAACCGGCTCTTTACATTACTTAGTTTTACCAGGATGGGTTTTCTGAGTATGTTCCCTTGGAAATCTGATAGTTGTCTACACACAGGACAATAGTTTTACCCGGTAGACCTGGTGGACTGGCTGTTTAACAGCGGTCTTTTACCTAAGCCATGTTTGTAAAAATGGTTTTCTTAGGTGCGAACTACTCACCATTCACTTTTATAGTACTTTATGAATAGATAGCTGCCAGCGTAAAGTAAAAGAAAAAGTACCTGTTTTCATGCCATGTAGTGTATTGGGGAATCTAAAGGTTTAAAGCCGTAGGATTGACTTCATTACACTAGGTTTTTACGCCTTATAGTTCGGTCCCTCTCCACAGAAGTGGCATGCAGCCTGCCAATAGTATTGCACAAAGCACAAACTCTCTAGCTCCAGCAACAATACTAGGAGTCAGTGAAAAAAATACACTTGTAAACAGAACAGCATGGTCCAGATTCGAACCTACGACCTTCGGAAAGCAAAGGCGTAACCATTTAATCACAGATACCCCAAATTGTGGAGAATATGATGGTAGACCCATATTTTTTCAGAACAATTGCACATGATAAGAATATGCCACATCAGGTCGACCACCTTAACTTTCCATTGTTACACTGATATCAAATTGAGGCTAGGTTCAACTGAAAGCTGTTGGATGTTGGGAAAATCCCACTTCAACTTGAGATTTCAAACCTGGGAGCATCTGTCTAGGCTGCAGCTGCGAGTGGTCATTAACACTTCACTTTTACACATCACTATTTGCACAGGTACACATCACTATTTGCTAATTAGCCATTTGTTTTAATAAGATCAAATTTAGACAAATAAAATACATGGTAGTTGAATACATATATTAAAAATGAATATCACACTTCTTTTTCGATCGCTCATGTCGACCACTTGTTAAACCACTCTTTGTGATTTGTATGTGAAATTAACCTAAGAGCGATTGTACGTTGCGACAATTACGCACCTACAAGTAGGTTTTAAAATCCGATTTCTGAGATACTTTTCTTTTTTTACTTGGGGTAGCTTCCATAGGCCCCTACCTCAGTCACCTCTTATGACGTGTTGTAGGTCACAGTGTTATTATTCTTTGTTTCCCTTGTGGGTCCCTGCGACACATGAGTGGAATATCACACCGAAATAGAATGTGATGGACATAAAGGCTCAACATATCACAGTTTAACCTTTATAAACTCTAGCGTAAGGTTTGTACAATCTGTGGGACTCAACTCACAAAGAAATCACAAACAGTCCTTAACAAGTGGTTATTCTTGAACGAATACTAACAAACAAACAAAAAGAAGTGTTTGAGGACGATAGGAAAATAATGCTATGCGGTGTAAAGAAATATGAGGTGGACAAACATAAGTCTTGCAGACTAATACCACATCAAGAGACAGAATTAGTTGAAGATCTATTACACACAATCTTCTTTGGAGAGATGGTTCATTTGAGCGTGTTAGGGAATGCTAACCCAAACAAATGCTTGCAGAAAACGGATGCACCAGGCCGTAAGGCTCATAACATGGTGCAACGACCCTCACAATGAGGAATGGGATAACGGATTCTACGGTCGCCAATCTGCCTCTGAGATTTAGCCACGAGATAAGAATGTCAGACCCACCATCACGAGGGTGGCCAAAACTTACTGCAGGAAGAGGTCGGCACAAATGGGGAAGCAGAAATCATAGGAATTATATCCTACAGAACTGCCCCCAGTATGCAGACTTGAGAAGAAAGAGATGGCCCACTTACACTAGTGTCCAAGACAAAATGTTGGCTGGCTGATAATCTGAGACAGATAGCTGCCTTTATTAGAGAATCCAAATCCCAATCTAGTGAGAATGCAGAAGAAGAAAAAGAATTTGAGCGTGTTACCAACAGCTCAGATGGAGAATCTGTATTTCAATAGCAATATTGACTAAAAGTTATGAATGTGTAATTTGCATAAGTGTGTGTCATGTACAAATAAAAACCATTAGGACAAATATACCTGTAAACTTTGTAACAATACTTTTTAAAATATATGGTGGTTAGTTGTCATTACTTCACACTTCTGAGCCGATAGACTGGCTCGCGGTTTGAGCATGTACATCAGCAAACAGGAAAAAAGCTTAGTAGCACATTGTGAATGGGAATATCAATTACAAAATCAGATCAAAATGCCTTGTCTTATCAAAACCAAAATGACAATTTAATTTTTACACTTTTTCTATCATGCAAACATCAATTTCTTTTTAGGTTTTTGTCTGTAAAATGTAAGTAACAATGGAATTACAATTTATATTTTAAAAAAGTAAATTTACCCATTCACTGAAAGCATGTATCCAAGCCATTTGATCGGGTAGTGTGGTCAACCTCGGCCGGTTACCTGTGTTTCCTGGTACCCAACGAATTAGGGCAGTTGAAAAGACTCCACATGTAAATCCGATAAAAGCTGAGTAGTAAAGTTAGTATGAAATGTAACATTTATTGCGAGAACTTTGGTCACGCTACACTAACATTTCAATATGTCACTGCTATTCAAATTAGAAATATTCATGATGTGGTAAATGATCTTGTGTGCAAGTTCCTTCAAGAGATACAACTTTGAAAGTAGTAGTTGCCAGAAAGATTTCTCTAACATGATAATGGAAGGAAACACATGCTAAGGGAGACAAATGCTCGATCCTGGACAACACATTACAAGCTGGGTCAGAGGCAAACAATTTATAACTTATATTGTTAAATAACAGAAGCAAAGCAAAGTAACATTCCCAGATAAGCTATTTTTAACATTAATGAGAAAAAACTATTGAAATTCGTCATGGATATTGTGTACAAAATCAAATCAGTATAGAAATGAAAAAGACTTTTGAGAATGTATAACAGCCACCTATGCAAAGTTCCAGAAATAACACACAGGAAATGTTTGCACAGAATTATTTGTTACTGAACCTACACTATAGCACTATGGGCAGACCCATAGCTGCCCAGTCTACCCCAGTAAATGTTAAAAGGTATGCATGCTGGAGGCTCTTGTGGCAGACTTGTTAAACACTTCTCATCTGGTAGAATAAATTCCTTCTCGTCCTGTTAGTAGAATGTAGTTCACAACTTGACACAGTGTAGAAATTCAACACCACTTGTGGTCCTTATCTAATAGACAGTCGTTCGGCAACTGGAGGATGTACCCCCTATCCACCTTCAACTCCCTGATTATATGTTCTGTTGTTTAAAGTCTGTCTGCTCTCATTATGGAGAACAACATGGTGTTCCAGGACAGTATAATCCCCATAAGATCCATGAGGTTGGAAGCCTTGATAGACTACAACCACACAAGGAACAGTCTTCTGTTTTGGACCTTTTGTAGTATTGACTGAGAGTCGGATACAGTAATGGCTGTATTAAACAGTTTCGAGAACCATCAGAGGGCAGCACTAGTAAGGGTTTGCAAGTACATATCGTGTATGCTATATTCTGATATGCAGGGACCATACTCGTCCACTAGCTAGAAGACTGAATTATCACATATGTGTATACTCATCCTCTTTCATGTACTATCAGCTGCTTAATTTCTGGGTCGACTTGAAACATTGAAATACATTGAAGAAGACCTAGAAATAATAAGTCAACAATTGAGAAGAGGATGCTAAGAACAGAAATGAAGGGAGACAGAGCATCATTGAACCACCAAGGTTTTGCAAAGATGAAGAGGTTGACTTTCCTACGGTCCCAATCTCTTTCATCTTCTTAGAGTAATCTTGAGGTTCTGAAAATCTGCCATGCTACCTCCTTTCTTCTTTTTTTGTTAGGGTCGCAACTGGTCACCTGACCGATCGTGTGGTGTGGTGTCTCTAGTGATCCGGACATGCATATAGACTTGCATATCACATACATACACATAGAGAGTGAAAACTGTGAATAGGAAATAGTTGGATGTGACAAATGAAATAAAAACTGCAAGTGTAACACAGGGCAGATTCTAATTAGTAAAATTGCATGATCAGTCCTTGCATATGTTCACCTTCTTCGAATGCTTCATATCGACCACTTGTTAAATCACTCTTTGTGATTTGTATATGATCTGAACCTAACAGCGATTGTATGCTGTGCCAGATGTGCGCCTACAGGTAGGCCAGCACATCCGATTTCTGCGATGCTTTTTATTTACTAGGATAGCTTTCCTAGGCTCCTACCTCAGTTGCCTCTTACGACATGCCTTGTAGGTTGCAGTGTTATTATTCTTTGTTCCTTGCAGCCTCGCAACACACTGGCGCATATGTTCATTAAATTTCTTCTTATTTGCTTCTGTTCTTTACTCTGGAGCGTTAAAGTTATCCAGTCAAAACACCACACAATTCAGCCTGCTTGTCCCATTTAAGGTCTGTCCAGTTGGAGCTTATTATTTTTCTTGTAATCAACTTATAACTGTGCATGGTGAGAAACAACAGAAACGTAAGAAACAGTAGTAGTCTGTGAAGGAATTCCAACTCCCCCGGAGTAAAGGGTCGTAAGCAAATTGTAAGCTGTGGGGCAAGAAGCAATAAGAACGATGCGTATCGAATCAAAAGTCTCGGCAAGTGTCTCTGAAAACGCTGTAACATATCGTGTCGACACACAGGAAGATTGCGGCAAACTCCATATCAAAGGCTTAGCGCAGATACATTTGCTGGGTAAGGTTGGCAAAGCGTAAATTCTAAAGTTGCGTTTTAGTGCCTAACGAAAGTACCCTCCCTGGGACAACAGGGCAAGGTACTGTTGCATTAACGACTAACATCCCCGGAAGAACTGAGGTGGGTGATGCCTAGCGAGACTGCCCTCACTGGCACAACCGGGCAAGGCACTGTTGTATTAACAACTAACATCCCCGGAAGAACTGAGGTGGGTGATGCCTAAAGGAACCGCACTCCCTGGAACAACCGGGCAAGGTACTGTTGCTTTTACAACTAGCATCCCTGGAAGAACTGAAGTGGGTAATGATGCCGAGTGCAAAATTTCAGTTGCGTTGCTAGCACCAATTGAAAAGACTCTAAAATATCTGTGTGGCAGCCCCAGCCTAATGTTTCCAGGGAGCAAATTGCCAAGTGTCGAGCGCCCCCCCAAACGGATGTGCATGCTCCTACACTGGAACAAACTCACTGTGTATAGAAAAGTAAGGCCGATAATGCAAAGGCTCGACCCAAACATTGGTTAAGGACAATACTTTTCAGATGCCGATCATTCTACACAGATTGAGATAATGTCCAAACACCATGGCTCAGATCTGATTTTGCTACGGCAAAAATATGATCGTAAAGGCGTAGATCCGGGCCAAAATATATGGCAGAATGGATCATTCCCTAGGGCTAGCTACCCTAGTAAATAAACAGCTGGATGAAACAGGGTAGACGGCCCTAGTCACCGTGGGCACGTAATTGCACAACGTAAAACAAGCGTTCATGGCAAAGAATCAATTATATATCACAAGAAGAATAATAAAATTGGCAGTGAAGAACGAACGAAAGAAGGAACGAGAGAAGAAGAAACTACATTTGGATCCAGTGTTGGGAAAAAGCAAGTAATTCACTACATGTGTTAATAAAATCCGAACATGTAAGTATATCTTGTTTGACATTACTTCTTTCTTTAGTTACATATGGGTGGGACTATGCTGTATTCAACTTGTAATCTTGTTTCTGTCTTCTTCCCTGGTTCCAGTATGCAGTTTCACCATTCTATTTCTGTTCTCTAAAGACAAGGTTAACATGATTAAGTTTTTGTGGTTAATGCGTATTTCCCTTCTTTTGTCAGTTTTGTGTAGAAATGAGTTGGTGGTTTGTTCTTGTCCACATGTTGTTTATTTAAAATAAAATATTCGGTTGTTTCATTTTAAGTTCTATGAAAGTATACTTGTAAACATTTGTTTGCTTTCTTCTGGTATAACATATTTTGTGCAAATTTTTTCTTTGTGACAAAGACATTTATTGTACCATGTTTTATTCCTATCAGCTCAGTGTATCCATCTCTGTCTCTTTTTGTGATCACTTTATATGTTTGTACAGTTCTCGTGAATCTATTATTTGGAGATCTTATTTCTTTTTATATATCTGTGTGTATGATGTTGTATTGTAGTTCTGGTATCTCTTTCTATATTAACTGTACATGGGACAGTCCTGTACAGCATGCCACAAGTGTGTTCACTAGTGCCCCAAGAGCACATCAGAGTAGCAGAGACAAATTCTGTGCATGTTTGTTTAATCTGTTGTGCCCTGCACTAAGTTAAAGAAGAGTGATCTGCTCCTGCTGGTCGAGAGTATGATAATCATTATTGGATAGATGCTCTTTTCTTAGTCTCGATGGCTCTTCTCATAATGTGTGCTTTCCTTTTCTCACATTCTCCTTCATTCTTTCTAACTTTGTCTGCTCTTTCATTTCTTGGTACACCTCAGTGTGATAGTTTCCATTAGGGTGTAATTCACTTTCTAGTAGCCACCTTGCTAATATCACTTCTCACATGTGTAAGACTACCATCCTTGAGAGCTTGGATACAGTGTACCCATCTTTTGACATTCAGCATGGGTGTCATTAATTTAATGTAAAAGGCGTTTTTGCACCAAGTTTTGTATATGTCTGTTCAGTACATCCGTCTCTGCTGTCTGGTCTGATTTGACTTTTCTCTAAGGCTGTAGTTTAAAAAAAAAAAGTGAATTTCACTATTCTCTTTCCAGACTAGCAAGCCTGTCTTATTTGAGTTTGTATGAATTTTGAACTCTTTTAGATGAATTGTCAGCCAATACTATGAAGCTGCTCTTGGGATTTTAACATGGTGGTGATGCACTTGTCCACGCACCAGCTGATCAAAGATTTCTCTTTCTAACATGGTATCAGGTTCCTTTGGAGATCACAGTAGGATCCCACATACAATAGTATACATAGTATATTGCTTTGTTTCTAAGATGCACCTAACAAAATAAATATCTTTTAAAATGGAGCCCGTCTTAGAATGAATCATGTTACAACTAGTTTTTCTTGGCCAAATCTTTCTTCCTTTGAGCAAGGCACAACATGATATGGTTTTATGCGAATTCCGCTCCATGTTTTACCACTACTACATTCTGCAAATGTTGAGTTAATGTATTTTTGTTGTATTCCTGTTTATTGCACATTAAAATGTCAAAAAAAATGTACTACAAAGCCACTATGTATTGGAAAGTTGCAGTGTATGCAAAAGAACATGGAAAAAGAGCTGTTGATCAACATGTTGATATTAGAAGAAACTTTTCACAGATGGAAAAATGCAGCCACACATTTCAGTCAACAAACCACTGATGGTTAGAGAGATCTCGGTAACCTGATGCAGACCACTGCTCATCTTGAACATATTCAAATTGGAAACAAAGAAAAAAACGAAACATTCAAGGATTACTTGATAAAGAAATATGAGTCCTGTCTGTTTATTGGCAAAATCCTGCTGAAAAATGTAGCATGTGCTCCATTAAATTTGGCACAATGGGTATCATCATCTTGGAAGGTAATCTCAAAAAGAATAGTGCAGCACTCATTTAGAAAATGTTCCACCACTATAATCTTGGTGGATTAGAAGGCTATAAATGTTATAATAGAACAGCGGTTCCCAAACTTTGCATTACTGTGGACCCCCTTTCAAATACATTTTACTGCCGATGATTCCCCAAAAGTTTCTATATATGAAACTTCTAGCGATGGAGTTATTATTACAACACACCAACAGTAAAGCAGTCTCCAATTTTTCAGACTGTGAAAACTTCAAATGATCTTTAATTTTGTCCTGCCAGACATTTAGATTCCCGTGTGGTCTGGGTCCTTTGATTTCGCAGCGGAACTAGTTTACCACTGTTTTTATACATGTTTTTATACATGTTTTTAAAATGTATTTTCTGTTTGAAATGTCAACGATCATATTTCTTCATGTGCTTGAGGACCCCCTGTGAGTAGCTCATAGATCCCCAGGGGTCCGCAGACCCCAGTTTGGGAAACGCTGTTATAGAACAACGAAGATACTGGTAGCTGAGAACTGACTGAATTATTGACCTAGATGAAAATATTGACATATTATATGATCGAGAAAGAAGTGATAAATAACATACTTATGGTAAATAGGAGCTATTGTTGTTAGTAAATTAAATTAAATTATAATTAATATAGTGGTTACATATAGCTAGCTAAGGGGCAGAAGATGGAGATGGATAGGACACACACACATACACACAGAGGAAACCTCCTATCAGCATTACAGGACATGACCTGCAAGGGAACTCCCAGGATAATAGAGGTTAAAGGAATACCCTGGAGGTGGGAGTTGGAAGCGGAATGCAAGAGAATGGAGAGAGACTGAAGAGATCTGGAAAAGACGGCAGTGGATAGGAGGGCATAGGGAAACCTTGGTTGCAGACTTTTGCCTCCCTAGGAATGAAGGCTGAAGAAGAAAAGAATAAGATAGCTTACTGTTTTATTTATCTAATTTCTCTTAAAAGCTCCTAAAATGTACTTTTTGTTCTGTTGACTGTGCTGTAATTTGGTACTGTATGCGTCTTACAATTGATGACACCTTTGACTTGAGTAGTCGGGTAGATAACCACATAGATTCCAAGGGGTGGTTATTTGATGCAGCTTAATAGCAAGAGTTTTGTTTGCACTGTTAGTTGGATGACAAAGGCTTTGTATTTGCGCAGGCATGTCCTATTTAGAAAGGGCATGTAATAACAACCCATTATCTCAACTAGAGGTAAGGTGCTCATCTCTCATTACAAACTCGCAGGTTCGTTTCCCCGCATGGAGTGGATAGAATATTTTCCCAGATATCCCTGATCTCAGTGTAGGTGATATTGAGTTCCTTTTCCTATCTGAGACGAACAATAAAATGGAGGTCCGTGCTCTAGTTGAGCATGTAAAAGAACATGCTGCAGTTGCAAATTGACAAGAGTAGGTTGCAAAGCCGTAGTGCTTGCAAAATTCATAAAAAAAAACCTGCATTAAAATTCCTACAAAATTTCCACCATTGTTAAAATTACACCGGGGACCCTCACCCTCAGGTTGTGCGGTGTCTGTGTAAGAAAGAGATCGAATCACACATGGTTATTCACCGAAGTGCAAGATGATCCTAGCAATCAATCAATCAATTATGTTTATTCTTAGTTATTTTGAGGATCAATTTCTTCCACAACCTTTTCTCTTGTGATCATTTCAATAATAATATGCTTATTGTTTTCTTATCCATCTTGTCATGCTGTTGCTCAGTATATTCTACCTCCGTTTGTCTATAACATCTATTAGCCTTTCGAGGGTGATCATGTGTTTAGAAGGATACTGATAATAAATTAGCCCTCTGTAATTGGTGCACTATTACATATTTCCTTTATTTGGTAACTTCATTAGATATCTATATTTCTAGTCTGCTGGTATCGTCTCTCTCACTCCTTCCCATACTTTGTCTTGTACTTAGTCTTTGAATGTACTTGTACATCTTCTTTTCTACTTCTGCTATCAACTTCTGGATCGACTACTCCGGTATGTGTCATAAACAGGATGGTGCACTTGAGGTTTCACCGGTCCCCCATAGTTTGTACTTGTATCAATTCTAGAGATTTCCAAGCAGAAAGAAGGTAAGTCTGTATATAGATTCTTTTTTAAGTTTTGCTCCTGTTCGACATGTACTTCACAGCCAGAGAATTTCCTCTTGACTTGAATGGTTATACATTTTTGCTGTTGTACTTCCATAGTTGTTGATGTTTTTGGCTTCCATTTTTCTACAGGATAGATAGCCAGCCCCATGACATTCCCTCCTTAATCACTTATGACATGCACAGCAGGTTACAGCGTTACTGTTCTGCCCTTATGGGCCCAGGTAACAAGTGGTCGATCTGTTGAATATAGCAATGTTAAATTCTCTTTATTGTCTGCCTGTAATTACTATATAAGATATTGAGTAAAGTTTTAAAGTTGACTTATTGTGCCAGTGGTACCCAAACTCCACCTGATGAATCATCTCCAGGCGTAGCACACCTCTGACTGCACATTTCAAAATATAATCAGTTGCCACCAGACAGTTCTATTGAAAATAATAGCCAAATTCTGAAGGGGAGAAAGTGTTGGGGGTGGGTGTTGTACAGCTTTGTCATTTGGGGGAATTTATATTTCGCAAATAACCCAGAAATCATGACATTATTTGGTGTGGAAACCTCTTACAAATGGTATTTGCGAAAAAAGAGAAGTTGCAAGTGTTACCTTGTAAGGAAAAGAGCAAATTAAGGGTCACCACTATATCTTTCAAACCTGGAATAAATGTTATTGGAGTGTGTTGTAGTGACAATCCTAGGGATCTCCAAATAAATTGACTTGGGACCTGAACGATGCGATCCTGATTCCAACCAACAACCGTCAGAACGCAAGGCAAATGTCCTAACCACTTCACCACAGAGACCCCTTTAATACAAATAGGTGCTTGTTAAAGATCCCTTTTCGGTTAAAAATTGAAATACGAGGGTTGCGTTCCAATGTGCTGTCAATTTGGGATATAAAATATTTCTTCCAAATCTACCACTGTGAGAGCGAACTCAAGCAAAAATAAAGCGCAATATAAAATTGGTTTTGATGGATGAAAATAAATAGGCTTTGGTGTACACATGCACATCATGTGCTTAAATGGATCAAATTACACAGAAAATTATAGTGGTTTATAAAGCGGTTGTACTATGGGGAAGCAAGAACATAATCTAATGTAAATTCTTCTCGATCATTTTCCTATGCTCCAATATCTAAACAGAGGAGTCACCTCCATGAATCCAATCATCAACAGGAAGTCCTTGCTGATACCACACAGTTTCTCTTCAGTATAGTCTTCCTGGGCCAGGTTTAAGACCTCAAGTATTTAAAGAGGAAATGAAGTTAGCAGGATGGGTTCTGCAATTTGGTGATCATTTTGACATTCGTACCGGTTAGTTTGGTCAGTTTTAATTTTGTAGAGATGGATTTGCAGTTTACAGTGTTTCATGAACCTAAAGATGGAGGTTTGTTAGTTATATCTTATTTTAAAAGTAAATTATTCAGTCAACCAAAGCATAATATATAAAAATGTAATTGATCTCATTTTTTGGGGACACAAAAAGGGTTTTACTATTTTAATTGTCTTGCAATTGGTGATTCACCAAGGTTCAATGATGATGGTCATATGAATCATTAGTCTTATGCGTAAATGTTTAATATGTGATTTATTTGATCACACTGAATCGACCAAAACCAGATGTTAAAGACATATTTCGAGTAATTTATATCATACGTTCTCAGTATTTAGAGAGACATTCAACAGGTAAATCAAATATTTTTACGTATTGTAGACATTGTTAGCTTGCTACGAAAATTCAAGCTCAAGTCTTTCATTACCGTTATTTAAAGTATTTGAGATTATTCTTGCGTTTGACCCCTATGAATTCAGGCATAGCCAGGGCGCCTGGTATGACACTTCTGACTGATTTTTGTGTGAATGCCTGCCTTCCTTATTATCTGTGTCTCCCATCATACAGGGATGCCATCTCCGACTTCAGAGGTAAATATTTGATCTATAATAGAACATGTATTATTTACAGCCACATTTTAACCCTTAGAGCACTGGAACCCGATATTTTGGAATTGAATGTAAACATTGCATAACCCGAAATATTGGTCTGAGACGATTATATATATATTTTTTTTATTTGATAATAAGTTGTGCACAAATGTGACATCAAACACAACCCACATGTTCTGCATGGTTTAGCAAGATGACGGACACTGTTGTGGGATTTTTTGTGGGTACTGGTAAGGTAATTAGTTCAGTATTTTTATGTTGAAAAGATGTTCTGAAAATTTCAGAAATGGTCACTCTAAAAGTATAACAACAGAGCAAGCTGTTGAACTTGTTTTTAATGAATCTGAAGATAAGTTACTTAGCATGTGATTATTCTGATAAGGATATCAAAGTGAGTTAGACGATCATTTAGACAACGAAGAGTAGTTTTAATCTATTGATATTCAAGCTATGTGTTCAATCTGGAGAACAAACCACATATACTGAAGTATTCGCGCCGTGCCACATATTAAATCAAGTAAATTAAAAAGTTAAGTATTCTGCAAATAGATAATAAGCAGGAACAACGGAATTGATGGGATAAGTCAATAACAAATTATAGAGCATTTAAATGTGTTAAACTATCATGTTTTAACTGACTCGCTAGTTTTTTTTTAGCCTCTGGACAGAATTATATTTTTAGTTCCCGAAAAATTGCACTCATGTTTTCGTAAAACTAAGTTATTGTTCCTAAATATTATTTATAATATGACTTATTATATATCAAATTGAAGACAAATGGATGCAGATTCACAAAATCTTTACTCTATTAGCAAATATAATGCAGTGTTAATTATTCAGGAAACATTAGCATTCATTAAAAATAACGCCCGAGTGGTTACCGGGCCCAAATTTGGGGTGTAAAGAATAGAACCGCTGTTACCTGCCATGCATGTCGAAGAGGCGACTAAGGAGGTTTGGCTGAAATCGGATGTATGTGTCCTAAACGTGTAGAAGTCTATGCGTTTAGAGGCCTACCAAACCAATGTGCAACGTATACACGTTCCTGGCAAAGATCAAACATATCACAAAAAGTGATTAAAATTGGTCGTAAAAACGAACGAAAGAAGAAGAAGATTAAAATAAAAATGAAATTGGTGGAACAAAATCCAACGACTGAAGGGTCTTGATGAACAATAAGTTGAATAAACAAGTCTGACCACTCTCTTTATATTGGTAATCCATATATGAATACATAAACATTAAGAAAATTTTAATTTGATGTAGTGTTTATTAACTGTTTACAAGCTAGCATCATGACCATTCATAAAAATCTCAATTTTTTTGGTCAAATGGTATCCTAGAATGAATGTTAAACTCTGTTTCACTTCCAGCACAAGCCACGATGATATGTATTTACAATTGGTCTACACATCATTTTTAAGTAGTGTCCGGTTAATATAAAAGTCGAATCGGACTGAAAAGTAATTGAAAATCAAAGAAATAGCACACATCATCCGAGTGACGTGTCGTCCATGCGATAAGCCATATTTACATTCAAAGTTAATATAACTCTGATATGGGCTGTTTTTGCTCAGGAACCCAGATGAGTGGGTTTTTAAGGTACAAGTGACCATGGTTCAAATGGTTAAAAATAACAAACAGTTGCTAGGTTTCACCATTGGCCAGATTTGATTAAATTCTACATTTATGTTGATAATTCAGTAGTGTAGCTATCATTTCATTTTATTCTGCTTTCACATATACAGCGGGCATTGGTTTCATAGGTTACATTATGCTTCTGTGTTCTTACTAAAATATACATAATAAATCACTTGCATACCAAAACCGACACCAAATCCAGAAGAACTGTTTAATACGTTTGCTGGCACTCATTTCAACCAAGTCTGGCTCATTGTCTCACTATGTTTTGGGCATGACAAGTTTTCAGGGTGATAATTTCAAAAAATCATAAATAATAAACTTAGGCTTTAAGACTATGGGATAATGTTCATATATGAATGAGCTACTGACCTGTCTATATGTACAGTATATTCTCCATAATCCACAAGCTATTACTGCAACTGCTGTTGGTGTCGCCACCATATCTATCCACAATATGATATGCCCCGTTTCGAGGTGGGGTCTACCTACTCCTGTACCCCTGGTAATATCTGCTATTGATATATGAACATCATCACTGGAATTAAACTCCCAATTTGTATCAAATTCAGAGCCCTTTTTATCACTATCATTGGCTAAGAAGTCCAAATCAGAGTCATTTTGCACCTATCATCAACTACATCGCTTATTTTGAAATCTTTGTTAACTAGGGAAAAATCGTGATAAACTTGTTCAAAATGGACTTATTGTATTTTTAACACATGTACGCTAGATCCGCAATTTTGGAAAGCACTGCTGAACATTACGGAAGTAGTGCGTAATGTAATACCGGTGTACGGTCAGCAAAACTCCCATAAAAAAGAGACATACCCGGATGATAAAAGTCACACAGCAGTGAAAGAGTTTGTGTTTCGCTGACTTATGTTGTCCATGGCAGCGGAAAGTGTTAACTGATAACAGCAGACGGTGTGTGGAAAAAGCAGGGATGTAATCAGCACAAGTTTATGTCTAACACGATATGGGGAATCCATTTTTACGGGAAAAATTATAAGCCACTCCTCTCACATGACAATTTAATGAATTTTCCTACTCTTTCAGGCCTGGGTGTCATCTATGCTGGTTTCTTCTATATAGCGTACAATCATCCTCCGACATCTAATGGCAACTCAGATCTGTTGCTATTACTCAATCTGGTGTGGTTAACTGCCACCGGGCTGTCTACGAGTTTACGCAGGCGTACAGAGGGGCTGACAAACTTTAATCAGCTCGAGTTTTGTTCACTATCGAACAAATGACTACACAACCTATGCCAGTGTGTTGCTGGGACTCGCAAGGGGAGCAAAGAATAGCAACACTACGACTTATACGGCATATCGTAAGAGGCGACTGATGTAGGACCTAGGAAAGCTACCCTAGTAAATAAGCATTGCAGAAATCTGATATGCTGGCTCATATAATCGCTCTTGGACTCGGACCACATACAACTGATAAAGAATGGTTAACAAGTGATCAATACGGATCTTCGAAGAAAAAGAAGCTTCATTAACTATAGTATTTTTGGGTTTAGATTTTGATTTGTCAGTGGACACAACTGAGTGTATTATCATGTATGTTTTGTCCTGTCTACATAACCCTTTATTTCATAGATTAGATTCCATTTCTATGGCCATATTTTGATAGTACATTCTGTCAGTTATTTCTCCAGCTATTAATGTTCTATTGAGACGTAGTGTTTTCCTCTTACCCTCAACGATACTATCTTCTAGTAATAGTTACTTCTATAGTTCGTTCCAAAATTAGTAAAAACGCTGCGTTTTAATTTGTACGAATTCTACCGGATGGATAACAGTAATTTTTTTGAAGGCAGTCTTATATACTTAACGACCTTACGAATTCATATTTAACTAATTGGTATGTAGCTTAGTTAATGCAAAAACTTTTTTAAAATATAATTTTGCATAAGTACAACAAAATGATCATCAAAGTTTAGAATGTACAGTAATACACAAAATGGTGGCGAATGTTTGCAAAGGCGTATCCCTATTACATATTATAAAAAGCAATGGGAACAAATGATACCTTCCACTTTTATCAATGAAAATAAATGTTGTGTGCATATACCAATGACAGTCGCTCGATACATTGTGAACTGATTAGCTCTACAGGATTCCCGATTTTTGCTTGTGCTGAATTGCACGTGAAGCACACAAATGCAAAATTATAGAGAAACTTGACAATCGTATTGCTAAACTTCTACATGTATACTAAATCAACATCGCTGTTATTTTAGTAATAACATAAGGAAAATTAAAAAAAAAATACTTTAGGAGGGTGGCCACTGTTACCTATATAAAAATGTAAACATCAATAGTTTCTGTCAAGTTGATTTTATATTAGTTGGTAAAGTTGTTCACGAATTTTGGAACAAGCTATAATTACTATCTTTCTGCTATATTGTGTTTGTTACTGTGTGGGTGTCTGTGGCTAAGCAGTAGTGAGTTGGATCACAACCTCTACTACTGCCTTATAGTTTGATTGGGGACAATCAAAGTCTAGAGGAGTAAACCGTACACAAAACTGGACAGGAGGCAAACTGCACACAAAACTGGACAGGAGGCAAACCAAGTAGTCCAAAAAAAACTGGTAACCTGGGCAGATGACGTTCAACAACCCGGGAGGGAAGGTTGTCTAAGGGTAGCTACCCTAAAAAAATAGCAACCTGCTGCCTTGCAGGTCAGCTGGGGACAGCCCAAGGCTGACGGAGAGCGAACCCAGTAAACGCTGGCTAAAATCAGACACACCGCTGAATGATAAGCACCAGAACTCCAAATGGCAAGATGTGACGAAACAACACCCATACTAAGGCTGCATCTCTCTGTCTCTCTTGCGTTCCCGGCCTAGACTAATGAACCAACTTTTATCATGAATTTTACCGTGTTTTTAAGAGACTTCGTTCCTCCGTACAGCTTCTCGCGAAGCTCTGTGTTTTTAGGCCACCTTTTCTTTTCTTATGCCTGCTATCAGTTGCCATTCTTGCAAAACGTGTTTTGCCATCATGTCCGCTTTTGCAGGGCACAGGCTAGTTGTGCCAATTTTAAATTTGTAAAGCATGTGGGCGCGGAGCTTGTGGCCGGTACGGAGGCGAAGTATGGTAACTTGTTCACTACGGGACAGACCATAGTACCCGTCGCTGTTGTTGTGCTGAGGATGGTCTTTTGTCCATTTGTCTCTGTAGTGCCAACCGATGGTTGTTCTGGCTTCCTCATAACTGATCTCGAGATCAGTCTGAGGTAGTCGCCTACCTTCTTTAGCTAACTTGTCGGCATGTTCGTTTCCGCTTATATTGCAGTGTGATGGTATCCACTGAATAACGGTGCTTTGAGAGAGCGCTAGTGCATCGAGGGTCGCTTTCAGCTCATTGAGCTCTGCTTTGCCTACGCTTTTGAGTGCTGTGATGACTGATAGAGCATCGGTGAATATCACGACTTTGCTTCGAGAGGTGCCTCTTCTCTCTAGGATCATTTCAGCCGCTGTTCTTATTGCCTCCGCCTCTGCCCGGTAGTTATTTGAGTATTTGCCTGTGGCTATCGCTTTTGTGACCGTCACTTTCTTTGGGAGTTTAAGCACTATTCCTCCACCGTCGCTGATTGCGTTCCTTGCCAACCAGTCAGTGTACAGTGTGTCCACTTTTTCAGGGTATTCGGTCGATATGTGTTTTTCTGTGCCGCTCTCCTTTCAAGTTTTCTTGCTGGCCTTTTTTTTTTAGTATGCATGGGATTGTTTCCTTAGTTCTGGCATTTTGGTTTTCCACGGCGGGCACTTATCAGTTGCCGGGATTGATTTGACTTTGCAGTTTGCTAGGACCGGAAGGTCTGCGGTCAGTGTTTTCACATTTTTTGCGAAGCTGGTCCTCTGTATTCTGCCCTTCCGAATCCGTTCATTCTTTCGTGCATAGGGTGGGAATTGAGCCATTATGTTTTTGCGCCAATACCAAGATTTTTCTGTCCCTTCGATCTGCCATTGGTTGGATGCCTGTGATTGTTTCCATCGCCTTGATAGGCGTGGACTTCATGGCTCCTGTGATAATGCGCATTGCATGGTTCTGACTATTGCTCACTTTGGCGAATTGCTTGTTGGATACACTGCTCCACGCTGCAATGCCGTACTCCAGTACGTCGCACTCTTCCAGAGTGAGTGTTTTGAGGACTCTGGTGTTTGCTCCCCACGTGGAGCCTGTGAGTTTGCGCATTATCGTGAGCCTGTCTCGCTTTTGCCGTAGCATTTTCAATTTGGGGGCACCATTCAGTTTTCGGTCAAGTATGACTCCAAAGTACGTTGGGGGTCTTGCTTTGTGGAAGATCTTGCTCATTGACTTTAAGCTTAATTTTGTGATCCTGGTTGTTCCGGGAGAACACAGTTAAGTGGTTTTAGAAGCGTTTATGCTCATATTCCACTTTTTTGACCACACTTCCAGGTTATTTAATGTAACTTGCAGTCGATTTGTTGCTATGGGCATTGACTCTTCCTCGCCCATATTGCCAGCCTCGCCCATATGGTGCTAAGGTCGTCGGCATGCATGGCAGAGTGTACTCGCTTTGTAAGGCATGTAGCTATGTCATTGACAAAGATTAGAGAGTTGGTGAGAGCACTCCTCCTTGGGGGACTCCTTGCTCTAAAGTGGCTTTCATGCTAGTGTACCCCTGAACTTGAACCCTTGCTGTTCTGTTCTCTAGGTATCTATCAAGCCATTTATACATTCTCTTCCCTTTATACCGAAGGTGAGGAGTTTCAGTTTTAGCCCCTCTTTCCAGACCGTGTCAAACGCCTTCTCCATATCTACCGAACTGCCAGTGTCTGTTTCTTTTCTTGGAAACCATCCTCGATTTCCTGAGCGATATAGGTTACTTGATCTTCTGTAGATCGGTGCTTCCGAAAGCATACCTGTGGTACCATGAGAAGCCCTTTGCATTCCAAGTGTCAAGATAGCCGTTTGTTTACCATGCGTTCCATGAGTTTGCCAGTGCAGCTTAGCAGGCTTATTGGTCTGTAACTCGCTGGGTCGAGTTTATTTTTACCTGGTTTAAGGATGATTACCATGATTGCTTCCTTCCATTCTCGTGGTACTATGCCTGTTCTCCACGATATATTTAGGACGGCCATTAGAGCTGCCTTTGCTTTAGTACCCAAGTTCTTAAGCATCTCATTTGTGATCCCATCCTTTCCGGGCGACTTTCTGAGCTTCAGCTCCCTTAATGCCTCTTCCAACTCAGGGCTGCATCTAAGAACAACAGCAGAATTTATGGGGAAATCTGGTACATTAGTCTAAGTGGAGATTTGAGAGAGGATCACAACATAGTACCTGGTTGAAACTCTATGGCGGGCAGTTTGAAAGCAAATTGTGTTCCCATGGGTTTTTATGAATTGTAAAAATAGACCTCACCGTCAGAAAGCAATGGCAAACTACTGAACGCTAGTGGTGACCAGAAATTCAACTCATTTACTGTGATTGATGGTGAGGTCCTCTAAAGGATATGCCACTGCACAATTTTCATCACTATCTGGAAGAGTCCCATTCTGTACCATGGTGGCCATCCTCATCCATCCTTCTGTCCTACCTCACGGAACATTTCCTATTCATAACATATTTTCTTATTTCATCCATCACTGTAAGAAACATTTTCTCTGCATGTTGTATTTATTTCTAAACTGTTTCCCAGCGTTCAGCTGCACTATGTGTTACACCTATAGTTGGTAATCTGTTTATTATAATAATGTGTTGTCATGTCACCTCTTTATGTATCATATTTGTGTAAATCTGCAACGAACGGAAGATGCTTGGTCACGTTGGGCAAATCTGGTTGTAAATGTAATACTGCTTATGTCATAGTTCATTGCTTTTTTTCTCTCTCGTATACTTGTTGTGTCTATAGTATATAACCACATTGAATTGTTTTGTTGCAGAAAGAGAATTTAAATATATTTTGAGAATATTGTGTGTGTACATTTATGTAGTGTGCTTGCATGCATCATGTGTGTGTAACAGATTCATTTCTAAATCATTTTTTAAAAACCTGATAATTATGTAGTCGATCTCATGTCAGTATAGACAGTTTTCTTTTCATGTGTGACGGAGATGCACAGTTACATAACTATTTATGCCTCATCATCTTATGTGCATGTCATGTGCCATGCTATAGTCCATTCAACAACTCATGCCCACATTCCAATGCGAATTGTAGCAAAACCATCAATTATACAGTAGCGAAACTTTGCACTCAATCTTAGAATTATACAGACGCAAATGTCCGATGGAAGAAATTGCTATAGGAAATCAGGATTTTGTAATATAACGGTTTCCTTTGATGTTGGCGGCATATTTGTCGACTCTGAAACAAAATGTTAGTTATTATAGTAAACGCACCAATATGACATTTAATGACAGGTCTCATGCAAAGGTGTATCATCCCAGCTTATACATGGGGGCTGGTGTTGATATTTGCAATAGTTATAAAATAATCACGAAATGTAGACATAGTTGTGTTATTGTTTTTAAATAACTTACATTACAGTTAAAGTTAGCTGCCATGTCATAATGCCATCCCCTTTCACGTCCAGGCTTGGGACTGGCAATGGCGGAGCTACTTGGAGACGTTCTTTTCAAATCACTATTTCTTTGGTACAATGTGTGTGCGTAAACATATGTTGTAGGGAGGTATCACTACAATAAAATAGCTCTTTTCTCTGGTTCTTGTATACTGTAGTACAGATGACCCATATGTGCTTCTTTGCGGAAATGCTCGTATAGTATTAATGACACTTTTTTGCATTTAACTTCAAACTCATTAGAAATATTATATCAGTGTCTGTTTTGAGAAATCAACATGACCCAATAGCGCCACACTAATTTTGATATACGCCTTTAACTAAAAGTCTGTGTCGATCTTATGACGTCATTTGTTTACCACCGTCAAGCCCGAGTTGGTTTAGTGCACGGAATATGCAAGAATTGTTCAACAAACCATGGATTTTGTCCTGAATGTTATTATTTTTGTCATCAATGTATTAAATGGCTGTAAATATTAGTATTCTTCAATCATGCCAATGGACGCGTTAAATATATAGCACAAAGAAGGAAACTTCTAGATGGTATGATTGTTTAAATGGCAAAAAATATTTTGTAGCGTCAGAAATACGTGTAGTTCACATGCAAGTTTTCAAGTTATTTAATCAAATGGTTACAAAGATACAAATTTTTATCTGTGGGCATGACAAGTTGAATGGAGTATAGATCATCATTGTCACAAGGGCAGTCCAGTTTTCCCCAAGATTAGGCATCAATCTATAAAAGGTGTGTCTCTCGTCCCCAGTTGTAGATGATAGAAGCTACAGCATGGTGATATATCTGGCTTGCATGTATACTGTATTCGTATTATTTTTCTTAATTTATCCTGCTTTAGTTATATTTTCTGTCTCCCATATATTTTCTATTTCTCAATTGTGCACGCAAGGTAGCAGAATAGTGGTTTGTTCACTAGGTTTTCATTCTCCATGGACATAGTTACAGTGAAATAAGGTGACAAGACAGCAAAAGGGTCAGGGATCTGGCACTGTCTACAGCCCTACTCCATCTTCATGTGGTGACCGTGGAAACAGATTGCTGTATTTTAGTCTGGCAAAGTGAGGGGATAAAAAATAGGCTCAGCTGTGAATGGAATGAGATTTGTTCACACAGCAGATGGCCAGTATCTCTACAGAGTGGCTGTCCCTACACAGATCTCATGGGCTAAGTCTTGAGATCGATAACCAGCACAGAAGTCTTGCAAGTGGCAGAGATACTGGCTGCTGTATTTGTGTCAATAAACTGTCTATAGATTTAAAGGCAAGTCACACAGGCTGGTGGTTGGTTCTGGCAAATTCATGTTATTGACTGATATTCCTGTGCTGCTACCTGAAAATCAACCTGTGACAATACAACCTACTGACATGTTCTGCCAATATGGCATATATACATATATCTGTCCTGTGTCCAACCATCCTGCTTCCTTGAAAGGAAAACACAAGAACAAAAATTCAAAATTCCTTGGGGGGCGACAAACAATACAAGTTCCCAAGCGGTTGAAATTGTTCTTATACGAATATATGATATTTGTACTAAACGGCCTCAAAGCTTCAGAAAAAGTGGCAAAGTTTGCACATGCTCATTTGAGAAACTAGTGCCACCTATTTTGTTCTCCTGGCAAAGTGTCACTAATTAGTCTGCTACTGCATATTCATCCAGTGAGTCTGCGACTGTTTATTTGTCCAGTATGAAACTGGTATAGATTGCAGCTGATACTTCATTTCTGGAGGTTGTTTCCCCTATCTGTCAACTTTGTGCGTTGTGTCTGCCACCCTTCTTTCTGCAATATGTCTCCCATTTCGACAATCTACATTTTCTACTTCAAAATTAAAAATGTTGATATTATTCGCAGTTGAAAATATTCAGAAATTGTCTTGAAAGACTGTGTGTGTTACTTTCCACAAATATACACTTTCCACTCATACCTGTTCTCAGGTAATAGGCACTCCATATATCAGTATATATAAAGAGGAATATATATATATATATATATTCTTGGGATAGATATGACTGAGTGGTGTGTGTGTGTATATATATATATATATATATATATATATATATATATATATATATATATTATACATATACACACACACACACACACACTTTCAGTCATATCTGTTCCCAGGTAATGGGCACTCCATATATATATACACTTTCAGTCATACCTGTTCTCAGGTAATGGGTGTCTCCATGACGATTCACTTACTGACAGAAATAAATGGACTCTTCTTCCAGTAAGGGTCTACAATCTATTCCCATACGCTCAAATTGTGACACCTAAACTAATTTCCAGATTTATTCTCAGAAAATATTTGTTATCCTGTGTCAGTTTACAGCAAGGCTGCAGTATTTACGTCCATCGTCTTGGCACATCCATTTTCAGCATAACATTTGTGGTGCAGAATGACAGTCGATGGGAGATGTGATCAATATCACACAGATTACCTTTACTTCCCATTGTTTCTTTGGTATTGAATTGAAATTGGGTTGACCATAAGTCATTGCACTCTGAAAAAATCCCACTCCAACTGGAGAATTTGATACTGTTGCCATGCTTATTAAACATGTGCACTAACCTCAACACTATCACAGCTCTCAGTTATGCTTAACTAATGAATGCTAACCGAAACAAATGCTTGCAGAAACGGATGCACCAGACCATAAGGCACATAACATGGTGCAACGACCCCTCACAATGAGGAATGGGATATCGGATTCTACGGTCGCCAATCTGCCTCAGAGATTTAGCCACACAGTAAGAATGTCAGACCTACCATCACAGGGTGGCCAAAACTTACTGCGGGAAGAGGTTGGCACAAACGGGGAAGTAGAAATCATAGGAATTATATCCTACAGAACTGCCCCGGTATGCAGACTTGAGAAGAAAGAGGTGGCCCACTTACACCAGCGTCGAAGAAAACTGTGTGGTGTGGCTGATAATCTGAGGAAGATGGCTGCCTTTATTAGAGAATCCGAAATCTCAATCTAGTGAGAACCAGAAAAAGAAGTTATGCTTATAGACATTAAGTTATTGCTTGTTATGAGCGAAGATCAAGTCACCTCAATTGGCCATGAGGTCTACTTTGCTGCATGTGTTACATTTGATTGTAGTTTAGAATTCTCTAACTCTAGACATTTTTGTGTTTCTGTTCACTTTTGGGACTTTGTTAAAATACATATCCATTTTCAAATGTTTCATACAGACATCCATTTTCCATAACTCATCAGATTTTTACATGTGGGTTTAAAATTATTGCAATTATTCTATTTTAATATCAGTTTTTTAAATTGATCTGCACCTTTTGTTGATTTTATTCAGTTCTAAAATACACTCAATCTTCATTGCACCAATCGCACTGCTGTTGTCACTTACCATGCAACACACCCTTGATAATCACGTTATGCATACTCATCATATGATAACAACAGAATAGTTTGTGTACAGAATACATGATCAGCTGGAGATAGATGGGTGACATTCTTGGATCATACTGTTTGAGAATTATTCATTAAACAATTATCAGAAGATAATCTGACAGAAGATAACAAATGAGTGATCATATATATTATATAGTTTTGACTCTGAAATGTCTGATTGAGACTTCTTCACAACGCAATCCATATTCTAGACTCGTTAAAAAATACAACTGTTATTAGTGCTGTAATACTGCTTTTAAGGCGGCGTATCACAGGGAGGGGCAATATTTGAACCTGTGCAATTTAATGAAGGTTAGTGCAGTCACAGCGAAACTGTTCAGGTTAGTATTTTTTCTTTATGCTCCCGACAAAAAAAAACTCTTGGCCATACCGGGAATTGAACCCGGGTCTCCGGCATGGAAGCCAGCATTCTAATACAACTTGGGTTTCATTTAGCTCACTGGTTAGATAATATGATAGTGACCTATAACTCTTCGCTCACTGTAGTAGGACCAATAGTTGCTGTCTGCAGTCATTTATATGGACAAACTAATAGACAGACGCAGGTTAAAGGTCTACATCCTTAATGCATAAGTTGGCATGCTCCTGTTGTATCACCGTTGTCATGGAAAATTATTGTTGTGTGTGTGTGTCCTGGCCATTTCAGTTCATACATGATAACCATGTAACTTTTCTAGTACAGAATTATCATGCATCATTGAAGGTTCAAATAGATCTTTGATGAAGGGGAGGATAGAAAGGGGTGTTGCATTGTGCATACTTGCGTGCTTCTTCATGTGTTAATGTTGTATGTTTTTACTTAAACTGGAACTGTGAAGATTGAAATGTTTCTCACCTGTGTGTTCCCGGGGTCCCAAGGGGAGCAAAGAATAGTAACACTGTGACCTACAAGGCATGTCCTAAGAGGCCACTGAAGTAGGGACCTAGAGAAGCTACCTTAGTAAATAAAAGGCGTCGCAGAAATCTGATGTGCTGTCCCTTTTAGGCGCATAACTGGCATAGCGTATAATCGCCCTTAGGCTCAAATCACCATACAAATCACAAATAGTGGTTTAACAAGTGGTTGGTATGGAGCATTCGAAGAAGAAATATTTCTACTGGGTTAACAAAACGGATTAGGGTATTGAATGAAGTGTATTGAAAATGGCAATATAAAAAGGTAATATGAAAAGGTAATATGAAAAAGTATTTGGAATAAAAACAGAAATTCTATGAAGACTTGAATAAAAACATGGGCTGATTGGTGTAGCTTATATCTCTTGTCTGTGATCAAATATGTGAATACTTGTTGGGGTATATAGAGCAGGCCTGTTGATAAAGGAACTTAAATAATGTGAGCTCATGCATGCACACAATGGAGTTGATATCGTTTATTCTTTAACGCTAAATTTAACTGATTAGTTACTGAATTGAAAAATGGGTTGTGGCTGAATTAAATTTAGGTCCCATTTTCCTATTAATTCTGCTAGTTTTCTTAATTATTAACATATGTTTATGAGTAATATACCATTTTGTAGGTAAATGAATTTTCGTTAAGATCGATCTAAAACAATTGTTAATTTTTTGTAAATGTAAAATTAATATTTACAATAGAAAAGCATAAAATCATATTAAAATGTTCCAACTTTCAGCTTTTGAATTTTCAAAACATTGAATACCTTTCACTTGGTGATTACAGTGTAGTATTTCTAATAATAACAAAATCCAAGAACACAGAAATTAGGTAAATAATTTACACTTCTTATTGTTTATGACCGTATCGCTTGTTGCCATTGTAAACAGTTTTGTACGGTTCTGTAACTAGCTTGAAAACACGATAAATATGACCAAATAATTTTGTTTACCTGCAACTTATAACATGTGGAGTCCGTGAATAAGCTTCATGTTGGTAAATTAAAATCTTGTACTGAATTGTAAAAGAAGAATATAAATATAAAACTCGCTTTAACTAGGAAAAAAACCATGAGTATATTGCGCCATGAGTATATTACGGCATGAGTATATTGCGGCTTTGACGCTCCCATCGGATTCTAGTAGACAATCAGTTAAGTTTTGATGGGCTAGTGGTCGAACTATGTATGTGAGATAATTGGAAACCTGTGATCTTTCTTATTCTTATCTAAGACACTTTTCAGATATTTTGAAAAACAGAATCATTACTTGCGGTAACAGATCATGGACTGTACATCATTGTCAAGGATACAGTGTGGATTTTGAAGGAATCGGACGGGAATTCAGAAATATATCTCTTTGTTGTTATTGTCATGTACACTGTAGATTTGTAATATGCTGTTCAAGAAACCAGGTAAGCTTTATCATATTTACAGATTGTGACTCTTGAGTTAGCCTTAAATTCCCTGTATTGTCCTATCCAGGGATAAAATAGGAGTTTTAAGAACCCCAGGGAAAGCACCAGAGCCAATGAATAAAACATCGTTACTACCTGTAGTACAGCTTTTTTAGGGGTGTGTTTGTGTCATGCCATGGGCGTGAAGAATTTAATGGCCACATGGCTAGTGCAATCGCAGTGAAACTGTTCAAGTTTGGATTTTTTCTTCCCTGACAGAAACAAAGATTTTTGTCTTACTGGGGCGGGATTGAACCTGAGTCTCCCAAGTGGGAGCCAGCGCTCGAATCCATTCGGCCAGACGCTCCACTATATAAGCATAGGCAGCAAACAAGCATTAGAGGCTTCTGGAAAAATGATTAAACACAGGATTTGAACACAGCCTGGCTCTAGCACAGGCCAGACAACTGGCCGGGTATTCCTGACCTAGATAAGAAAAGGGATCTGGAAAATACAGATGTTTGATAGAACACTGCACGCTTTTTGCAATTTTACTCAATTCGGTGAGTCTATGGTTATTTGTTGGTGAAACATATTCATTATATTGATATTCCTTATTGTTAAACTTAACTTATTGGATAATATGACTTGAGTTAGCATTTTGTTTTTTTTAAATGAATTCGTCTATATACACCAATACTGGAATGCGAGGTCACGTGGTGTAGTTGGGGTCTGATTTCCACAATTCTTACCTGAGCCCGAAGGCCCAGTAGTTTATAGTTGGCTCTGATTTGAACCCCAAGCCCTTACTTCTTACATCACCCATTGCCTATCCTACGGATGAGCATTGTAAGTATTCTGTTAGGAATATGCCCATAACCCTTAAGTTTATAATGCTCTTGAAATGTATAGAGAAAGTGAAATAGTCCGTTCAACTAGTCATGCCCACATAAAAATTTGTATCTTTGTAACCATATGATTAAATAACTTGAAAAATTGCATGTGAACTACACGTTCCCAATGCTACAAAATATTTTTTGCCATTCGAACAGTGATACAATCTAAAAGTTGCCTTCTTTGTGCTATATATTTAACGCGTCCATTGATATGGTTAGATAAAACTAATGTTTACAGACATTTAATACATTAATGACAAAATTAGCAACATTTAGAATGAAATCCGTGGTTTTTTAAAACAATTCTTGCATTTTCCGTGCACCAAATCAACTCGAGCTTGAACATGGTAATTAAATGACGTCATAAATGCGACATGGACTTTTAGTTAAAGGCGAATGCCGAAATTAGTGTGAGGCTATTGGGTCATTGTGTTGACTTCTCAAAACAGACCTTGATATAACATTTCTAATGAGTTTGAAGTTACAATGCAAAAAGTGTCATAATACTATACATGCATTTCCGCAAAGAGGCACATCTCACTCACTCACTCACTCTCTCTCTCTCTCTCTCTCTCTCTCTCTGGATCGTTCTTTTTCTACCATTTTTATCATTCTTATTGTGATATATAAACAACCTTTGCCACAAACGCTTGTTTTACCTAACAATCTTCAGTACCATTTGAAGCTCTTGTGCTTGTCCTGCGGCGACGTGTCCGATTTCAATCAGCATTCACTTGGTTCGCTCTCCATCAGCCTTTGACTGTCCCCAGCCAAACTGCAAGGCAGCAGGCTGCTATTTTCTTTTAAGGTAGCGATCCTTAGACGACCTACCCTCTCAGGCTGTTGAACGTCATCTGCCCAGGTTGCCGTTCTTTTTGTGGACTACTTGGTTTTCCTTCCGTCCAGTTTTGTGTACAGTTTGCTCCACTAGTTTTTGATTGTCCCCAATCTAACTACAAGGCAGTAGTAGTTCGCTGCGAACGGAAACACGCACTGGATTCAAGTCTCTGCAGTGCTTTCCAGTTTTTCTGAACCTTTGTTGGTCCGCTCACCACTACGACTGCCACGCTCCTCACCATCAGCGCCATGCACGTCTACCCACCGGTGGGCCCACCGTGCATCGTCGGCATGCATGCTCGCTCTGTCCTGGTGCTTGCCCCAACATTTCCTTCAGCTCTCACCAGGCTTACATTTACCAGCCTTATTTACCTTTACATTTACCCAGGCTGTCCAGACACTGGGCTCAACTCGGGACCCCACCTCAGGGCTCCGAGTTTCACCCTATGTGGACCCACATGCACTCATCTCGGGCCCAAGTTTTGATCCACGCAGGCCCACATCTCTTCTCTGGATGCACCCTCATCCCTTTATGGTTATCCGTTCAGCTTTTCCTATCGGCTGGGAGAGATGTGCATTAATAGTCACTCTGATATTCCGCTCGTCTGTGTTGCAGGCGGAGCTCAGCCAACGTGACTACGTCTGCATCCCTGCCCACGCCAGAGTAGCTCTCTCTCAATCCCTACCCACTTAGCCAGACAAGAATCAATGTCTGTTACCAGGGTCACCAAGTGGAGGTGGGGTAGGATCTTGATTAGTGCCAGCTCACTAATCCTAGCGCGGCGTTGTCCTAATGCGCCTTTGACCCCAGACACATGGGTCATCTGTACCACAGTATACAAGAACCAGAGTAAAGAACTATTTTATTGTAGTGATACCCCTCTACCACATGTTAACACACGCACATTGTACCGAAGAAGTAGCGATTTGAAGAGTGTCTCAAAGTAGCTCCGCCATTGCCAATCCCAAGCCTGGACGGGAAAGGGTGATGGCATTATGACATGGCAGCTAACTTTAACTGTGATGTAAATTATTTTTAAAAAAACCAAAAACAATAATACAACTAAATCTACATTTGCAAGTCTTGTTTATTCAGACACCATGTATGAACTTGGATGATACATCTTTGAATGAGACTTGACATCAAATGTCATATTGGTGCATTTACTGTAAAAACTAAAATTCTGTATCAGACTCGCCAAATATGCCGCAACATCAAAGGAAACCATTATATTACAAAATCCAGGTTTCCTATAGCAATTTCTTCTATCAGACAACTATCAGACATTTGCGTCTGTATAATTCTAAGATTGGGTGCAAAGTTTCGCTACTGTAGAATCGATGGTTTTGCTACAATTCGCACTTGACTGTGCATGAGTTGTTGAACGGACTTTAACAAGAAATTCCTGATAATTCTGTTCCCAATAGATCCTAGAGGGTTGTAGTTTTAATGTTGCATGGAAAACTCTTGTAATTTTCCATTCAAGGACATGACTTGAATTAAAACTTGAATATGTGAGTTGTAAGTCTTAAGTTCATTTTATAGTTTAAAATTCTCCTGCATCCTTTTAGTAGCTTAATTGAAAAAAAATTCAATTCAGTAATTTGTTTTTCATCATCAAATTACTTGTCCTGATTAGAATTTTGCCATTTTTAACATTTAGAATTTCTCTCTCATAGGCTAGATGTCCTGCCTCTGCAGCCGTCATGCTCAAATCATCAGATACATCTTGAATCCATCTTTTTTATGGTTCTCTTTTCTTTGCCGGAATGCCTCCCTTCCATGATGGTCTTATCCAGCCCTTCATGTCTCTTTATATGTCCAAAATACTTCAATTTTCTCATTCTTATTTGTAGCATGAGCCAGTTTTCTTTGATTTTGAGTTCTTTCTGGATAGATCTATTTCTCTGTATCATGATATAACTCTCCTGTAACACTTATATTCAAAAGCACATATATTTTCCCACTCCCTTGTTAAATGTCCATGCTTGACACCCATACATTGCCACTGGGAATATGGATGCCCTTAGTATTCTGAATTTGTTTTCCTATCAGTTCCATTCCTTACTGTTTTTAGTTGTTTATTATTTTGCACAGCCATGTTTGTTCTTTTAATTTACGTCATCTTATTTCCATCATTTGTTAGTAGTAAACCAAGATACTCAAGACTGTTTCTATGTTGCTGCAGTTGATACACATAGAAACACATTTTCTATTTTCTCTCAGTTGATAACAATATCCTAGTCATGCTTGTTATATCCATTATCATTGTATTTGTTCTTGTCACATTAAGATTTAGATTTATTTTTTGCTTTTCTTTTGTACTTCCATTAATAAGTTCTCAATTCTTTTCTTGCAATGTTGACAATAACAATGTATTGTCAGCATATCTTAGTTCCGGTATTTATAACTTTTTTCTACCTTTTTTATTTATGGTAGATTTGTAATGTTTTGTAAGAATTCTATCTAGCTGTTTAGAAATTCACGAGACTATGTAGTAGTTTTTATCTGTTGCTGACTATTTCTCATAGGTAGAACTACATACATGTTCATGTTAAACATACAGGTTTATTGAGATAAGTTCTTACACTTTCAAAGGTTTGACATTAGGATCTTTTAATTGTCATTGCTTATGCTGAAGTTATTGAAGAGGGGTTAAATAATTTGACTTGTTTTAGAGCCAAATTGATAATAATATATTCGCCATCGTGTTGGTAACCGATCGTTGATAATTCAAGATAGTCTATTGGAGTGTAGAAGAAGCAGGTGTATGCTAACGTTTGTCTCTTTTGATGAGTTTCTTGTAACATAGCAGACATCAGCCCCATTCTTTGCCCTAATCCAGATAGTGGCGATGGACGATTGCCGATAGCAAGAACATCATAAGATAGATTACTCATCATCTTTCATTCAGAACGTGTACATTCTTGTGACGATACTGATTTCTCCTCTTTGTCCTTGCTGCAACTGAAATGTTGACTTAAGAGTAAGTTTTGTGCATTGAAATACATTTTTCCAACTTGGACCAAGACTAATGTGTTGTTCATTCTGTTAGTTCTGCTCATCCTGCTAGTTCTGCTTCCATCACTATCTCTTCCTGCCATTTCCAAACACAGTCCATTGCTGATTCGGTAAATGGCAGAAATCTCACCACTACATCTGCTCTTGCATTGATCGTTCAAATAAGCTACACACAGCCTCTTGTGCACCCACACCCAGACATTGATGTAGAATCAGCACAGAACCGGCGTTGCTAGTCTGAAGACATTGAGATACATGTTTGGGAGGAGATTGAAGAAATTATGGATATGTGCGATGAAGATGATCCTCAAATGAACAATGCCTGATAAATATATTTGATAATATATTTCGCAGCCCACAGTGTTGTCCTTCAATTTCATTGTTGATGTAAATGTTGTACATAAAGCAGTAGATAAGAACTGTGACACTGGTACAGACAGTGATCAGAGAAATCACCTTCATTCTTATCCCTGGGCACGCTGGAGTAAGTGGTAATAAACGAGCTGATAGATTGGCTGGCTTGACCACAATATCAGAGGGAGCTGCCTTGGACTGAAATGACATTCTTAACGAATTCAGAGAATTTTTCTGAATGGAGGAGTTTCAGGGTTGTGAATCCCACTCACTGACCAGATTGAGAGATGCGTGTCAATATTGGTGCAGCCTGAAAAGAACGACATACCAATTATGCAAAGAGATTGATTAATTACTATCGAACTGGCGTGTTGGGCCGCTGGATGTTGCTGGATTTGTTGAGGCAGAGATCGGAGCACCTATGGATGTGTCGGAATGCTATGATGACATTCCTCTGATAACTGATAAGAACTGTATGGATTTCAGCTATCGTTCCTCGCCACCGACTTTACAGACACCATCCGCTCACGCTGTGTGCTGTTTGCAATGTTAAAAACTCGTACATGTTACATACTGTAATCTCCAAGTCTGAAGCTTTATTGTTGTTCATGTAAAAACTCATATACATGTTACACAAGTCTATTCTTCATTGTTTGAATCTTTCTTACAGTGCCATCTGTTTTCTGTTTACATTTGTACATTTTTTCTTGCACAGTCCAAAGTTTAAAGTCAATTAGTTTACACCTCCTTTCTCATCTAAGATTGTGATGGTTTAATTTTTATGTTGGTTTAAAAAAAAAACCCAACTATACCCCATGTTTTTTTTGGCAGATAATTATTCAAGTTTAAATTACCGTAGCCGCAAGCAGATTTATTAATATATTTCTTCTCAAACAATATTTGTTTTTATTTTGTGCACCCTGTGAGTTTCAATAATAGGGTAGTCACGGTAATATTGTATTCAAAATGGCAAAATATGCGAACTCGAGTAAAGTAGGTTTATAGAGTACAACACTTATAATTCAACTTGTTGAGATAAAGTTCTTCATCTAGCAAAGCATACAAGATGCATATACTGTGAAATATGATTACCATGTTTGAAATTGATGCTTAGAGAAACAAAATTGTATGTTCTTTAATGAACCAGAGCCACGGTGACAGACATAAATTATAACTACTTAATTAAAAACAATTTTTTGGATTCATAAAACTGGGAAATTAACATTTTTGTCCACAATGATTTATTAATTATATATATAATTATGATATATTATGCTATATGATATATTATATATATGATCTATCGATATATATATGAGAAAGAACCGCAGTAGCGTAGTTGTTAGTGAACTCGCTACTTTGGCGCCAGGTCGGCTTCGATTCGCAGCTGGCGCAGAATATTTTCCAGACCAAAACGGCTCTCAGGATGACCCCGTGTCAATTGGGTACCAGGGAAAGCACTGGGAAGTAAAGGCGACCACTTCACCCATTGTGTCATAACGGAAAATGAATAATACAGGTCTAGCACCATATTGCCCATTATACGAGGTATGAAAATTGGTTCCGTTACTTTTATAAAAATGCTGCAGTAATCCTAAAGCTGACTTGTATCCCATTGACTGTGTCTTATTCCCCTTCATCCTGTTGGTTTGAAGTACAGGAATTTATAAATAGTTAGCCTTCTCATATTTAGTAACTTTGGGGTAGTACAGGGTGTTCAAGATAAAAGCAGCCCTATCAAGGAAGTCAACCTGGCATATGTTTATGAAAATGAGAAGGTTCAATTATAACGTAGTATAAGTCAAACCTGAGGGTCCTATTGTGATGGTGTGTATTTATGAAGGGTGATGAACAAATGTGGCGAAAGGACGAGCTAGTCAGAACTGGTTTAAATAGTAAATATACAAAGCGCAATGCATACCTGGCGACTTTTGATTAGTCAATGGGGCTGCTTTTATCTTGAACACCCTACCCTGTATATTATTTGTGTGCAGACTATTTATCCATCATCAATTCTCACTGTTCTTGTCGCTTCCTTGTCGCTTCTAGTTCTTTATATACATTTATAAATGGTCTTTGCAACATTTTTGTTTATTTTTATCCAACTTTCTTACACATAACCACATATACTCCACTAATTTGAGCCTATGAGCGTAGTAAGCACGTTGTGCTGCTAGTTTATAGCGGAACTGTAATATTTACACCTTTCGCTACGCACATAAGTTTCATCTTGGTTGTCCAGTAAAGTGAATGAGGTAATTCCAGGGAAGAAGTATGTAGAAATATAATGGGAGATGAAAATAAATATAGTTAATTTGAAATAAAAGCATATCAATATTAAAAACCTTGAACTGGACGAGAATCACATATGAAGTTTAATTGATGTTTAGAATTTCACATCCAGTAAAAGAATTTGGCAATTATAGTATTTTTCCCTTCTCATTTGCCCGTTATGAATTCAGACATAGTCTTGGTGCCTCTGGCTGATTTTTGTTTGAAGGCTTGCCTTCCTATATCAGTGTCTCACCATTCAGGTAAACCTTACTCCAACTTCAGAGGTAACAGTCTTTTGTAAATATTTTCCCAGAGCAGGGGTTATCAACATTTTAGAAAAGCTATACATAGACAAGTCTATAAGGTCTGAATTTATAACATTGGAACTGTGGAAAAATTTGTTAGAAAGAAACAAAACCTACTTCAGACCAGTATCAATGTTTGTGTATTACTATTTTCATGGAGATTAACTCACGAATTTGACTGTCATAATTTTTCTTTTGTCTCCTCCCGTTTTCAGACATCGATTTGTATACTTATCAAAGTAAGAATATCTTCAGAGCTTGTTTCTGATGTAGGTAACGTGGAAGAAATCAAGCATTTATTGTATCTTATTGAGGTCCTCTGTGACGTTTTGTTTTCTTGGACACAGGTGGACAAAGAAGTCAGCTGCCAGAGATATCTTGTGACATGTTTTAGAACAATAGCAAATTATCTCTTCTTAGCCATCCTTTAGGCCTAGACAGACCTGGAGAAGAGAGCTGGAGGCTGATATTAAAAGGATAGTTAAAACATGGACAGATTTGGAAGAGATGGCAAGAGAGAGGAAGAACTGGAAGAAGTTTTGAAGACCTGTGCTCTGCTGGGAGTTGAAAGGTGAAGAAGAAGAAGCCATCCTTTGCACGGTGGCCTAAGTCTGATGACAATGTCACAGTGTGCAACTTTGCTTCCCCTTTTTTGGGAGGATATTTTCAGAGTATCTTTTTTGTTTTCTCTGGAAGTTCCCTGCTTGGCAGTTTTTGTTATGATCACTGGATCACATCTGAGTTTGTGAAACATTTTCTTCTGGTTACATCCGTTGAGAGTTCTTGGTTACTGATTTTTTTGGAACAAACTATTCTGAGAATTGTTTTCAGGCAGATTGTGTACTACAGAAAAATACTTTACATACCATACAGTATTACCCTGGGCATGGAATAGAATATATATAGACATCCTACAAGACCTGAACATTGGCTCATAAACATCATGTCCTGGAAGTTGAAATATTTTGGTCACAGTGGTTTTGAGAGAACAGTACTGTACGACCAAGATGACGGTTGCTACATGACATTAAAGAAACTGTAGACATGGCATTGAAGAAGTTGGGAGAACTTTCTCGAGACTGAGAGTGTTTCAGTCGGCTGTGATGAGAGGTGACGTTTTGCAAAGGACATGCTACATGATGAGGTATTAAATGATAGCAAGTCTAGATGTTCAATTTTCTATTGCTCTCCAGCATTCAAATACGAGGGCGCATTGAAAAGTAATGCCTCCAAGTCCATAACTTGGTTAATATACATAATTTACAAATGAAACATACATTTTCAGAAAGCTTGAGATGTCCACTACACAATAGAGTCATTATTTTTCGACATAGTCACCTCCACGTTCCACACACACACCAACGTCGAACTAGTTGTTGCATCCCGTCGAAGAAAAAAACTGATGATTTTTCACGAAGCCAGGTACGCACATCTGCTGCCAGATCCTCGTCAGAAGCATATCTGTTTCCCTTGAGATGTTCCTTGAGCTTTGGGAACAGGAAAAGTCACAAGGTGCCAAATCGGGGCTATATGGTGGGTGCGTTAAAATGTCGTCAAAATTGAGACGCTCTAATGCTGCCGCTGTTTGTCTACATTTTGCAATCCATACATCAGGACCGGTAATGTAAACGAAACTTTAAGTTTGGTTCTTTACTGTAGACTCTGCTATCTCACCTTTGAAATACATAAATTAACAAACACATACGCGGTGTGTGGACAAGCATTGTCATGTTGAAGGACTGCGTGTTTTCCAGGACGAACACGTAGCAGTCTTGCCCGTAGGTTCTTCATCGTTTCCACATACCGATCAGAATTGACAGTATTGCCGCGTTCCAAAATTCTGTGTGGATTACGCCTGGCAGTCCCAAAAATGGTCATCAAAACTTTTCCGCTGAGCGACAGTTTATAATTTTTTTGGGGTGGGTGAGTTGTTGTGCCTGTATTCCATAGACTGGCGCTTGTTTTCAGGGTCGTAATGATGCACCCATGACTCATCGCCAGTGACAATTCGGCAGATAAAGTCATCGCCTCCTCGTTCATATCGCATCAGGTGTTCCTGACACTCCTGATGTCGGCGATGTTTCATTTCCGGTGTCAACATGCGAGGACCCATCTTGCACAAACTTTCCTATACCCTAGCAATACATGAATAATGTGATGTACTTGTTCAGTCGAAATTTCAAGCATTGTAGCTACATCTTTTTGCTTGATGCGGCGATTGACATGAATCAGTTCGTCCACGTGAGCTTGGTGTTGTTCATCCACTGCTGTAATTGGTCGTCCGCTGCGAGCCTGATCATGCAAGGTCATCGTCGCTGGATTGTCGCCTTTAACAGTCCTTGCCCACCTCCTAACAGTACTCACATCCACACAGGCGTCACCATATACCGCTCTCATTCTCCGATGCATGTCGATGGGAACACAACCTTTGGCCGTCAAGAATTCAATCACAGCTCTTTGCTTCAACCGAATTTCCATGTATGACGCCATCTTGGATAATAATGCGCGCATGCGCAACATTCCAGACACTTGACACTTACTGTCCTGAAAACACACTTACATATACTTTATTCTGATATCGGTGTCAATTTCCTCCGAACACTATTAACAAAGTTATGGACTTGGAGGCATTACTTTTCAATGCACCCTCGTATATACAAAAGTACTGAAAGTACAGTGCATGCTGTAGTTCATGCCCAAGCTCCCAGTTCATGCTCAATGTTGAACAGTATTATTTCCCAGTGATCCCTAATCTTAGGGTAGGTGAGATTCGGGCGTCAAGTCCTATCATACACAGGTGATAAAACACAGAGCTGATGTTCAAGTTGAGCACATATAAGAATATGGGAAATTTTAAAATCAATAACTGCAGGCTGTACAGCGCTACCAGGACAAAATGTCAAAATAGTCAATAATTGTAACCAAATCTTCAATTAATAACATATTCACCTGTGTGGTTTTTTGGTATATGTTGTGTAGAAATTGAACAACAGCTAACGAGAAAAAGAAGACCTCTGTGGTAGGAAAAGAAACTCGGGTGGGCAGGAAATCCACAGACTTGCCCACACACAATACAGAGCATTGCATTGAGCCGAAGAGGCAAAAACCCCAAAATACAGCTGGTTCCACATCCTAATAATGCATCCTGCTATGCAGCAATGTACCCCATTCTGGTATAGCAGCACAAATGGAACTGGGAATTTGGTATGGAATCTCTATGTAACTGAGAATGGAAGAAGGTATGTAGTTTAAAAAAAAAGGATTTATGTAGTTGAAGGCTATAAATATTGATATAGAATATTTATCATTACATATCTAAAGTATCTCATAGTCTGTGTAATGGATTGAAGTCATCACTTCATATTCATGTTTTTATTCCTACCCACCTGCCAACAGTTAGATAAATACCTTCTGCAGCATATGTCTTTAATAAATCAGTGCAAAGTGTATCTATCTTGTACTACTCTTTCAAATCTTCCCAGGCATCGCGATATTTCTTCTATGTTCACCTGCAATGAATTCAGGCATAGTCAGGATGTCTGGTATGGCGCTTCTGACTGATTTTTGCGTGAAGTCTGCTTTTCTTCTTATTAGTGTCTCCACTGATTTCTTATTTTTAGTCTCCACTAATTTCTTTTTTGTTTTTAGTCTACCCTTATTTGTTTTTAAAAACTTACTTATGCTGGTCTTCATATGATGATACTTTCAATCTTCCTCTGTATTAGTTGCTATCTTGTTCTCTTTCACAAGTTTTTATAATTACTCTGGATGAATGATGCATCAGAAGGTACCTTCACATTATTATGGAACAACTTGGGTTGGGCAAAAATTGTAAAATCATAAACTTAACATGAAAATGATTCTTAATGTCGTTTAGTGCAGGTTCACCACACCCTCTACTAAAGCATTTGTTATATAGATAAACCTTCATGTATTATCTCATTACTTACTTATTATTTTCATGTCTGGTGGCACATGCCGCCTCAGTAAGTCCTTTCACCTGTCTCCTGCAATCTTTGGTGCAGTATTTCACACCAGAGATACTGCAGGCTATTCTTCCTACATCTTTCATCTACATGTTGTTCTTGATCTTCTTTTCTTTCTTCTTCCATATGGTGTTCATTTCACTTGTTTAGTTGGATTCATTCGCTTAAAATTGCCAAGCCATTTTCATCTTTTCGTTGTTGTTGATGCTTTTTCATTGTCTTCTGCATAGTTGTCGGGAAAAGTCTGTTGTTAGATGTTCTTTCTTCGCCAGAATATTTTTATGGGGCAATAATGGGGGAAGGCAGACAGACAATCTCCCTACACCTGTCCATTATTGTCATTCTCAAACATTTTGCAATCCATACATCAGGACCGGTAATGTAAAACCTTTTAAGTTTGGTTCTTTACTGTAGACTCTGCTATCTCACCTTTGAAATACATCAATTAACAAACACATAAACGCTGTCATTATAATTGAGAGTGGCAGAGTAGCTTCAGATTAATATATGGCTGTATACAATCGATTTAATTGAATTGAAACTATCTTATTATCCTACTTGTGCATAATGGGGACAGTGCTACATAACTACCTGCGTATTTACTTGTTTGTGTCTCCAGTGCAATAATATGCGAGACCGCATAATTTGTTGGGAAGGGAGGTTTCTGGAAGATGGCATATTATTTTTAACATTGTTAAAGTATATTGAATTGAGACAGATGAAGTAGCCCCCCCTGCATCAATGAGTAAAAAAACTGTACCTGTTACAAAGTAACTCCGCTGTGTCAAAAAAGTAATGCTACTGTAACAAAGAGTAACTCCCATTTAATCATTGAGTAACTTCGCTGTATCATAGTAACAACGCTGCACGAAAAGTAACTCTAGCAAAATATTATCTCCGTCGTATTAAAGGTTAACTCTCACTTTCTGTAAATGTGTAATCGCCTGTACTAATGAGTAACTCCGTTGTATCAATGAACATCTTAACTATATAAATGAGTAGCTCTGCTGTATAAATTAGTAGATCTATTTTATTATAGTGTCACTGATGTATCAAAGAGTAGTTCCGTTGTATTAAAGAGCGCTCTGCTGTATAATGAAGAGTATCTCTGCTGTATTAAAGACTATGTCCGCTGTATAAACTCTTACAATACGCATACTAAAACCGCCTTTTACGCACTGTTTTTGAGGAACAAATTTTAAGGCTAAGATGTCCTTACAAAATTTGTTATAACTTTCTTACATTCAACAGCAGAAACAAACTGCATACACCAAAATGTTCGCAATTGAAAGATCTATTACAAACACCCACTTGCTGTATTTGAATTTTAAAAATACACTTAAAGCATTAAAGTCCTCTACGATATATTAACAACTGGTTAGAACCATACGGTTCGTGAAGTGGCTTTTCGTAAAATGGGAACTAACTTTATGGTCTGTCAGGTGGCGTTTCGTATTCTAAGAGTTAAAGAATATTTTCGCTGTGTCAGAGTGTAACTCGGCTTTGTCGAAGAGTAGCTCCGCTGTGTCAAAGAGCATCTTTGCTGTATGAAAGAGCAACGCCACTGCTTCAGAGTAGCGCAGCTGTATCAAAGTAGCTCTACTGTATCAAGGGTGACACTAACTTAGTTACCACACCAAACATTTTCTGGTATATCTGAAATTTGTGTTAATATTGCTTATGACTTAATGCTTTTTTCTGTATCACCCTGCAGGAAGAGTTTTATGATGCTGAAGACATTGACAACACTGAAGTAATGCCAGACTATGAAGCTAGAGACATGACTCACAGCCCTGCAACAGTCTATAGTTCTGAAATCCAATGTGTAGACAGTGTTTTTGAAAACACTGTTGTATGCGCAGTGCTCCAAAACCTGCTTAAGTCATATGAAAACAGAACCATCTGGTAATGAAGAAGAGAAACCTGTTGATCTATGTGAAACAGATATTGATTCCAGATATGGTAACAGCAGTCAGAGTTTTGAGATTTCAATGTGTGCAATATCTGCAGATGTGAAGTCCTCCAGTGAAACCTCATTGTTATCCAGTGATAATTGTGAGCAAGCCATGTCTGATGAAGATTCTGAACCCCTGAATAGTGACCACAGATTAAAACCATTAGATAGTCAAACCGGCATTATCCGTCCTTTGGCTAGTGAGGACACTACTAATACCCCAAAATGTCAGTGTGATGAAAGCAATGATTGCTTATCTTATTCAAATTGTGATGAAGAGTTGGAAACAGCAGAATTTATTGACTATGCGAGGGCAACATCTTTGATCAGTTGCTCAAATTCTGCCGACAAAGTACAGATTCCTAAGTTATCTACTGATAGTGTGATAGAAACAAGCAATAAGATATCATATGATAATCAACAATCTAGTACAACTGAGACTAGAAAACATGTACTTGGCAGCAGCATGGACTGTTCCTCAACTGCAAGAAACCATTTCGATCATCATTCAGGTATTGAAACAAATAATTCTACAGATAATAGTAGAAATAATGTAGATGTTAGCATTCAGCGGTACTTATCATCTGACAATTCTGCTGATCATTGCACTACAGTAGTTTATCCAGATGGTGACTGTAATTTGATCAGTGATAATGCTACTCAAAGTGGGCATGGAGATGACAGTTATCTCTCATCTGATATAGAAAATCACCACTCAGAATTGACTACTCAAAACCTGCAACCATCACATTCTGTGGACCATTATGAATCGTCCCAGATTTCAGAAATATGCAATAATGGGTTTGATTCAAATTTCTTAAACAGAAATGAGGATACACTAGATGACATTACTAAAGAATCAAATTATTCCACAGAAGCAGCATCACATAAAACTATCTATTCCGTAAATGATATTAGTGGTGAGGAATTGGCATACAAGCAATCGCTTGAAGAGTATAAAGTCACAGAGAATGATGAATATATACCATTTGTTCAAAATAATAAGTACCAACATATATCAACAGCAGAGACTGATTCTAGTTACAAACAAACAGCTGATAGTTTAGATACTATGTTGAGATATAAACGTGCTATTACTGATAAGGATGTTTCATCCTATAGACAACATCAAACTGAAGATGCAGAGGAAATGGAAACAGAATTAATAGATGAAGATGAGGTTTCATGCAGTTCTGTAAGCCCCAGTATTTATCAAAGTTATGAAGAGGATTCCATGGCTGAACACTACCAAACTGCTGCTATTGGTGAGTTGACGAAAATGTCGACAGTTTCTCAGTATGGGACTAACAATGGTCCTGCTTGGAATCCTGCAAGTAGTTCTAATGGCAAAACTGACGGTGCTGTATTATGTAGTTCACAGATCACCAATAGTGAAACTTGCGCAACCACACAGAACACAGTTACTAATACGGCTACATCTACTAAAGACCAAGCAGCAACCAGCACATCTTCCCCAGTATCATCCTCATCTAGTCCTGTATGGCCTGTCCGTGAAGATGATCATAAAGCAGCACTCTGCACAGGGGATCAAACATTTAAGTCTGCAGCAGCCAGACAGTCAGCAATGGTTCCCTTTATGTCCGTTGGCTGTTCTCTTCCATATGTCTCGGGAATCAATCCTTCTATGTATACTGGCCCAGCTATGGTCCAAGGTAAGGGTTCATCAATCATTTTGATTGTTTTTATTTTTAGATGTACCTAGCATTTGATGTATTGTGTTTATTTATATAACTAGTAGTAGGTGTCTGTGGCTTAGTGGTAGTTAGCTCAATCACAGCCCAAGAGTTATTGATTCAAACTTTTTGCGGTGTGGTAGTGTGGCAGCAAATTTGTTCCCGTGGATTGTTACGAACAGTAAAAATAGACCTCGCAGTTAGGAAAGAAAGCAATGGCAAATTACTGAACGTATAAGTGGTGCCTAGAAAATGAACAATTCATTTACTGTGGTTGATGACAAGGTCCTGTAAAGGATATGCCACAATTTTCATTTCATATTATTCTAGTAATGTTAATATAACCAAAGGGAACGAATGTATCAAGACAGACAAGTACACAATAAAATAACAAGTAATTATTGCCCTTGATATGAAATAAAGAGCTTGGAGCAATGAAAATGGTCAAACTTTATAGTTAAATTACTGATAACTGTTGGGAAATCTGATACTGTTATATATATATCGATGGATTTGTGTTGCAGTGTGAGAAATTAGGATGAGGTTTACAGCTAGAGTGAGAGATATAGTCATCACCGAACAAAATGTAGTTTACAGTACAAACTTCCATTATTTTTACTTGGAACAAAAGTTTGTTTTCCCTATTGGCCTTACAATCTAAAGAGTCTAAAGTCGAAGGAACCAGGTTTTACCCCATTTGGCTCAGTCCCTCTATACAGAAATAGCACGCCGTATGCCAAGAGTATTGTACAAAGCACGAACTCGTGCAGCTCCGGCAACAATCCTAGTGGTCTCTGGAAAATATGCACTTGTGAACAAAACGATGCAGACCGGACTCAAACCCACAACCTTCAGGACGCAAGGCAAGGGTTTAGCCACAGATATTGATGGTGTTTTATAATAAGATTTTTACAGTAGATGTATCATTGATAATTTCATTGATATACATATTTTACGTAGGATTTCTTATAGTTTTCTTGTTTTTCATTTTCTTGCTTGCATTATTTCTTTCTCATCTTTTGTCTGAAACGAATGGAATTTGTATGTTGATTGCATAAACTTGTTTCAAACGCGTCACATAGTTAATGTTGCATTTTGTTACTGTTTTGTTAAAATATCTCTTACATTGTTTTCATTTGTAGGAATGGGTGGACCCACAGTTATGACAAGCTCATCTGTGCATATTGCCCAGCACCCAGGTGGAGCCACCATAATGAGACAACAGAGTATGAGCACAGGCCTCAGTGGAGGAATGTCACAGGCCACCGTCATGCAGCGGCAGGCAATGTCGAACGGATTGCAGGCTACTGCCATGATGCAGCACCGCACACTTACAAGTGGTGGCCAGACTATGGTTGTTCAGCAGCGAACAATGACTACAGGACTTGGAGGTCTAGCGCGACAGACTGTTGTTCAGCAGAGAGTTGCAGCCCCTTGTAATATTTCCCATGCAGCCATGTTCCAAGCCAATGCTATGAGACACCGTGCTCTAGTAACGCAGCAGGCAAATGTAATGCAACAGAGAGGAATCAGGTAAGACTTTATTGCCTGGTAAATATATGCAGAGAAAGGTTTTCATGTTTGTATTTTCGAACCACAACCGCTGTCAACATGTAGTTGACCATCAGACTAGACAACGTTCTGCTTTTAGTGTCATTTATCGACTCTGATGTCTTATTATTTTTCTTCTTCTTCAGAGAGAGAGAAATGTATTAGAGAGAGCACATGTGTAAGTCTCAAGAAATATATATTTGTCTAGTGCTTGGTTTCGTTCGCTATTAGCAGTTCCATGAAGGATTACCTTGCTTTTTGCTATGTACAGTGGTCTTTGAGCGTGAGAAGTTAAGTTAGACCTGGATGATGACGCCACTGTGATTACTCATTTCAGAAATGATAGTTGGTTTTTTGGAGTAAAGCTATGATATGAATCACACAGTCCACTGTTTGCAACACTAATATTTTATTCAATTTTGATTCAAATTTGTCCCATTCTGAAATTAAAAATGAGAGATTTGAATGAAGTAGTTTACTACTTAATAATTAACGTGTGTATATCTATGACATGTCTTTTTTTCCAGATTGATTCCGGCTAGATTGATGGGTAGCCCACTGATGCAGTCACAGACACTAGGTGGTCCTACTCTCATTCGGGGTGGCCCTGCTAACCCTGCAGCATTTTTGGGGCAAGGTTTAGTGAGAGGTGTCAATCAGGGTGCCCTCATGCAACAGCTTATGCAGCAAAGATATGGGGGCGGTCCAATTTTTCCAGGTAGAGGTATGCAAGTTGTGGCAAGTCGACCTATCAGGTTAGTTAATAAATGAACAGCCAACATCTAGTGAAGGTGCCATTACCTTCACAATTTGATTCCAGAGCTATCTTGTTTAGTTGCACACTCTTGAAAGATGTCAACTGTTGGTGTATTGGTGTACAAGTATTCTACACTGTATGACATCCAACACTTGCATTGTTGACTCGTCTCTGTGTGCTCTTCATGTCAAAGATTTTACGTGGCAGTTTTAATATATGGCAGTTTGCAATATACATTAGAAAAATGTACACGGACATTGCCAAGAGATATGAACATTGAAATTATTTATTGGAGTTTAATTTTATGATGCATTGTTATTTGTCTTTGTGTTTTTGTTATCCAGGATCAAGTTGAACTATACTAGAGCTAGCATGCCAGTGGACATATGGTATTACTGTTTAGCAGTGCCAAGTCTTTCAAGGTAGTCTCTGGTCAATTTGTAAAACATCTCTTTATTATTCCGTAACATTCCTTATGGAATGTAGAGCTGCAGCATATCACAACATTTGTATTAGTTTTTCAATTCAGCGTTTGTTTGTTAAGTAGGATATTAAGCCTCTATATGGCAGAGGCATGCCCATTCCAACCTAAGACAGGTGTCATATTTGGTTATATCAGGGCGCTAAATTCATTTCAGCGGTCAATTATTCCAAACACGTATGCCAATTTTTCGCTGTAGTTTCTGCTCCAAAGTCATTTTGATAGATTTTGATTGTTAACCCTATTCCAACTTTCGATAACCTGGAGGAATCGTCTGATAGGACACCCAATTTTTAGTGATGGGTTGCTAAGATTTTCACAACCCAAGCGTATCTTGTTCAAACTCTGTTACTGGTTGTTTGGAGGCAAACTTGTTCCACTGGATTGTTACTAAGGGTAAAAGTAGACCTCACTGTTCAGAAAGCAATGGCAAACCACTGAAAGTTAGTAATGCCTTGATTACTGTGGTTTATGGCAAAGTCCTATAAAGGATATGCCACGATTTTCATTTTCAATAAGATTTTAGGAACTTAAAACCCCCACTTTACAATACCACATATATTGTCTGTTATACTATCATGATGTCAGATCTGATTAATTATTGGCAGGTCATCAGAACTGTGCCCAAACTTGTACAAAATAGGAGTTGGTAGCCAACTTCTAAAAACTACTGTTAGACATGTTTAAAATTGAAAATAAAAATGCTCAGATAATCATGTCATCTTCTTCTTCTTCTTTGAACGCTCCATATCAACCACTTGTTAAACCACTCTTTGTGATTTGAATGGGATCTGAGCCTAAGAGAGATTGTGTGTTGAGCCAGTTATGCGTTTACAAGTAGGCAAGTACATCCGATTTCTCGACGTTTTTAATTTACTAGGGTATCTTCCCTATTCCCCTACCTCAGTCGCCTCTAACAACATGCCTTGTAGGTTGCAGTGTTACTATTCTTAGCTCACTTGCGGGCCACGGCAACACACAGGCGTAATCATAAGTAATATTAGAACATTAAATATGGAACAATGAACACATTTTTGTGCATGTGTTGGTGTTAGAGAGAGAGACATTAATCTGAAAGCTATTAATAGCCTACTTGTCTGAACTGTTGTTCTTCTGTGATACATTTTGACTCATTATATTTATTGTTTATATTCTGCCCGAGCTGTATGAGAAGAAAAGATATTACAATTGTACATGCACTGTATACTAAACTTATGGCTGTGACATAAACATCAATGTATGAACTATTAATTAAATATATCCATGGCATACATGCTAATCTCAGATGAAACAAGAAGATACAAAAAGGGTATAAAGACTAAGTGTTGGCTTAATTGCACTGGGTTTCTACCCCACATGGCTCAGTCCCTCTCCACAGAAATGGCATGTCATCTGCTGAGAGTATAGCACAAAGCCCCTAAACAGAATGGCACTGTCCAGATTCAAACTCTCAATCTTCGGAATGCAAGACCACTTAGTCACAGAGACCCCCTTAAAACAAGAAGATATGCAAATATCTAATAGAATATAAATACTGAAATTGTATTAGCCATATTCTCAGTGGAGATGCTATGTTATGAGCACCAAAGGAATGACAAGAAAGAAAATCTAACTAAATACTACTTGTTACAGAAATGTTAATGCTGTAACTAAAATCGAGTATCAGTCCAAGTGCATACTTCTTAAAAAAAGGATAAGCACCTACTGGTCAAACCAGGAAGAGTGTGTTGTTGACCTACAAGATACCACAAGGTTTGATTATCTCGGACTGCTTCCTTAAGCGATGACCATTGACAATAATAATATTTGGCACACACACAGACAGCGTTACATGTGAAGACAGATGACAAATACGCTGAGCCAGGTATATGCAAGTATGCCTGCAGTTCATTATTCAACCTCAGAATATCATAGAGGAAAGCAAAGACACTAAAAAATGTCCCACAGGCTCCTAAACTCATCATGCCAACACGTCCTCCCTTCAATAACTTTGGTCTCAAACCTGGCTCCGGGAGTCTAAACTTAAGAACAAATCTAACGACTGGATTCGTGGCAGCTACATATTTCTTTGTTAAAATAACTGAACATGTAAAAATGATTGTAGAAGAAGAAGAAATACCTATGTTATATTTATGTAGTATAAACAATATTTCAAGTAGCTGACATCACAGTCATGATTATATAAACAAAATACAAAGTGTGACAGTTTTAAGAAATACAAAGTCAAACTTATCGTTGCAGTACTTTGTAACACTGCTGTACTTTGTTAATCTTCTTCATTATTAGTAATTAGGGTTGATTTTAGTTGACCATATGCACAAAAATAGTCAAAATATTGAGTGCTTATTTTGCAATCAAAAGACACTCAGATCATTTCCAAGTGGAGATGCGATCTTAAAACAATCTAACTGGTTACCTGACTCGCTGACTCAGGGAAATGAAATATAGCGAGGTAGAGTAACATGAACTTCACATCCAAATACTAAGACTTGATCCTGTAAATCAGGGCTGTCCAACAAGGTTCCTGCATGTGATACATTACTGGCACCCCATTTTATGCCTCTGACTTTAACGTTAATCAGAATTTCAAGAATGAAAAAATGTTTCTGAATAATAGTTTGACTCGCTCTTTCGTGAGTACAATATAAAAAAAAAAAATGAAACTTGTAATCAGGATTATGTTTTCATGTTCTTATTTTTATTTATGTTAACATAACTTTATTATTAGTATTATTATTGCAATTGTCAAACGACGCTCTCATCTCCATAGTCATTAGTCAGATGCATCCTAATTTATAAAAACATTGGGATAGCACTGCTGTAAAGTCTCATAACATTTCACTGCTCTGTTCTGTACTGTATTATGTTGTGTAATTACTGTTACCATATATACATGTATTTAAAGAGAGAATTAGCAATTATGCTAATTATGTCGGAACTTTCAGTCTGATCATATTTTGAGTCGACATATATAAATAAATATATATGTATTTTTTTGGTTGTCTTCAATAAAGTAATGAACATATCAGTATTTTATTTTTAACTTGTTGTATTTGTTGATATTTACCAAAATCTGTGGAACAAAATGTGATACTGTGATATTTTCAGTTAAACAAATGGTATATTATTTTATTAAGCAATTATCTGAATACTGGCATGTCAATGTGATACTGTTTAAGGATGTAGTCACATAGTGATTGTGACCAAGTAGTTTGAGCAATGACATTCAAAATAGAAAAATGCTGGTTTTGTTTTCGAATGATGTGATGCTTCGGTCAATCCAGCTATATAAGAGTACCTTGCTTGCTGACCGTAAAGAAGGGAACTGACACTGCAGTCATTACACTGGAGGAACTTGAAATCACATGTAGTATAAGTAGAATGCGGCTCATGTGAGAACGAGTAAGATCTACAGATAACTGCAAGTTAAGAAACCATGAGCATGCATACTCTACATTATATGCAGAAAGACAAAAATACTCATGAGTCAGTCTGAAGTGCAGTGAAGTTTGATTTGATAACCAATAATTATCTCATATTTGATGCATTTAGTTTATCTGTTGTATATATGTTAATGTAGTCAATTAATATCAAATAATATTTATTATTTCTATACTTATTGTAATACCTGTTTTGTCATGTATACTATATACTCATTGTAATACCTGTTGTCTCATGAATGCTATATACTCGTTGTAATACCTGTTGTAATACCTGTTGTCTCATGTATTCTATATACTCATTGTAATACCTATTGTCTCATGTACACTATATACTCATTGTAAAACCTATTGTCTCATGTACACTATATAGTCATTGTAAAACCTATTGTCTCATGTACACTATATACTCATTGTATACTCAGCAAATCCAGCAGTGTTCAGCGGTCCAACACACCAGTTCAATGTTGATTAATCGATCTCTTTGCATATTTGGTATGTCGTTCTTTTCGGGCTGTACCAATATTTATACCAATCTCTCTGTCTGGTCTGCAAGTGGGGACTCACACCCCTGAAACTCTCCTGAAAAGACCCTCTCAGTGCGTTAAGAATGTCATTTCTGTCAATTACAACTCCCTCTGATATCATAGGATGCCAGCCAATCTATCAGCTCGTTCATTACCCCTGACTCTTGCATGCCCAGGAACAAAAATGGTGATTTCTCTGATCCATGTCTGTACCAGTACCTCCACCCAGTTTCTTGTCTCATATAAACTGTACTATTAATTTAAAAAAATGCATACAAACAACACCATTACAAAATATGATTTTGTTGCAGTTTTTAAACTGGATGTGCATTAAAACCATTGTCTCTTTAAGTTTGTTCTCAGGGTTGCAATGATGCATATATAATTTTGTTGTGTGGGTCATTTCCAGTTATTTTTTTGGGACGAATTTGTTGGTTTATTTTATGAGTTGCTATAGTGTACTACTCACAATGATGTATAAGCTGTGAGATAAGTTATTCATGAAAGAAGGGTAGAAAAATAAACATTGTTTTAATTTTTGGGGCGTGATAAATTTTGGAGAAAAATGTGTGTATACAGTTTTCCTATTGTATTTTTTTAAACAAAAGTATTTGGAATTGTGAGTTATAATGGGTTATCAATGCTTGCTGTTTTACATGCCTTTTTTTAATATCACTGGCAACTGGTACACCAGATGCCAGCCTTATTTCTTAGTGTAAGCTTACCATAAATGTGGTCAGGTATAGTCCGATCTTTAACCATACAGCTGTTTAAAAGCAGAAGGATTGACTTCGTTGCACTGAATTTTACCCCATATGGCTCGGTCCCTCTCCACAGAAATGGCGCGCCACCTGCAGAGAATATTGCACAAAGCATGAACTCCGTAGCTCCGGCAACAATCCTAAGGGTCTCTGGGAAAAAAATTGCACTCGTGAACAGAAGGCTGCTGTCGTCGACCCATGACCTTACTGGCAAAGCTAACCACTCAGACAGAACCCCTTGTATAGCTGTAAATGGGAACTTGAGAACTCAATGAATGCTTTAAAAAAAGAAGCACTTGGCATCTGTTCGGGGCATCGATGAAGTGGAACACTGACATCTATCAGGGAATTAAAGACACTTGTATCTGTCAATGGCATTGGGGAACTGAAACAATGTCAGTGGTGGCAGTGAGCTGGAGCACTGGTATCTCTCATTGGCATCAGTGAACTGGGTTGGCATCAGTGAACTGGAAAACTGACATCTGTAACTGGTGTCAGTGAACTGGAATACTGACATTTCCTATTGACGTCAGTTCTGTAACATCTTTTAATCTTAAACACATTGTTTTGTATAACATAGTGAGTAGTAGATTTCATACTGTAGTGTTTCACGTAATGTATCTGCACGATTATAGACATGTCTAGATTAGATTTACTGTTGTATTGTATTGCCATGTGTCTGTTTATATACATGTCTAGATTAGATTTAATATATTGTTTCACAATGTATCTGTGTGATTATAGACATATGTCTAGATTATATTTACTGTTGTATTGTATTGCCCAGTGTCAATGTATGATATAGATTTGTCTAGCTCAGATTTAACATATGGGGCGGCTAAGATATAACAGTGAATTAGTTGATCAAAGTCAACATTAGGTCTAGTGACCCAAACTGTACTGCACTTTCAAATAGTAGTCCTGGTAAACAGATTGCATGTAGGCATCAGAGAGGAAAGACAATCTCAGTCTCAATAGTCTTTCTTCTCTAACCATGTTTTGCCTCACAGTGTCAGGATAAGAAGAGATACAGGCTTTTGTGTGCGCTTCATTAATAGTGTTTTTTTTCACCACCTCTGTTATTTCTGAGGTTCACCTTTTGCATAGATGACCCTTTGCTCTGTATCCGCTGTTTCGGAGTAGCATTGCTCTTTGAGGCGCACTGCCTTTTGGTAATCTGCTTATGTGGCCGAACCATTTAATTTGTTGTTCTTGATGAAGTTCAGGACAAGGGCGACATGAGCCTGAGGAATTTAATGGTTGCATTTCTAGTGCAGTCACTGCGAGACTGTTCAGGTTAAGATATTTTATTTATGCCCCAGACAAACAAATTCCTTTCCCCGTACCAAAATTGAACCTGGGTCTCCCGAATCGGAGCCACCACTCGAATCCATTCGCCCAGATGTTTCTCCATTCTAATCCATTCGGCCCGATGCTAAATTTAGATATAAATTATTTAATTCTATTTATAAAATGTCTTAGTTGTCTATTCTACGAGTTTGACTTATACATCAGACAAAGCAGCTATTTTTAAAAACATCTAGTAGGTTGCTGCTTATAAATGTAATGCAAACTGTAATGAGTATAATATATACACAGCCACACATACAGTAGATATATAGGTGTGTTGTGTATACACATTTTGTCAGTGACAAACAAATCATACAGAATACACATTTTGCTGTGTGAATTTCAGGCTGTGCTGCTTGTAAATTTCCAATATGATGTTAGTATTGATCTCATCAGTAGCTTCTTCTTGAACGCTCCATATCGACCACTTGTTAACCACTCTGTGATTTGTATGGGATCCCAGCCTAAGAGCGTTTGTATGCCGTGCCAGATATGCGTCTACAAATCCGATTTCTGCAGCGTTTTTATTTACTAGGGTAGCTTCCCTAGGCCCCTACCTCAGTCGCCACTTAGCATGCCTTGTAGGTTGCAGTGTTACTATTCTGTGCTCCCCTTGCTGGCCCTGATAACACAAGGGCATCATCAGTAGCAACAAAGATGATTTTATTTTACATATTTAATCAGAATTAAGCAAAAGATAGACTATACCCTATACCTAACAAATCTAGTCCTGTTTATTATGATTGTCAGCATGTGCAGTTTTGCGTTGAATAATTTATATGGGATCACGCGAGAAAGATAATAATTTATATGACTATTTCAATCAGATTGCTATGTGTAATGTATGTGAGAGATTGATCTTACAAAACTATTGTTATATTTGGTATAAATCTCAAGTGATCATCTTGTGGAATTCAGATTACAATTGATTGGTGGTTATAATTTATATGGTTTAATATGATTATATGGTTATAATTTATATGATTGCAAGAATTGAAGATTGGAGTGGCCAGAAAAGAACAGCACAACAGGTATATGAGTAGGCGCATCAATCATCGAACTGGTACGGCCAGTTGCTGGATGCGGTTGGAGATATTGGAAAGAAGATCGGAACGCATATGGACATGTCCGGAGTGCAATGAAGAAATTTCAAATTAAAACTGAATTTATATAGTTATTTTAGTCATATGTGTATATGTGGTGTCTCATGCATGTGAGATCATGCAGAGGAAGTAGTTATATATGAACAGTGTTAAAACGTTTTTGGGGGTACACAAATGTCCAAAATGACAGAGGAGACTGTTTCTTATCTGGAACTGAATGAGTCAGCTTTTTGATACATCGTCATGTTTTTAAGACCCATGGGTTACAAAAATAATGTACCAGACACAGACAATCTATGTTCCAACAACTGGTGGTAATCTCTTATGTGCAGCACTACCAAATATTGACTCAATCAGATCAATACTCAAGCTAAACTACAAGTACTTCTAAAGCTGAAGAAGGCACGCGGTATGGTAGGAGCACTGATCTAAGCAGGCCTCCACACAAAAATCATTCAGAAACGTTATGCCAGGCGCCCTGACTACGCATAAATTTACAGCGAGCAAACGCAAGAAGAAGAAGAACTGACTCAATAGCTGGGTGCTGTGTTATTAAAGTTACATCTCCAGAAGTAGATTGGACCATAGCTGTCCAAAAAAATGCTTGTACTGCTCAGTAGAAACTGTAGAGCTGTAAGGAAAGAGTAAACCTAAACAAACACATGCAGAAATCATATTTACTGGTCTAAAATATCAGTTTCATGGTCAAATAGCCACACATTATGCCTGTATAGAGTCAAGTATAAAGGGGTCTATAGCTATTGTCTTCATTGCACTGGGTTTTACCCCATGTGGCTCTATCCCTCTCTGACGAAATGGCACGCTACCTGCCGAAAGCACAAACTCCATTGTTCCAGCAACAATCCTAGGGTCTGAAAAATACCCCGTGAACAGAAAGCGTGGTCCGGATTTGAACCCACATCTTTAGGAATGCAAGGCAAAGGTACATTATACTAAATTGAACATAGAAGAGAAGAATGCTTGGAACTCCTCATCCATTTATCATTGAGTGATATATTCAGAATTAAATGTATATTATCATTTGTCATGTTTACTTATCATGAATATAAGAATGCTCTTTGTGATCGAATAAATGTCCCCACATTATGCAGAGTGGGATTTGAAAATATCTCTTTCAAATGTTCTCTTGTGTGTGGGTGTATATGGTTGCCAAAATGTAGTTTCTCCAGAACTTTTTTTTAGTACTAAAAGTTTGTTAAACATAAGAAATAAATCTGATTGAAGGTGAAAGACACTGATGCTAGTTTGAGTAGTATTTTTGTACAAATATTTGATTGATGGTTTGTTTGAATGTGCATTGTACACTACTTTATATTACAGTCATTATTTCTTACACATCCACTTAGGTCTCTCAAATACCCAGGGTCTAAATGCGATGGCTCGGTTCCTCTCTGCAGAAATGGCATGCCAGCTGAGAGTGTTGTACAAAGCACTAACTCTGTAGCTTTGGCAACAATCAATCCTATATAACTCTGCAAAAAATTCACTTGTGACTGCGGAGGGCTGTCTGGACTCGAACCAGCGACTTGAGTTGGAATGCTAGGCAACAGCATAACCACGTAGCCAGAAATACCCCTGCAATATACACAATGTGCAGACATAAGCAATACCCCTGCACATACACAAGAGTGATCAGGCATAAGCATAAACTCCCTCAAGGTGTTTAAAACAGATACCCAGCAGTCCTTAAATAATGTGTATATTATCGCTCATGACATGTCTTCCAAACTCATGCTGTACAATAGGATTGTTACTTCAAGAAAGACTACTTGAAAGATAGCTTATTAATCTTCTTTCTTTTCTTTTCTTTTGTCCTTCTCTGCTTTTTTTGCCACTAGATGTAGCAGGTTTAACTGATGATCGGTTTCGAGATAATGCAGCTCGGTCGCTTGATATGGTGTGGTATTGTGGAGTTTTAAGATGTCTGTAACTCCATCAACCCATCTTTTCTTGGTCTGCCCTTTCCTCTTGATGATTTCATTTTCAGGTTGTACGCTCTTGCAACTGGTGTATTCGGGTTCATTCTGACCAAGTGGCCAAACCATTTGAGTCTCTGTTTTTCAATAAATCTAATAGAGTGTTGTTCGACTGTTCTTCTAATTTCCTCATTTCTTATATGGTCTACATATGGTATACATACTCACGTGCAGCCTTTCTCTTTCAACATCTAGTATTTTCTTTCATTTGCCAGCTATGAATTCAGACAGTTATGGCTCTTCTGACTGATTTTTGCAAGAAGACTTACTTACCCACCAGTGTCCTTTGCAGTTCAGGCAAGCCTTATTCAGACTTTAAAGATACTTATAATTTAGATCCCCAAATATAAGTGGGAGGTGAAGGTCAAGAGGTAGAAATTAACCTTTTTATATCTGAGTGTACAATGAGTAGACAATGTTAGGAGGAGATCCAGTACATCCAACTTCTAATGTGAGGATAACATGATCTGAACATCACCATTATTTTCTGTGATCTGATCTTCATCCATCACTTTTAGTCTTGACACTATAGTGATAGTTAAACCATCTAATACAGCACTGTCCAAAGCGATGCCCGCAGACGCCATGACACCCGCATCATACATTATGATGTCCTATAGCATACTGAGGCAACCTCACTGGCCTAACGAAATAACACTCGACAGAAAACTACCCGGATCTGTGTGAGCTACAAAATATAGTGAAGGTTATACAAGAGACAACATTGAATATATAGACAATATTTCAAGTGAAAGGAATGAAGGATGCCTTAAATCACGCTGCCGACTTTAACGTTTATCAGATGTCTTAAAAAATCCACAATTTATTTTGTTTTACATATCGCTCCCACAAACACAATCTTCCTGCTTTCTTCAGCCTTATTTTCTGTTATTAACATTCAATGGTCCCTTAGCCTCCACCCATTGCTTTTTCACTTAAGAAAGCATCTGCATCTTACTTTAGTAACAATCTTCTTGTTTTTATTAGTAGTAGTAGTGATATTGTAATCATCACATGGTACCCGCACCTCCACAACCATCAGTCAGATGCTTCCCAATATATAAAAACGGTTGGCAGCACTGGTTTAATACCTAAAATCAGATACAGCCATGTTCCTTGGTCAGACTAACATAGAAGCTAAATTTATAGAGAAAAACTAAAAATGAGCTATTCAAAGACTTGCAGTGATGAGGAATACATCATGGAGAGTAAACTAAAGAATTATAAAACAAATCTATTTTGGGTAATCAGGTCCCATTATGGAATATGTCTCAGGACTTCTGGGCAACAGCTGTTGAAGGAAACCTGCAAAGTTAAAAATATTGCAAGCCTAAAGCCTAGGGAAGCTACCCTAGTAAATAAATAGCACAGCTGAAATCGGATGTGCTGGCCTAAGTTAGGCGAATAACTGGCACAATGTACAATCGCTCTTAGACTCAGATCACATACAAATCAGAGTGGTTAACAGACTGGTCGATATGGAGCATTCTAAGAAGAAGAATGAGAGCATTCAAATGAAAGAGATGGAAAGGGAAGCATAGCTCCTTTAATATCTTAGAACAAAGCACAAAATCCTGAGAGTTTGAAATATATAAAATTACTACTTGAATAAAAGAATTGTTCTTTCTCTTCTATTATTCTCTTTCTCTCTCTTGTGCCCTTTTAACCTGGTTGGGGTATATGCCCTCAACCAACTCAAGCTAGTGCATGGTTGACTGAATTTTGCAGATTTTTTATTGGATGTGGTAGCCAGCAACAAGCCAAAAAGTACAGTAAACTCGAAGTAAAAGTAGAAACCAAGCTTAAAATAATGATTAACTCTAAGTAAAATTCAAATAAAGAGAAAAACAAGTTTGGTTCAAAACATCAATTTTTATGTGACATTTTCACAAATGATTCTTCATACTATCAACAGATCTAGATCATAAGTCTACATGATCACTTCAGAAGCAATTAGTATTGCACCTGAAGGCAGAAAGCCGCACATAAATGAACACTGATATTTTATCTGAAGGCGAACCATTCTCATACATGCATTAGCGGTTTTCGCAATTACCTAATAATAACATTTATGAAGTTGTTTTTTTTTTTTTTTTTTTTATATATATATATATATATCATCTTCACATGTCATATCTTACATATCTCCCTATCAAACAAACAATAAAACTAACATTCACTTTCTTTTGTGATATTGCGATTGTAGTAGAATTGTTACACATGTTCACTGACTGGTCGCTAGGTGGCATATTTATTTATGCCATATTTCTTATTCAAACGCTCGATATCGACTCACTTGTTAAACCACTCTTTGTGATTTGTATGTGATCTGAGCCTAAGAGCGATTGTATGTTGTGCCAGTTATGCGCCTAGAAGAAGGCCAGCACATCTGATTTCTGCAACACTTTTTATTTACTAGGATAGCTTCGTTAGGCCCCTACCACAGTCGTCTCTTACGACATGCTTTGTAGTTTGCAGTGTTACTATTCTTTGCTTCCCTTGTGAGCTCCAGCAACACATGGGTGATTCCTACTATATTTGAAAAAGCTTTATTATTAAAAAAAAAAGGCTGTACGACTCTGTCGAGAACCAAACATTATGCAATTATTACACCTGTCCACTGACTTGGCACTTGGTGGCATATTTATTTATGCCATATTTCAAATAGCTTTATTATTTAAAAAAAATGCTGTACAATCTCTTGTGTACAGATCCAACTACATGCAATTATTACACCTGTCCACTGACTTGGCACTTGGTGGCATATTTATTTGCCCTTTCAAATACTATTATTTAAAATGCTCATCCTTGTGAGATCCAACTACATGCAATTATTACACTGTCCACTGATTGCACTTGGTGCATATTTTTTTATGCCATTTAAAAGCTTTATTATTTAAAAAAAATGCTGTACAATCTCTTGTGTACAGATCCAACTACATGCAATTATTACACCTGTCCACTGACTTGGCACTTGGTGGCATATTTATTTATGCCATATTTCAAATAGCTTTATTATTTAAAAAAAATGCTGTACAATCTCTTGTGTACAGATCCAACTACATGCAATTATTACACCTGTCCATTGACTGGTCACTAGGTGGCATATTTATGCCACATTTCAAATAGCTTTATTATTTAAAAAAAAAAAAGACTGTACAAGTTCTGTGTCCAGACCCAAACAACATGGCATATAGTGAAGAAACATTGCATAAGCCAGCAACATGAAAGCAATTTCTACAGCATGACTTATCATTTACATAGTCATAATTTTTCATTGTCTGAATGGACAATCAATTGTTATAATCATTAAAAGATCATTATGTTAGAGATGCATCAAACATGGACATCGTCCATGTGCAGAGAAGTGACTATGTACAAGTAGTTTACAGAAAAACAAAACGCAGACCAGATTAATTTCTGCAATCTGAAGATTTGCTACCTCTGAAAACAGAGAAACCTGTATAGTGGGGGACACTGCTAATAAAGAAAGCAGACCTTCACACAAAAATCAAGTCAGAAACGCCCTACCAAGTACCCTGACTACATCTGAATTCGTAGCGCAAATGCAAGAAGAAGACAGAGTCTACTGGATTATAAATTTGTTTATAAATACCACCAAAGGTCTTGCTCTGATGGTTGAAGTCTTGCGGGGCTGCTTGGATGACAAATTTGTTTATAAATCAGCTCACTCGGAAAAAGTCTTGCCTGGGTGGCTTGGCTACTGGATGACAAATTTGTTTATGAATACAACCAAAGTCTTGCCTGGGTGACCTGGCTACTGGATTATAAATTTGTTTATAAATACCACCAAAGTCTTACTTGTGTTGTCTTTTTTCATCACTTGCTATGAATTCAGGCGTATTCACTTCCTGGAAGGCCACTTCTGACTGATTTTTGCATGAAATCATGCTTTCCTTATTATCAGTGTCCCCCGCCATATAGGTATGCCTTCTACTTCAGAGGTATATGTTGTCTCTCTCTTCTTATTACTCCAAACATGGAGTCTGATACAGGTCTCTGCAGTACAGGAGGCCATACATTGATAACTGCACAAAGAAACACTTTGAATGAATTTTTGTTCACTCCGGAGGAGTATATATAAAATAAGCTGTAGTTTCTTATCTTGTCAAAAATAAATTTGTTGAAGGATATGTAATTTTGTAGATAACTGAATGCTTTTATCACAAGCTAACAGAATGAGAAAGAATAAGTTAAGAACCAGTAAGAATCAGAATGCATTATAGTAAATTGTGAGCTAATTTGAGAATAACACAAATCATAACGCAGTCTATGGCATATGGTCAAATGGGACAGGAAAATGGACGCATGCTGCGGCTGTTGATAGTTAATGTGTTAACTTGCTTAAGACATGAAGGCTGAAGAAGACCATCGTGGAAGGAGGCATATCGACAAAGAGAAGAAGAGGAAGACCACGGAGAAAATGGATTCAGGATGTAACTGATGGTTTGAACAGGACGGCTGCAGAGGCAGGACATCTGGCCTATGAGAAAGAGAAATTCCGGAGGACTTTTGGCGTGGCAAAGTTCTGCTCAGGACAAGCTATTTGAGGATGATGAAGGATCAGAATGCATTATGGTAAATTTTGAGCTAATTTGACAAAAAACAAATTATGACGCAGTCAACGTAATATGGCCAAATGTGACAGCATATGGGCGCATGCTGTGTCAGTTGGTAGTTATTATATTAACTTGTTTCTAATGTGTTAACTTGCTTCTGCTGACTTTATTGCAGTTATATTAATACATAAATCTATGAACTGTTACCAAAAACAAAATAGTAATATTTACCAGTAGAAGCAATAGTGGTTGCAAACTGTACATTTAGTGAGACTAATTAATCTCTGATCCGCAGTACATCTGGAAACTTTTTGCCATATTTAAGATATGCTCAAAAGATGTAATTTGTGTTTTTTTCAGTCACCTGAAGACATCAGGCTTGAAAGTCATTTAAGAATTCATATCACCACACTGTGATAACATGCTGCAACTTTTCACAATTTTGGCATTTCTCAAAAGAATGTCTTTGACATTTTAAAATACACAAAACAATATATTGAAAAAAAACCACAACTAACAATGTTAATTAGGCATAACAATATCAACATTTCTTGCAGTAAATGAACAATAAAAGTATGAGCTACTGTTTCATGACAACAAACTTACAGTTTCCTCATACTTATACAATTATTTATAGCAGTATTATTGAACCAAAAAAAAACCAATGTGATTTGTTTTCCATTAATTCATTTCTACATTAGAAAACTAAAAGTAACATAACAGTTATCCTACACAAAAACTTTTTTTAAACTGATTTTTTTACCTTCATCATTTTAGTTTCTGATCTTTATTTTCATCTTTTTTTAGTTGTCTTAGCAAAATTCATTAGACAATTTAAAAGAAAAATCATAAAAGTTCCTAAAAATATTTTTAGTATTCGCCATTGCTACATAGTTTCGCCAGAGTGTTTACCGGGGCCCATATTTGGGATGTAAAGAATAGAACCACTGTTATCAGCCACGCATGTCGTAAGAGGCGACTAAGGAGGTTTGGATGAAATCGGATGCACGTATCCTAAACGTGTAGAAGCCTATGTGTTTAGAGGCCTACCAAACCAATCTGCAACGTATACACCTTCTTGGCAAAGATCAAACATATGACAAAGAGTGATTAAAATTGGTCGTAAAGAACGAACGCAAAGAAGAAGAGAAGAGGATACATAGTTTTACTGTAGTCTTTCCCTTAAGTCAAGTAGTAGCATGTCCTTGCGGAACATCGCATTCATCACAGCCCGCATGAAAAGCTCTCTTGTCTCTTGAAAGTTCTCCTCTTCACAGCGTCATGTTCAACATTTCTTTGATGTCTTGCTGCCAACTTCGTCTTGGTCGTCCTCTGTCTCGTTTTCCAGGAACCATGCCTTCCATTACCTTTCCCTCCAGACCACTGTGGCGTTTAATGTGGCCAAACTATTTCATCTTCCGGGACATGATGTTACAAAAACTATTGTTTAATTGATATGCCAAACTTGATAGAATCAACATCTGCACAGAGGATGTCCGTATAAGTGACGAAAGTGTCAGTGAAAGAGCACTTGCATATCGGTACTTGCGACGGTTCCGAGCTATCTTCGACTCAGTATGTTCGGAGACTCATTTTCATCTGGTAACCTATGGAATTATCTG